>SRHC01001952.1:807499-896617 GCA_004794325.1 Pomacea maculata
ATGTCAGTTGACATGTAGTACAGCACATAGTAAGGGGTGCATTGCAGTTTGTACAGAAAGATGAAAATGGCTGTGAAGGCAGCGATTCTTCCTTGGTATTTTCATAGCTGTGCATTGTACCAAAAGTAAAATGTAAGAATACTATACAACAACTCCACTATAAATCTTTTATGAACAAAGTACATAAGTAAACAAAATTATGCAGTAATCTTGGCATACAAAATTTTATAAACAATACTGTTAATACACATTATAAGATGTAGTAAATCACGTAATGAATTTAATGTTGGCACGATTTTTAAAAAGTACGGCTAACATTTTGTTCTCATTAATGTATGTAGACTAAATGAGCATTCTCTCTCTCTCGCAAACACACATGATAAGAATGCACAATCTTACTGTTGCAGTAGGAAGCTTGCAATCTCTGTATCACTATTAAGTCCAAGAGAAAGACCCACTTTGCGCCACCGCTCAAATGCTTTCAAGTCAAAATTCAATTCCCACACTCCTTGCCTGTATCTCTGAAGTCTAGCTACTCGTTGCTCTGTACTTTTAGCATCATCATTTTCTTCACTTAATGCCTGCATATAGAGACAATGAACTTAATGGCTCTGCTTAAGACTTAATGTTTCAATACTAAATGGGTGCATCAATACAAAGACAACAGACCCATGTTAATCAAGTCATATATAAGCAAGGTATTTGCGCCTGCTTATTTAAGAAATGCACACAAATCTATCCCAGCTACACTCTAGAACTACATTAAATGAAAAAGTATATTTTATTTAAACATATTCCTCACACTATGTGATCTGCTCACAGCAATGACAAAAGGACAGCAAAGAATGTTTAAAAAGTGTAAAACTAAATGCAAATATTGAAACAGACAGGAAGGGGGAAAAGAATGCTTTGTTTAAAAGATATTCAAAGAAGAACTAGGACGCAAAGCTTAAGTGGAATGCCCTCACTACCATCATAGCACAATATTTGACTTAAAAGTGGAGGCTTTTGATTTCCTGAAAAATCATACCAATTTCTGCATTCAACTCACATGGGAAAGTGCAGCAGATGTTTGTGGTTGGCCAAACTGTACTTCAAGATCATCATCAAAATCTTCCTCTTTTTGACATTTGTGTGACTTTCTGTACTCAGAGTGCCTCTCCATATTATTCTTAAGCATGTCATTTCTCAGGACTGGCTGCTGTGTATCAGCAAGTTCAGTCAGTAGGGAATTCAGGTGTAATTTGTTTGCCACTGTGTTCTCTACATCCATGTTGCTGCAAATTAAAAAAAATTACACATCTTTTGTAAAAAGCTAAAAAGAATAATTAGAGTCTGCTATGCAAATTACAATTAAAGCCTGAAGTCAATAATATTTCTAGCATTTAAGTACAACATACAGGTGTTTCTACATATATTTGTGCATCAACAGAAGACAGATGGATCAAATGAAAAACAGAAAAAAAACTTGTTTGCAGAAAATTTAATTATCATGTAATGGGTTTCATTTTTGTTCATAGTCTTGATAATGTGCATTTTTTTTTAAGATATATATATAAAGGAATATAGAATTGCAAGGTAATCGATATTTAGTTTTTAAAAAAATATATGCAAGAACTGTAAAGTATGTTGGTGTATTTTAATACGTTTTTCTGGTCATGAGATCTGTAATTTCAGGCCAAGATATAGACCAAAATGTATTTTTGTTAATCCATATCTTATAATGATATTTTGGGAAAGTGAATATTGAATAAAGTTTAAGTAAATTAAGTATTTTGCTACACGACCTGCCTACCCATTTAAATAGTTATTGTATCTTGCAAATTGGTTACTTTTTTTTCCTGAAGACTTTGCGTCCTGCACAATACAGTGCTATATTAAGATTGTGCCGTGCAGAGTTTTGCAGCGTGTTTTTGAAAAGAATTACAATACTTTCTATGTACAACCTTGTCTTCTATGTCAAAATAAATCTGATGTCATGTTTTTAACTCGCTCATATATTTACTTGGCCCCCGATGTTACTAGCCTTAATTTGATATAATGACACATTATCGAAAAATGAGACCATGCAGAAATAGTAAAAGTTTAAGTAAAACAGTTTATAGCACATTTTATGTTGGCTTCTATGCTTTCAGATTTTAAGGCACATTTTGCGTCTGCTGTCACATACCAAAAGATGGTATATCTGCAGTTCAAAGTAACAGATGCATTCGCTTTCCCTACACCACAACAAAGACTTGATAGCAGTGTATACAGACGCTTCTGTCCAGACCAACAACCGGAAGTTGTGGCACTTGCTACAGATTCGCTTTTCATGAAAGTGATATAGAGAACATGAAAATTGTTAGCTTATTTATTGTTTCCTATTGACTATGTGTCAGAAAAAAATTGCAATCGGTAAGTTAAAAGTAATACGGAACTTTTTTTTTAGTCCTACATATTCTTTTAGTGTCATCTGCAACGCATCTCTGCAGTCGTTAGCTACGGTAAAACACGACGTTGGTTAGTAAACAAGACTAAGTCGTTACTTTTATTGAAAACAAAGCTGACTAGAAAAAAGAGACCATGCAAGAACAGAATATTACAAACTAGCGACTAAGAGCTCAACAAGCCAATTCTCGCACTAGCTATTGAGTCAACTCTGCAATGCAGGAGCTGTCAGTGCATAGTTTGTATTGCTGTGGTTGATATTTTATGAAAGAATCTTAAATTTACTAATGTGTGATATCAAGATAAACTACGTTTCTTAGAAATATTCCTGCGTTGTATCCTATTGATGTGCGAAAGTAAATCTGCGTACCAGTGTAGTGTAGCTTTGTAACTTCTGTCGTCTGCAAGATATCGTTTCCGGTGGCTCGTGTTCGAAAGTATCTACCTTTTTGATGCTCCTTTTAAATGTACGGAGTTCTTTTCATATTCAACTATATCACTCAGTTATCGCTGATGTCAGCCTGATTTACAGAATGAAAAAATTTACATCGTTAAGTTCATAAAACGGAGTGCAATTGTTAAAATCTTTGAATGAATTTGTATACATTATTGTTCCTGCTATAGAAGGGTTTTCCAAATGTTAGAAAATGAATTAATGTTTGCGTGATATTTAATTACTTCATGATTTTTCTTGAATTATAGACTTTAAATGCATTTTTATTTTTTCTTGTTTTCCACACAGTAATGGCATTAAGTCTGTGATCACATCTGCCTGCTACAGTTCTCTGTGAAGTCTGCAAGGTTCATAATGGAGATTGGAATTGACCTCCCTTTCGTTAAGCTAGAGCCTGCAACTGTAACAGACCAAGACATATTCTCAACAGAATTACGCCATGATTTGCCGTTTAGTGGTAACAGAAATGTTGCATATGTTGATTTGATTGAACCTCGGAGTGAAAAAACAAACACAAATGAGTCTAATTTACAGCTGCTGTCTTCCAGTCTACATTTGGTCAGAATCAAATGTGAACCTGTAGATATTTATGGTGATGGTGATTGCCCTACTTATGCTAGCACACAGACAGGTACTTTCCATAAAACATTTTCTCCATGCCCAGAAGAAGATAGATCATCACATAGAAGTGCATCACTTAGCCAGAGGGAAACTCAGCACTTGCTCAGCAAAGAATGTGAACCTCAGCAAAGCCCTATTGTGACCTCTTCTGCCTTTCCAACTGGACTTTTCAGAAATGTATACATCAAGACAGAACCAGTTGACAGTGCTTACACACATAGTAACCAAACTGAAAGTTCAAGTTCACGAATTCAAAGAAAGTTTGGAAAGCCATTTAAGTGTGTTGCAAATGAAGCTAACCATAATGTTAGTGAACAAAACTATACCCTAGACTTTCAGTCTAGTACAACACCAATAGTGCCAGCACCCAGCAATGAGCAATCTGCTTCATTCTTGGTAAGAAAAATGTCAGATTGCAATCTCTCTGATCAAGTTTGCAAGCAGGCATTTTACTTTTGCCTATTGCAGATGGTATTTTGTTTAATAAATATCCAATATTGTTTAGAAATCATTTTCACCAATAAGTGTCAACAGTATCTATTTTCTTTCTAAAAGATTCTTTAGAAATATCGTGTAAGATCATGTTATTAGCATAATCAAATTAAAATTTTGTATGTGTGTGTTTAAGGGTGGAAAATTGAAGCCGTGCTCTATAAAACTGGAGAGATTACCTTCAGAAGTTGCAAAGAGAGGGTTTTTACACCTTCCACAACATCAGGTAATGTGTATTCATCTATAGACTATACATAAATTTGTTAATGATATAATAAGTAGCTTTTTTTGTCATCTCACAAATGTATGCAGATATAAGATTATCGAAATTTATGGAAGCGAATGGCTAGTGGGGAAGGTCATATGAAATTTTTTTTTTAATCTTACATGTTGCCTGTGTGATGTGGCATCTGACAGGACGTTGACGCTCAGTGCACTCACAAATCAAAGATCAAAGGGGGAGTATAAAATGAGTCTTGAGTGAAGGGGAGATAAACATTGCATTGCCGACCAGGGTGTATTCTTCTCTTGCTTGCTTACTCTTTTAACTCACAGACATCCTCTGAAATAATATTTTAAAAATTTGCTTTGTAGATTTTTATTTTAATTTCAAGAGACTTATAATGGGTAAACATTAAAAGTTTAGATACTTCAGAGAAAAATATAACAATCTGTGATCTTCCTGTAGGTGAAAGGAGAAACCCTGAAAATATGTGTACACACATGCACACAGATTTGGATGTGTCTTCTCTATGTACTGTTTTTTTTTAAGGTGTGATGTGCTGTGGTTGAAAAAGTATCTCTTACCAATATCTGAGTGAATAATACCTTTCTATTCACGAGATATAAAGTTTTATCCTCGATAGCCTTACCTATGCATAAATTCAGATCTGCAATTCTATCTTATGAAGATGCCTAATTAGTATATGCTCCTAGCTCTGTTGATTCTCCATGACTTTTCTGATCATTTGAAGTCTTGAATGGAAGGATGTTATTTCTCAGATTTTCTACTCAAACCACCCCCACATCGTCAACCACCCCCACCACCAGTCCCCAGAGGAGCATTGTGGCACACTCTTTAAGTACTTGTCCCCAGTACAGTAATAATCAGGTGAATTGGGTTCAGAGCTCGTATCGGCCTTGCTTTTCTTTGTCTGCACTTGGCACTTGTTTACAGGGTCAGCTGCTTTGCAGGATATAGTCATAATTACTTAGTTGCTGGCTAGTTTCACAGAAAAGTCAATCCTAAAAATTAAATCAGCAAACAGATAACTCCATGACAAACATAAATTGTATGGATAAAGAGGAAGAACTAAGGATAGTGAGGAGAGTAGTATGATTATGAAAGGTTTTTTTTTTTTAAAGAGGTGGGTTGTAAAGCTAGACTTTAAAGCTTGACATGAACTGCTTTTAATGGAACTCCATGACATTTCTTAAAAATTGTGTTGTGCCATATATTTAAGCCCAACTCTTAGATTCTACCCAATTTCATAATTGCAGAAATCTTTTTCCTTGAGGCAACCAAGCAGCATGTCTGCAGTTACTGCAGTCCACATCAGCTTAGCAAGCATTAAGCCAAGATCTCGTGAAGGAGATAGGCCTTACAAATGTGAACAATGTGGCCTAAGCTACAAAACTGCATCTGCAAGAAGTCAACACAGGAAAGTGCATACTGGTATCAAAGAGCACACATGTAAATTGTGTGGAACGTCTTTTATGTACAAAAGCTCCCTCACAGCTCATCTCAGGACACATACAGATGAAAGACCCTACAAGTGTCCATTGTGTGACTACGCTTTTAGAGGGTCTTCCCATCTGAAAGCTCATCTTGTGACTCATTCTGGAGAGAAACCATACAAATGTCATATCTGTGGGGCCCGATACACACAAAATGGTAATCTGCAGGTACATATTCTTTCACATACTGGACAGAAGAATTTTATCTGTGATGTCTGTAATAAAGCCTTTCTCCAACTCACCCATCTGCAGAGTCATAGCAGGGTCCACACAGGAGAACGACCATACAAGTGTAATCAGTGTGATGCTTCATTTTCTCATAGTAGTACTTTAACAATCCATAAACGCACTCATACTGGTGAAAAACCATATAAATGTTTGAAGTGTGCATCAGCTTTTGCACAATTGCCTCACCTCAAAATGCATATGAAAGTACATAACAGGCCCAAGAAAGAATCAAAAGTGCATCGAAGTCGTAGGGGAATGAGACTTCAACTTGCGCTATCATCAGTAGCAAAATAGTAGACTTTGACCTATTGAAGTAATGTTGCAATTTAATGCAATTAATGCCTTTGACTTTTTAAAAACATTTTGCTCTGATAAATTTTAACAGAAGTCATCTCAAGCCATCAATTTATTCATCAATTCATCATTTTTATTGAAATTTCCATTTTTTGTCATTGAAAGATGCAGTGTCTGAATTTTGCTCTTGCCTCATTAATTCTATAAGCCTGGGTGTAGTTTTCCTGTACTGCCTCCTACCTACTCCTGTCAGTTTAGTAAAGTATCATTAGAGGAATTAGTCCCTTACGTTTACAAGTGATTGGGTCAGATGTTCTTTAGATGTGCACATAAACTACCAACAAAACATTTCATTATAATAATTATGTATATATGTATTTATATACAACTTAATGATCACAGGTTTTATAGTTTTTTTCAGTTCATATATGGAAATTTTTTTCCTGAGATTGGTATGCATAGTTTACAAAACTGATAAGACTGATCGTGTGTTTCATTCATTCAGCTCCATCAGACAAGTAGGTTTGTCGGGGCTGAGCCAGTTTTTATGAGGCTAGGCATTAATATAAATACTTTGTAAGGCTGTGTCGGAGAGAATTACCAACCCCTCACTTGAAAAATGAGAGGAAATGATTAATTCAGTTAGTCTGAATATATCCACATCAATAACTAATAAAGTATTGGCATAATAATTTGTTGCATTTGATTCAGTAATTATACATCTAGCATGCTGGTCCTACAGTTTGTTCTATTCACACATCAAGATTTTTCTTTAAGCAGCCTCTGAGAATGGCAGAAAATCTAAAGGCTGTACTTTTAAACTATGATTTGTTGCCTTTAAGTTCAATTTTACCAACAAGTATGTTTGCAAGTGGCAGATGTGCAAGCTTGGAAAATCTTACTTCATGTGACCAGCTGTAGAGATTGCTGTTAATGATTATAAGCTTGTTACAATGACCTTGAAACAAGAAGATTGTATTTTTATTGTATGGAGACCAAACTATACATGCTTTGTTTGCTTGGTTTTTATATGTAAATAGGAATTGCAACTCAAAGAATACACTTTCCCAGGAAATGCAAACATTTGGGGGGTTTTTAATGCCTTTAATATTTTCCTTTTTCTGAAGTTACTCTCATTTTATTCTATGCCAAATATCTACAGCATGTTTCCTATTCTTGCATAAGGGAACCTTCAAATTCAATAATCTGAAAAATGTCTTCTGTCTACACAAATAAGGTATATGTAAATAGTCTATACATATGCCTAGCTGTTTACTGGTGTCAAAATCAAACATTTTTGAATAAAAGAATCTCAGACTGCACTTACTCATGCCTACCAGATTTATACTTGAATTATATGAAATCCAATTCAACCAAAACAGAATGATTGAAGAGAATATTGCTACATATGGACTGAAGAAGTAATTTTTTTTCAAAAACAAGTTCAATGCATGTTAACAAAAGTATACAGTAAGGAAGGCTTTGTCCACCCATTGTGGACTGGGGACCTGATCCTTTCAAAAACAAAGAGAGAAGATGGTTGGACTATGCATCCACACGCCATTCCTCAAACATGATGAACTATTTGCAGCACACTGCATCAGCAACCAATAGGCTTTGTGACCTTTTCCTGTTTTGTTTTATGAAAGGCTTTAAAAAAGTGGCTTTTCATTACACAGTATCCACACCATCAGCATCTTGTTCTGAGTTCTGCATGCTTAAACCATTCGCAAGTGTTGAATTTTCATCAGTTTCACTGTGCCATTCACCACTGGTCTCTACATGTTCTGAATCACCAGGTACATGCTTGCGCTTGTGAAACTTTAGATTGCTGCGCTGGGAGAATGCTGCACCACAGTCATGGCACATGTATGGTTTCTCACCAGTGTGCCTGCGCATGTGGATTTTTAAGGTTGCTTTCTCTAAAAATGCAGCTCCACAGTCAGCGCATGTGTAAGGTTTAATGCCAGTGTGGATCATCATGTGTCTCTTCATGCTACCAGATTGAGTGAATGCTGCTCCACACTCTTGACACAGGTATGGCTTTTCACTGGAATGAGTCCTCATGTGCTTGTTCAGAGAGCCTTTCTCCACAAAGGTTGCCGTACACGCTGTGCACACATAAGGTTTTTCACCAGTGTGCAGTCTCATGTGCCTCTTGAGGCTTCCAGATTGAGTGAATGACACACCACACATTTGGCACATGAAGGGTTTTTGATGTGAATGTGTCTGCATATGCTTGTTCAGTGTGCCTTGCTCAATAAACTTTCCTCCACAGAGTTTGCACACAAATGGTCTCTCCCCTGTATGAATTCTCTTATGTCTTTTAAGGCTTCCCAGCTGGGTGAACACAGAATTGCACATGTTGCATGAATAGAGCTTTTTAATACGTTGACTTGTCACTTGGTCTTTCTGCCTGGACTCCTCTAGAATCTGCATCCAAAAACAAAAGCTCATGCTCTTTAACAATCACATAAATGCTGCCTGAATTATATAAATGTTGCAATGATGAAGTAAAATTGAAAGTGTTAGTTACTATATAAATGAGATGTTAATGATATATTAACAACTATTTTCAATTGATTATGAACAGAAAATATTTTTCGCTTTTCATATTTTTGACACCTCTATCAATTCTCACATTTGATTTCCTACATTTCATACATACACAATCTGTACAGATTGATAAGTAAAGACAATATTATACACAAGCATTCAAATTCACATCTAACAATAATCATCTTCACTCAAGATTCCATCACTTGATTTTTTTCAAAAGTATGCTATAAAAGGGCCACCATTTATACTTTACATCACCCACCATTGCCTATTATATCAGTAATACTGGCTGCTAAAGTCCCACTATATAAACAAATACTGGACATTCTTACTTCTGGGGAATTGGAAGAAATGTCTTCAAAGTGAACAGGAAGATCCATTGAGTCCTGGCCATATTCCATATCCCTGTTCATGACCAATGACACTGGTTGATCTTGTTCATTGTTTCTGTAAGCTTTCCCATTCTCTGTTGCTAAGGGAGATAGTTGGTTTTTTAAGTGCAGGGACTCCATAAGTGTTTCAGTCTGTTTCTCTGTTGAGCAGGACTGCATCTGAAGAGGCTGGTCAGAAGTTGGGATTGGTAACACAAGGCACTTAGAGCAGGAAAGTGATAGTGGAGCTTTGCAAGTAGCACAAACAGATGAAGATGTCTCTTGATTGTGCCAACTACTGTGGAAACTGAAAACAGATGCAGAATTTTCAGTTTTATTTAAGGTCATTTGGCCAAATAAGGCTAAGAAAAATAACAAAATCATGCATATTCCTTGCCATGAAAAGGTCACTAAATATGATGTTTTGCGAAGTCCTCTTCTTATATCTGACATTGTTTTAAATTGCTACAAATACTGTAGCCCACACCAGTTTCAACTATGGTGTAGTAAGAGTCCTACAAGCACAGACACATGCACGTCACTTACTGTTGAATAAGGAATCTGGCAATCTGAGAATCTGATGCAAGGCCGTGTGCGGTTCCAATTTGGCGCCAGCTTTCATACACAGTTAAGTCAAAGGTCAGCTGATAACATTTTCTTGTTCTATTCCTTTTCTTTCGAAACCTACACATTTGTACCTTTTTTATTATGGCTTTTCTTGCATTTTGTTCCTGTCTGTTATCATGTTGTCTAAACTCACTTTGCTCTTTAAGTCTGGGCTGATCATGAATAACGAGATTCCTAATCTCAAGTTTAATTGCATCATTACATTTCATCTTGCTGGTTGATAACATAGTTTGGGTCATATATTCAAAGCATGGCACCTTCTCAGCTGTCTTTTCTCCTTCTTTCAGCAAGTTCACTGTACTCTTTTTTTTCTGAGTGATACAGCCCATATCTTCTGAAACATTTTGTACGGTTTTCTCCTCTGTGCAAAGCCTTATTGGCAAATTCTTGTGAGTCAATGACATCACATTTTTCACATCTAAACTGTCATGGCTGCCAGCATCAAGTCCTCTTTGCACAACATTCACATGTTCATCCACATCTGGCAGTCCATTCTTGTTTCTCTCATCCTGGTGAGCTTTTCCTCTATAAACATGTTTATCTGAGGACTCAAAAAGCATAAGAACAAGAGATTTATATGATGTATATTATATGAATCATTAAGGAACTATTTTATGTGAAATGAAAATATTAATTTTTCATAATAATCTAGGGAAAGTGATGTTTCAATCAATATATGTGGAGCAAATTAACGTTCTATATAAACAAATATTGACAGATTCCTAATCCTGCTTTATCTATTATATATAGAAAATACTTGTTAACATTTTCCATTGTGTAAAAAAAGTGTTGAAATCATATTAGGAAAATTTGCCAAGGTCTGAAAACATAAGCAATCTGGTGTTCGGAGTCTGAATGTATAGAAGAATTGGTCCAAGGTATCAATGTGTTATGTAACAAATCAAACATAAAAGATATTTTGTCATTACTTGTTATCAAATGTCAATAATAGTGTTTTAGGACACTAATAAATAAACATATTATTGACATCAGGAACCAAGATCATGATAATATTAACACATGTACATTGATGCTCGCTTTTTTGTGCAGCTTAACATTTAACCACCACCACCACAACACATCTTCCCCCAATATGTTTATATATGGGTCTTAAAAAAAGCCCCACAATTTTAACTGAGAGGGTCTAAAAATTCTGAACAGTTTTTAACTGGGGGTCTAGGCAAAACTGAACACGGCAGCATCTTAATGTATATACACAAACAATACTTTAAGGTCGGTATGATTTAGCTCATTTAATTACACTTGTACATGTATATATTCTATAGAAGCATATGGTACCTGATATAGTAACTGAGAAGTCTTGCCTGATAATGCAACCGAAGAAAAGCCTATGCATGAGCCAGACTTTGGGGAAGTCAAAAGTCTGTTATAGCTCCATCTGCTGTAGATATGATGTCTGCGAACTGGCTGCATTTTGATAAAAATGCAAGTCAGACATGACAAGACTAAAAAGGATATATATATACACATACAGTGAGAAGAAAGATATGTTTGGTTTGTTGGGCAAGCAGATTAAAGACCACTTTTATAAAATACACACTACTATTTTCTATCTGCCAAAATGACAACGAAAATCTTGAGAAAACTTACTTCATTACGGTCATGATTATGTGTTTCAAAAAGCTCTTTCACAGTAAGTTTCTGGCCATCCTTTGTTGCTCGTACTTTTAGCTTAACAGGACATCTGTGTTTGCTGGAAATCGTTAAGAAATGAGAAATATTCAGCATAGTCATCTGTTTTGTTTTTAAATTTCCATATCTATCAGTTTCTGAATCCTTCGTGACCACTGAAGGAGAAATGCTATCACCTGAACTACACATTCAGTTTTGCATGAGTGAAGAGCCCCAACGACAACAACCATGTATTTTTGCTTTGTTGTTTAACCTTTAAAAAATATCAAGGAGCATTTCGATAAATTAACAAAAAATTTTTAACGTGTAGTATTACATGTATTCATACTATAAATCACACATATATATATAGGCTTGGAACTCGGCACAAACGTACATAAAGATTCTCGTGACTTAAGATCTTAAGATTATACCTTATTTCCTCTTCAGATCGATATAACTTTCCCCCGTGAACACAAAAGTAATTTATTTCGGAATATCTTATTTCTTCTTTGTAGTTTTTTCTTGTGTTTCGCTTGCTAGCAGCCTCCACGGTTCTAGAGTCCCTTTTATACAGTTGCGTTCCGGTTTGTTCTTGGTATCGCTTTACGGCCACTTCCAACTCCTCGAAACTAGAAAACTGGCAACCAACATAGAGAGCCATTGAGTAAATTTTAATTTGAATTCGTCGTGTTAGTTTAACTGCCCTGATGCCTTCATTTGTGTAATCGAGCCTACCCAGTTCGAACAGATACCCAAGCGCAGGGGCAGAGTAGTCAGGGGCTACCGGAAGTAGCAGACAACTTCATTTGTTCTCTTGTGGTGGATGATCGCGCTATTGCCAAGCGACTTTACGGTCAAGACGAATCGATGCTTCACGCAAACACATACTGACATACATACCCACGACGATCGACCATGCAGAAGACGACTCGGCCATTGGCCATTAATGTGATAAATCAAAACTAATGACCGTTCTAATAACCTTTATTTGGTACTTCTGTTTAAAAGGGAGACTAACTTCATTTTACAGTGTCGACACCAATAATATTGAGCGATTTGAGCCTGACTTCCGAAGAACCTTGATAGTAATAATCATACCGTATAACAGGTTTTCTGTGCCCCTATATCACCATATATCATCGACATTTGTTCATTCATTTGCTCGACCTTCAAACTGTTTAAGATAATTTAATGCAAATAATAGCATCATTTCAGAGTTTAATAACAACAAGAGAAAGATTTGTAAAGCGCATTTCCCGGGTAAATGTCTAATGCGCTGAACAAGAAAGACTGCAAACAAACCGACAGTTAACCATACAATAAACATAAGCGTCAGAAAGCAGACAACACCATATGGGAGAGAAAGGTGCACGGGGAAGAATTGACGAGGGCGAAACTGAACACTCGACTGACTCGAGTGTGTAAGACATTTCTTAAAGGGAGGTGTTTGGGGGCCGGAGGCTTTGAGTTTACAAGTTTTCAGTACAATTCATTGTAAAAAGAGGACACCTTAGGACAGCGGTTCTCAACCTTTTACTTGTGACGCCCCCCAGACGAACAAAGGTACGTCCGCGCGCCCCCCTTAGCCAGCAATGTAAGCTAATTTCACTAATACCGCTATAAGAAACTTTTAAAAAATGATCACCGTCACGCCCTGCTAGGGGGTCGCGCCCCACAGGTTGAGAACCGCTGCCTTAGGACATCTACTGATGCAAGATCAGCAATGGCAACTAGCAGCAGAACTAAACCATGCAGCCCCCATAAATTTTGATGGCAGAGACTTGTTGATGCACGTCAACGACGTCAAAACCTCCATTTAACAGTCATGCAACGGAGTTCCAATGCTTCATCTGTGCCAGACTCGATCTGCACTTCCACATAGGGACTGCGGAGTCACTTGAAAGCATATTCTTCGGACAGCTAACAATTGTGCTTCCAATCACCTTTCTTCTTTCCATATATTCTACTCCTCTGGGCAGTGAGCCTCTGTATCTACGGTCCCTTTGCTTGGAACAGTCACCTCGCCTCTTCGAGCAAGGACAACCTGAGTGCAACATTTTCTTTATGATCGTGTTTATTTTTAAATTAATAATTCTGGAAATATTCACAATTATGCTTAAGTTTAAAGATGTAAGACTTCAAACATCGGCATTCTCACCTGTTTCCTATACTGAGGAGTGCTGCGCGCAAGTAGCATTTGTAACAGTGAGTGTGGCTCACTTCAGCAAATCTCTGTTTTAAGTCAAAAGAAGAAACATTGTTCAGGTTGTCGTGTTCAAGAACCGATTTTTTCCCCATGGAATGGCTGATTTTGGAATGCAGACCTACAGATTTTAACTTTATTTAGAACCTTTGACTCAAGTTTTAAGACAATTAAAAGGTTCAAACCGATTTCACTCAGCAGATTGGCAAGTAAATCTCCAGATCAAAGTTTAATAGGCAACAATCACGGACATTGCAGTCTATGTTGCATTTTTGATTCTTTGTTACTAAGTGGGTGCATTTGAGTTAATTTTACCATGTGTATTAGTGTTAATAAAATATAAACGCATTTCAAATATGCATTTGTCTAACAAAAACTCCAGTGATTCTTTTAATTGGATAATTTCTATCATTGTATTTTTATTTTACAGTTACAACTGACTGCTAATGATGGCGTTACTTTATGCTCTATTGCCAGCGATTTTCGCCAAGGGTTCTGTTGTCCTTTAAATAAATACTTTCTTTGTATTTCAAGTGGCAGCATAAGATCCCCTTCTTCCAGAACCTCTAGCTGTTTTAAATTATCAGTGCACTTTGCACTATGTGTGTGTGTTAAAGCTTTGCTTTTATTGCTGTATAAATAAGCATGTCAGGCTTGAAAACATAGAAATCACCAATATGATAGCAATTAGTAAGTAGCAGGGAGGTCTGTCAACTGTTTTTTCTGATGTCATGAGCATGTAAGAATGTGTGAATGTTGAGTGTGTGCATGTATGCATATTACACCAAGCATATTGTATATCAAGTGTGTTAGCAGTTTGCAGATATGCGCCTACAGCTATTTTAATATTTTGAAATGGTTGAGGTACAAAAACAACTTTATAGAGAGTACCCTAAGTGGAAACATCAGATCACTGATAACAGATTCCAAAATTTGTGAAGATGTATGCACTGACATTATAGGGTTGATGCTTGTGCACATATGCAAGAACCCCAATCACCCTCGTGCCTTAAGTGAATACTATCACCTTCTGGAGACAAAATTACACACTGTTGACTAATACACAACGCCACTGTCAAAATAACTACTTGAAATTTGGTTCAAAGTCACATATTTAATATAAATTTGTAAAAGGTATCTTTCTCCATTTCATGATTTGAGATCTATTTGCAAAGTCAGTAAGCTGTGCCTGCATTGTTCAACACATAATCAGTATTAACACACAATCAATAATTTATATTATATATATTTAACACAGTTTTTCTTCACATTATCGAGTATAACCCAAGATGACCTCAGGTCACCAACTGTATTTTATTCTTGCTGGGAGTGTGTAAATATATATAAAGAGAAAAATTTTTTGAACATGAACTTATCTGTATACTGCTAGCGTATGAACATTATATGAAATTGCCCTTGTGGATTAATAAAGTTGTATCGCATTGTATTGTTGCTTGCAGAGACATTATCAACTGCATGCATCAACATTAACCTTATGTTACAATAGGAAAGACTGAACTAATAAAGCTGCTGAATATGGTCAGTTAGGTTGATGCCTCAACATCTTGAAAAAGTTTACATTCTTTTAGCCTTCTATGCTTTCTGTAGCTTGCCAGACTTGAGAAACTTAACTTGCACATTGGGCAAAATGGTTTTTCAAAGCTGTGCTTGCTTATTTTATGACTTCTATAATTAGAAGCATTTGCAAACAACCACCCACAATCTTCACACATGTATGGTTTTTCACCTGTATGTGTGCGTCTGTGGACTTTGAGATGCTGCAGCTGAACAAAAGCAGCACCACAAATTTCACATTTATATGGTCTGTCACCAGTATGTATCCTTGTATGTACTATCAGACTTATCTTTAGCTTAAATCCTTTCCCACACTCACTACAAACATAAGGTCTTTCATCGCTGTGTGTCTTCATGTGAATGACAAGATTTATCTTATTTCGGAATGCTCTGCCACACTCATGACAAAGAAAAGTTTCTGTGTGTTGTGTCTTCATGTGTGCTCTATAAAAATCGATGCTGAAAAACCCTTTCCCACATTCACAACACAGAAATGGCATGTCAACCAAGTGTTTTTGATTCATATGATGCCTAAATTGTAAGGCACAGTTAAATGTTACATCACAGTCCTTACAAAAGCATTTTTTGCGGTAATGGTGCTCCTTCCTGTGCATGCCTAAAGAAAACATGGAATTAAATGTTTTCTTACAATATCTGCAATTTAGTGTCATGCTACTGCTAGCATGCATATCCATATGCTTTACCAGTTTATCACGAGTGCTAAATCTCAGCTCACAAATCTTGCACTTATGAGATGTGTTCCTACTATGCAACACTGCATGCCTTAACAGGCTGCGAAGCCTTCTAAAGGTCTTTTCGCACTCCATGCATCTGTAGATTTCTTCCTTACCACAGTAAGAACGATGATTATACAGGTTCGAGTAAGATGAGAAAGCAACATTACATTTTGCACAAATAAAAGAATTTCCATAATGAGTTCTTACATGTGATTTCAAACATGCAGACCGTGGAAAAGTGGCTCCACATTCCTTACAAGATGACTGTTTGTGACCAGAATTTAGATGGCACCTCAAGCCATTAGACCGAGAAAATACTGCCCTGCAGTCTGGACATGGAAACAATTTTTTCTGGTCTTTCATACCATCTTTGTGAGGATTCTGTCTTGTCTTTTCATTTGCATAGTCATTCAACTGTGGGGCATCTTCCAAAAGAGGCATCTGCAAAATCATAATCCAGAGTATAACTCATTACCATCTATTGGTCTTTTGTGACATTGTACAAAAGACAGAGTTATAATTTATGGAAATAGCTATGGTGTTTGGATTGTGCATATCCACGACTGGTCTAGTTGAGTAAAAATATTTGGTTTTTATATTGTTTTTACTAAGGTAGGTACAAACATACTGCTTAAACCTTGGGGTCATTGTTCTGTTTGTTTTTTTGTGTGTGTGTGCAACCAAATCTGTCAAAATATTTAGAGCTGGCTATTATTATACTACCGTTTGTTTAAAGAGATGTCGCTTATGCATTTAAGGCAACATTTTCTTTAAGCACATAAAACACCAGGACTGTCAGTAAAACGTTACTACACCTTTAAACTTGAGGCTTCCTCCTGATTCACGCAGGGTTCCAGATGTTTATAGGACTCCCTAGGATTACAGCTAGAAGTGGTTGTCCACAGCTCGTTCTGTACTTCTCCATCAATCTGTTCGCTTTCCATAAAGAGTTCTCCAGTTCCAGACATATACCCTGGGATGCTGCAACAAAATTTATCCACCAAAAAAGTGTTCATTTCTGTATCTGCTTCCCTTTCAATCTGGTCTTGAAGGTATAGATTGGCTGGCTGGTTGCCACAATTCAAGTCCTCTTCAAGGCCATAATCTTCTGATGCTGATGCTGGAGAAGACTTTGTATCCTGTGGCTTACAAAAAGGTAAACCGCTATTTTCTTGAGAATTACTCTGAAGGACTTCAAGATGAGTGAGTCTACTGCAATGTTGACAGATTTTCAGAAGAGGACCATTGCAGCTGTTGCAGGTTTCTTGAGACTGTAGCAACTCTTCTACACTTCTGCAACCAAGAAATGAAACAGGGAAATAAAAACAAAAGCAAAAATTGAGCATACAAAATTAAAGGACTGGTACAAAAATGTCAGTATTCGCTAGCGTCTTTGGTTTCCAATGGGACTACCAACAGCAGCAGTGGCTCAGGCTTTATCAAGGAACAAGTGGCCAGGTTTCTAAAACTGTTATCTGGAGGGCCTAGGTTCTGCACAATTGAGCTGTGCTACTACTCTTCTGATATGAGCAATACCAGAAAAATGCTAGTAGGTTTGTGTTTTCTACTAGTGCTTTTGAAAAATTAAGGAATCAAGAAATGAACTTAAGATAATCTATCAAAAACATTAAAACTAATAAATCAGTTACTAATATAGACACCATCAACATGCTTGCCAGTGCTTAGTTTCATAGTACTTGGCTGTTCTATGGGACATATCTGTTCCATAGGTCAAGAGACCATGATCATCACAGAAATAAACTTCTTCATCAACTCTTTAAGCTTTCCGGTTAGTGCCCCGTGCCATTTCTTTGTACCAGTAGGATGTGAATAAACAACCTGTTTTACAGACATACTTCAATGCATTATCTGGGTAAAAATTCAGCATCAGTACCAACACATGGAATTTTGCAAATTACTTACGATGAACACTGTGACTTTCTCGATGAATGAAGGTTGTCTCCACCTTTATTAGTGAGAAGACTTTTTTCTTTCAATTTTCCTATAACAGCGTTTAATAAATCAACTTGTTTACTCAGAACTGAGCCTTTTCTTTGTTCAAATATCACTTGCTTCCTCAAGGTCTGCATATGTTCTATAGCATGATCTAGTCTTTGCTTTAGCATCTTAGGGCTTTGTGTCACATGATAGACATGGTCTAGCTGAATCTGGGCAGGTACTGGTGATGCTACATGAACTTCTTTAGTCTTGTCAAAGGTGTCTTCTGTATCATCTGAGTTGTTGCAGGAATCAACTTGCTGGTCAACTCTCTGCCTTGGTGGAGGCCGTTTTTTGACATTCTGCAACAAATAAGATGCCTAGCAAAGTGAATAAAACCATTAAGTATACAATGGTTATAGCCACAATAAATTCTCAAACATGCACTTGCCTTTGGTAAACAAATCATTAGATTTTACATTAGTGTAAGCAAGCAAACACTGAACATTTTATAAATTATCATCATAAACATTCCAGGCATTGAGTAAATCACTATATTGTACACTAAATAAAAATTGTCTTAAAAGGTTATATGGGCCAAAATTTTGACATATTGCACGACCACTAAGCATTCATCTCAACTTACATGCAAAAATGGAAAAGTTTTACTTTTGCTGCACTGTGATCTATGTGTGCACATACATCAACAAATATAGACAGTGTATTTTTTCAGTCTGCAGCAGACCACTGAAAAGTGATACTTTGTGGGTGCTTTCTTCTTACAATAATTTTATGGAATTGTAGACAATAAGAAAAATTTATACAAGACATTTTCAGCCTGAATTTTTTTTCACCTTTTGTGTTTGAGGTTTTGGAAACTTAAAGATGGTAGGAACAGCATCTTCCCTAAGACGTATTATTTGACCTGTACGGTCAAAACAAGAGTCTTCAAAATGATCAGAACAAAGCAGTGAATACTTCGATGGACAGAAGTTCTCTCTTTTCATATTCACAATCCATGTCTTGAGCAATTCACGTTTCTTTGGGAAACTACAAAATGATGATGACAGTAAGAAGAAAAAATAAGAAAGTAAACTAGTGAAGATTGCACCAAATCTCATATTAAAAAATAAAGGCAACCATTCTGAGGCATCAGGAAGCAAGAATATATACTAATAATTATTAAACATCAGATTGCAATGGCAGAACTTATAAGGAACGAAATAGTATGCAAGTAAAATATTTTAATATTATGCTATATTTTGCTTCATTGTCAATTACTGTTAGTGGTGTCTACAAGATAATGTGGATTTATTCATATCATTTTCCCAATTAACAGAAGGATTGATGCACTTTACAAACATAACACAAATAAACAAAGAATGACACAAAATGCAGAATGAGACAGACCATATTGGAAAACAAATGTACAGACACACTGATAAGAATTCAAGATAGAAAAGGAGAAGCATGCTTACAAGCAATAAAAGCATAGTGCTAGAAGTACAGTAGAGCAATCTGGTAGTCTAGATGAAGGGGAAGGATGTATTTGAGGTTGTGCATTAAATGACTGAAAACTTTATAAGCACTACCTCCAGCAAAGGTGGCAGAAACCTGCAGTGCAAAAAATCTTAAGGCTGAGCGATTGTGAGCACATGTTCTAAAGGATGTTCTTCACAGGGCAAACTACCTCCTGCATGGCAAAAACTGCACTGTATTTTTAAGCAAAATTAGAAATAATTTAATGAGTTGACCATAATTTCAATGTTCTGAAAGTTCACCTCAAAACTATTGTTTTTCTGTTACTTTAAACTTTTCAAAACTTAAATATTTGATATTTGCCACATAAAGGAATATTTTACAACAGAGCATGGTTTGTTGGATACTCGTTTCCTGGCCCTCCACAATCTGTCTACGTCCCTTCATATTACGAAACATATCTAGGTGAAAACACTTTCCTGCCAAACTAACCAGCCAGTTTTTGAAGACTAGCAAAAGCTCATTGCAGACCGCCTTGTTTCAACTTTTGCGCGCTCTGTGCTGAGTGGTACGAAAGCTGCATCACCAGAACTGACTTGAAAATTCACGGAGAAGGATGCCGGATGGCACAAAATAGATCTGAGAGTTCTGTCTGTTGATGCAAATACGAAATCTTGACCGTGAAAAATGAAATATGTCAGTGATTTGTAGATCAGAAAAAGATCTATAAAAAGAAACATTGTGCATCAAAAACAGAAGCAAGCGGTGCAATAAAAGCACATAGCAACAAAAGGCACTAATCAAGAATATCACGGGAAAAGAAAAGAAAAAATAGACGGAGATCAATCATCCTCGAGCACATTTTATCACTACCGATGAAAACTCTTTCCACATCCTTTTCTGTGCACATTAGGGCACCTCCAGGCGGCACACTGCGGCATCGTTGGCAACCAGGTTTTAAAATCCTATCCTCGAATGTTAGCGAAAGCAAGACGGGTGACCAAGATGGCTGACAGACTACTTCGCTGATTGGCCAATGTTCAGTCAACGGAACCACTGTCCGCCATCTTGGTAACCTTCAATTTTTGTCGTCTGCTAGTTGCTTCGGGCATCGTTAGCCAACTAATCGTTAAACACTTTTTCATGATAAAGCCAGCGAATTCTACCTTTGTGTATTGAATATATCATACCTGAAATTTATTCCTCTTTTTTTACTTCAAAATACTGAGAAATAAGTGCTAAGAATTAGTATCAAATGAAATAAACACTCAACGCACTATATGCAGTGAACGGTAGGTTCAATTTGACTACATGTTGTTGGCCTTATTTGTGTGCCTTTCCTCTTCCATTTTGCATCAGCTATAGCTGATTAATAAAATGAGAAAATGTAATAAAAAAGACATCTACAGAGCTGATAACTTTTAAGCCAAACTAGCAGTTTTAACATAACATAAGTTGTATTGTATAACAGAATGTGCAAACATTGAACGAGACGTCAGTGCTGTCTGAATTCAACAAACCGTACACCACCTACGACACAGTCTTAATTAATGTTAAATGATGTGCCAACATGTAAACATAGTATTTAATAATTAAACTAAGCAATGTTATTTTTCTGGGTATCAACTTTAAAAGGCAAAGTGGTATTTTCAAAGTTTGTGTACTATGTAACCATTATTACTGTTCCTTTATCAGCAATCTCATTTTAAAAGACTTGCTTTCTGTATGGGTTGTTGAGGGGTAGCAAGGTGTACTGTTTAATGAAGTCAACAACTGACATACAAATACCTTTGAAGGTATCTTCCACGAAAAGACTGATGGCACAGCAGACTCTTTCAGTAACTTTAAGGTACCATGACGGGAATATGTAAAGTCTTCAGGCTGAAAATGGTCTGAACATATTGTTTCACGCTGTGATGGTACCCATGGTTGTTTTCCAGGGCCAGCCCTGTTTATGGCTCTTAGCCACAAAGCCCTCCGATTGGGATTAGAAGGTATCCTGAAATTGCAAACAGGAAGATTATATTTGATTTATATTTTGATTAAGTTTTATTTTATGTAAATGGAAGCATAGGCTTTATAGCTTTGTGAATTGTACCATGTTACTAATATATATTTATACAAATGTAACCGTTATGAATTTAAAAATGTACTTTAACAAACTTGATGTATGCTTTAAATCACAAAGAACAACAGTTTTTGAAAACAGTGAAAAGCAGTTATCTAATTTTGAGCACAAAATGACCCAAAATATAATACCAATGATATAAATGTGATCATTAAGGTTTTATTTAGGGTCATGATTATGAATAATTTGAAAACGCCAGATGACCATCCCTAAATACGAGAAAGTCCACGCCATGCTCATGTCTGACATCTTCCCCATTGTTCCTGAGTTTATGGCTCTTTTCAGATGCTGTCTACCCATCTCCTGACCATCTGACTTCTGCCAGTCCCGCAATGTCCCACCCATACCTATTTAGCTAATGGGTGAACACGAACTGGCCTGTACTCTCATTGCATAATGCCTTCGCCTGCTGATGCCGTGTTATTAGCGTGATTTTCTACATTACTCCCTTAGTATTTTATATTTCCCAATATTGCCCACATGGTAGTGGGACCATAATTATTCCATTGGCTATGATGTGGTAAGGTGGGAAATAATAACAATCTGTCATCTGCTTCCACACCAAGCGGCGAACACAAAATGCTTGTATTACTTCTTGATGCAAAAAGGCGGGAGGGCAAGCGACAACCAAATGGCTTCCCAAAACAGCAAAATTTGAAATAAAAATTGTCACAGAAAGATATTCTATGTAACAGAAACAGAGATGTACTAGATTAACCTACTGCGCTATGCCTGAGTCCGTGAAGTGCTTGACGCTGAACGCTATGAATGTTTAGAGAAGTGTTTACAATTTCACTTAAATTACAAACATCAAACTGGGTATCAACAGTGTGTACTTACAGATGAAAAGACTTAAGAGAATCTTTTGTCTGTCGGTTAGTGCAACCGACTGCACAGCAAGAGCTCACCATATTTACAATAAATATATATTTCGAGTACTGGGAGTAAGCACATAAGGATCCGTGCTTTTCCTGCCTGTGGCGGAAGTTTGATGCGTTTTGCCGCCGAACTCAGAGAAATCTTCAACGTAGAGATCATAGAAGTATGTGTCGTCTGCTAACACCGGGTGCTGATTTACCGCCTCTCCCTACATGTCCCAGTGAAGGATGCAACGACTTTGATAGTCCGCACTAAGCAAAACAGTTCTTTCAATCATTCCCTTGACATATAAAACTATGAAACCTTAGAGCGGCGCCGTTTTGAACAACGCTAAAATACCACAAAGAATTAAGTGCATAAAGTAAATGGTGCATTAGTGGAAGGCTACATTTCCTACGACCAAAAACAGCTTTGACTAGCTCATTTTTCTCAGCAATTTACCTTCAATTTCAGAACAAGTCTTTTTTTAGCTAAATAATTATCTTTCATCTTTATTCCTTTATGCGTTCGCTTGGCAGTCTTCTTACTTGCAGGAGAGAACATGTACGAGCAGTGATTTTGCTTTTACTAGTTTTTACATAAATATTTAAATTTTAATGCTATTTATTAAGTATATAGAGCAGTAATGTACTGTAATCTGCTAAACTAAACTAAAGGAGTTATGGACATGGAAATTTATATGCAGTGCATATTACATGCACATCAGGTTATGTTATCCAGGTGTAAAGAACTGTTGCGGAAGTGAGAAAAAAATAAAGGATAAGTACAATACTTCAAAGCTGTATCACTTTATTATTATAAAGGAAATAGGAACAAACACATGCAGATGTGTATAGTACACAACCATGGATGAATCATAGCCCAAGGAAAAAAAGAAAACTATAATAAATATATAAAGTTTAGGAATGTGTTGATTCAGATTATTGATTTACATCACCCAGGCACAATTAAAATATCCTAGTGAAGTTTATCAAAGCTTAGTCTTTAACAGTTTTCAGAGTAATATGGTGCTCAGAAGCAACAAAAACTACCTACAGCCATATCTGCTTTCTATGTCTATGTTTATAATGGAAGTATAATGAAATATGCATATATATATATACAGTCACGTCCCTTTCAAAAAAGAATATGCCTGATGACAATAGGTTCAAATAATACGAAAATTTGCCTGTAGATTGCCGTTGAACATGCTATTTTGTACTGTAAATATGCTTGTATCTCCCCCATGTCATAAATGACCAAGTCACTGGCATTAAAGATGTCATGTTTATTTCCTGCGTTTGTGATCTATGTGAAGAAAAATAAATTTTTTCAGGATTAAAGTATCCGTCTGCTGTTTATGACTTTCTCTGCATGCTCTGAATTTTACATTTTTGAATATTATAGGTAGTTGATCCCAAACCACTAGTTCTTTGGGAAGGGAGGATGTTAAGAGTGCACTTTTCTTAGAACTAGCTTTCTTAAGTATGGTCCATCCTACCTTGATCCCTCCATTCAACAGCCAATGTTTGCATCTTGTTTTTAGATCTCAGTGTGTTACCTTTAGCCCCTGTTAACAGGCTATTTGGACATATAAATTTGTACTAAGTACCTAAACAAAGTCATTCACCTTAAAAAACATGGATTTTTATCTTAAAAATAATGATAAAAATCATTCTCTTTAAAACAGTTTCATGTGGGTGGTGTACAGGACCACACCAAAAAAACTGCTCTTGCAAAACAAGAGTTGTGCACAACGACTGGTCCTTTATAAGAAAACTTGCATAAAAATAGCCTTTAGGTATTGATAAACACTGTTGAGACTATTCACAACAGATAAAAGTACACAGGAAAGTAACAATTAAAGGTATACAATGTTATGCATGTTTCTAACTATTGTAGCACTATGTACTGTCATTCAACCCATTTTCTCAAAGGAAATGAGAAGACTTGAAAAATAATCATGGAAAGAAATAGCTCACTTAAATGACTTAAGATATGTAGATACCCATGGCAAAGTGAGCTTTTCTGTCCATTCTACCTTGACCCCCAAGCACTAAGATGAGAGAAAGACACATTCTGGTTCCTCAAGGCAATTCACAGCATAATATATAATATTAAATTTTTAAACTGGCGAGAAACAGCTCATATACAGTCATCAATAATGCACAGCATCAAAGTCATCAAAATTCCACTTATCAAGTTTTAAAATTTAACAATCATTGTCAAACTATAAAATTAAAGTACTCCATATCAGATAAATGTATTCACCAATGAAGCAACTTGCCAATTTGTCAAATATAATAACAATAATGAGGATTTATACAGCACCTTTCCAAAGATTTGCTCACAGTGCTTTCCATGAATCATACATAGTCTAAATCCTCAACAACCATGCACCCATATTCAAATATAACAGACATGCTCACTTCTACAACATACACAAATTGTAGGCATGTTAGGAGTGGATCCAGGAGATAGTTTTCAAAGGCAGGTTTTTCTCCTTTTTTCCAGAAACACTTTCAATAATTTAACTTGAGAGGTAGATGATCACTTAGCTCCACTAAGCAGACATCTCTATACCTATACGATAAATAATCAGTAAATTTGCAAAACATGATTAATTCAAAGGATGCTTTTTCATTATATGAATCATTAGATTATGTTTTTGGGTGTAAGAAAGTCCACACTTTGCACAGTTGAATGGTTTGTACCCAGTATGCCTGCGAAAATGAGCCTTTAAGCTACTTGATGTTGTAAATGCACTTGAACACTCTGTGCACTTGTATGGCTTTTCTCCTGTATGTGATCTCATGTGAATGGTGAGATGGCCTGAGCGAGAGAAAAGGGCAGAGCACACTTTGCATTTGAATGGTTTTTCACCAGTGTGACAACGAAGGTGTCTAGCCAGGCCACCTGCCTGGGTAAAAGCTGCTCCGCATTCCTGGCACTGATATGGTTTGTTGTCTGCATGCAGTTTCATGTGAATCACTAAACTGTCTGGCTCTGAAAATTTATCTCCACATTCTCTGCATTCATGAGGTCTTTCAGATTTGTGACACTGCATATGCTGTGCTAAGACACCTAATGTAGTAAAAGCTGCTCCACACTCCTGGCACAAGAACGGTTTGTCGCCTGTGTGTGTTCGCATGTGAACTGTCAAATATTCTGATCTTGAATAGGCTTTTCCACATTCCATACAGACATAAGGCCTTTCACCAGTGTGCTGTCTCATATGCAAGTTCAAGGCGCTAGATCGCGTAAAGGATGTGCCACATTCTTGACATAGATAAGGTTTTGCACCTGTATGTGATCTCTTATGGTCTTTAAGATGGCTGGACTGTGAAAATGTTTTATTACAAATTTCACATAAAAAAGGTTTTTCACCTGTGTGCTTGCGCATGTGCACTCTGACTTCTGATGACTGGAAAAAAGCTGCACTACAAATGCTACATTTAAATGGTCTTACTCCAGTATGCCTCTTCCAGTGCAGCTGTAAGCTGGTAGCTTCTGAGAAAGAGGCATAACACTGATTACATATAAATGGTCTCTCTCCAGAATGCTTTCTCACGTGCACCTTTAGGCGACTAGGACGGAAGAAGGTAGCACCACACTCTGCACAACTAAACTTTTGTTTTGCTCTTTCTGGTAAAGTCTTGCGTAATGTTTTAAGAACATTGTCTGACAACTCCTGAAACCATATAGTACAGTTAAATTTAGACTATCCTTAAGGTTGGCTGTTTTAATCTGAGCACTTAGAACGTATAATGAACATATACATATTCTGAAACCTCATAAATTAAAATTTAAGAGGCTAAAATGCTTTTAAAATAGGTCTGGAAAAATGATACTTCCTTTCAAATAACTTCCTTTTAGTACTCCACTGTGTATTCAAGCACTTAAAAGTTTAAGGAAACATAGCTACATTTACATTTTACATTAAAACACAACATAGTTCCAAGAAAAGTATTCACCTACCAAAGTTGCTGTACTTAGTTCAGCAGGCTGGGACATCATTTCCTCCACATTCTCAGTCTCTGAAGCCAACTCTTGAATACTTGTGCCTGAATTCTCCACTGTCATGGCTCTCAACTCAATTTTGCCTTTTATATTGGCTTGCTTTTTGTATCTGTTGTTTAGGGTCTGCTTGGCTTGTATGTTTGAGATGTGAGATTGCAAAGATGTTTGTGAAGGCTGGTCTCCATGGGTGCAGGTCTGGCAAGTAGGGCATACTAGCACCAAAATAGCTTGGCAAGTCATGCAGCGATCAGTTATTTCCTGTTTAATTCTGGTCTGCTCGTAACTATAGAACAAAAATCAAATATAAATGTTAATTATGAAGTATTTTATATTTGCATTTGCAGCCTCACAATGGAAAAGTTGGTTTATATGTCATCTTAGATGCCAGAAACTGTTTATCAGGATATACGATAGGAGACTCAAGGATGATACCCTAGAATGCAAAAAATATCCTTTTTTCAAATAAATATTTAAAATGAGCTATAAGAGACAGACGGACAAAACAAACTGATAAGAAATGCATGAAACATAAATCAACTTTCACTATTTTAATCCATCCTGAATGTGCACTTTTTTCCCAGTAAATTTTAAAGCAATGAGGTATGTCCAATAGAATTGTGAAAGTCTTTTCAAAAGGGACTGTGTCACACTCTAACAATCTATTCCTGCAGGCAGCAGACTTAAATAGTCACACATCAAGCAGATATGTGTGGACCTTGTTCATGGAGAAGAAAACCAATTATAATATTGCATTTAAAAAGTACCGCGCTGTGCAGTTTAGTGCCTCATCTTTCAACTGGTCACCAACATTTGTAGATAGAAATGAGTGCTGTGAATAAAGATTCTTGAACTTTGTCAATTCACATTAAAATGGTCTAATGGAGACAACCGTATTGGGACATGCTTCAGCAAGCATAATTACTGAAATTTTTCTGCATTTCCTGTCAGTAATATTTTAGTAATATATATAAATCTGTCCCACATGTATGCATCACTTGTCTGTCTAAGGTGCAGCCCTGGGTATAGGCCATATATGCATGAAAGTCTTAGAATGAGCTAACAATCTTTTGCTGCCTTGGTATGCATGAAAATAGCAACAGTTGCTTTATAAACTTCGTGGAATGTAAAATAATGCCAGTGAAAAATCTTTTCAATGCAATAGTGATATGTATATATATCACAAATTCAAACATTGATCTCTTCATAAGTGTGAGATCATACAGCATTTTTCATCATACTGATGATAAGGTCTGTGAGATTATTTCTATAAACTAGCCAGTGAGAGCACTACTCACATCTGCAGGAGAAAACAGGCTATATCTGCATCATTTTGAAGACCCTTGGATTCTCCAATACTGCACCAATGATCAAAATCTTTATCAGCCAAATCAAGAGGCTGAATTCTTTTCATGTTGACTTTGTAACCAAATCCTCTGAACCTGATCTTTAACAGAAAAGTTTTTTTTTTCACTTGCCACACAGCTTTGGAGACAGAAGTATGCTACAGGGAAAAGCAACTGATGTTCATGAACCATTTCTTTCATACTCTGCGAATGCATACATACTTCTTTTGGAGTCTTTCTTTTCCATGAGATTACTTTGTTGTTGCATGCCATAAAATGTCATTTTTCTCTTTCATTCATAATTTTCCACATCCAACCCCAGCCAACTTCAACAATTAGAACTGTTTTCTACAACTTCAATGGCATTTAAGACCTGGACATCAAAGTGTAGTCAAAGATAAGAAAAATTATCCAACACATCTTGCTTTACATCAACTGTTTTTTTAAAAAGAAATTTAATTCCTTTAACTCTCCTCAAAAGATTCTTGAAGTAAAATAAGTATTTGTGAGTAGTGATCTCTTGATTTGTTGAAAGGAGTGCTTTATGTAGTGTTTTCATCTTTTCATCCATTCTGCTAGACAAATATATCAGAAACAATGATTAATGTTGAATTGAATATAATTATCCTTTTCAATAGTTTTCTAGCGCTTCCCTCAGTTATCAATGTGCATGTTGTCCAATGCAGTTCAAACAGACATTTCAAGTTAGGTACTGTACCAATGTTTTAATTTTAAATGTCTTTCAAAATCGCTTATCCTTTTTCATGAGTAATCATGAACTTTTTTTGTGGTCATGATGTTCACCATTTCTTTGATTGCGATGCTAATGATACATAAGAATCATACATTTTCACACAAGATATCATACATTTCACTGATTTAAAATATCTCAGTAAGCTTGTAAAGTTGTGACTAAGTTTCTATCAAATATTGCATGCTAGACGACTGAGATCGTCACTTTCTGATACCTGCAAATATATTGTATAAAAGGAACCAGTTTTAATTGCAGTGAAAATAATATAATTTTGAAAGATGTTAGATTATTCCAAGATTAAGTATAATGAAAAAGTGAGTTTATATGACTAACACTAACAGAATTGTCTGTGTAGACTGTAGTGTGTTTCTGTTTTAGCCGCTGTCCCACTGTTGAGGTAGTCAACATACAGAGCTACAGGCTACGTCAGTAGCCGCTTGACGTATACATCGAATCTTGGACAGCTGTAAATGAACGTTTCCGAGTACATGTACGTGCAGTGGGTAATATACGCACTGTAACAAAGTGTTGAAAAGCATTCTGTGAACCAGAAGAAATCTAGCAGACCTCAGTAGATAAATCTTGCATATTTGCAGTGATTTTGTTTGAAACTTAAGTAGCTGGTGCTGAAGTTTGTATTGTGGGGGATGATCTCTGGCCATGCCTCGTTTGCCTTGCAGCCAATTCTCTGTCCCTCTCTCGCATGCATCTCAATATTACATCATATTAGACTAGTGCAGTTTCTTGAGACCGCAGAAAGCAAGAAGAGTTAAACTGCGAAATTAAAAAAACAGGTTTGCGCGACGCTGGAGGAACTACTGGAAGAAACAGTGGCCAACTACTGGACATAATTACAGGAGACGTGGAAGACTGCTTGCACACGCGTTCTGGGAAAGAAAGGAAAACAGCTCAAGGAATGGCTGACTTTAGGGACCTGGAAAAAGATAGAGGAAAGCAAAGATCGAGCTGAAGCAAAAGATCAACCAATGTCAAGACCAGAAGAAGAAAGAAGAGCTCAGATCGAGCAAAGTAGCTTAAGAGTACTCCTGTAGTGAGATGTTTTTTCCGGGTGGAGGTTTGTGGGTGGGGAGGGCCGAGGGGGGCAAATTCCATGCTGATAGCGAAGGACATTCACATTCTTGCATCCTCAAAATCTTCTTCGAGGGGGAGGCTGCGCCTCTTGCACCCCTGTAGCAATATAAATGTAATGACTGGAGTAAAGCATTTTTTGATCCATCGAACTTAAGAAATCACGGGTTTAGTAAACGCAGTTCAAAATTCTACAAGTTCTTTGACTTACAGAATGCATCAAAGTTGACAACATCCTGATGACTGTATAAAGTCTAAATAAAGATTTTGAAATGGATGATAATTACTATAAGGATTTTGACATTAAGATATGAAAAGACACTGAAAATTTATTTCCTTTGTAAAAAACATTTTCACACATCAGAATTATTACTTGCTTCCAATACTTGATAAAAATATATAGATACGACCATATAAAATACTCAACACTTTTTTAGTGTCACTACAGCAGAATATAAAGGTTGTTTAATCATTATTGCACATTTTTCTGCTGGTGTATTCTGGAGGAGGGTGAGTGTAGAATTCCTAGCAAAAGAGATAAAAGCATCTTTGAAGTGTCATTGAAACAATTTTACAAAAGAAACTTTTCTTTAGCTTTTTAATGTATACTATTAATAGCTAACCTTAAGTCATACTTGAAATTATTAACATAGAACTGTTAGTAGTATGTTGCAAAAAGGTAGTGTGAACATTTTTTTTTGTAAACCATGAGATTAACTCAAATTATTAACAGAAGCCTATGGCCAATAATAAATTGAAGCATGAGTTCATAGGCACTGAAGTCTTTTTTTTTGGTAGTAATGTGGAAAATGAGGCATTGACCGATTTTCAAAACCTAGGTGACAGCTATAATGATTAATGGCTTGAATGTCATGAGCCAATAATTATAAGTGTATTATACCTATTCATTTGAAAATAATGTTGCATTAAAGTTAGCCTTCAATACCACAAGATATTTGCCTATTTTGAAAGAACATAAGAGTAGCTGTACTAATCATGAACATGAACTCTTTATTTTGAAACCATTATTATTACTGTGTTTATATTTTTTGTCAAGTACTTTGATAGTGTGGTAAAGTGCCATATAAATTAACTTTATTATTATAACATGTAGAATATATAAATGTTGACATGAGCAAATATATACATAAAAATATTGAGAGAGCTACAAAATGAGAAGGCAGGAAAATAGGAGTTTACTAAGTTGTAAAGCTTCTGAACCTTGGAACTTTCACGACTGTCATGCCCTGTCACTTATTTTTACTATAACCTACAAGAGAGAAAAAACATGATCAAATGGAATTTAAAGGCAAAACATAAAAAATGGAAAGATCAGTTTGAATAGAATGGTTCTTTATGGTAAAATGCAAGTAATCGAGATGTGATAGTCACTTTAAATACGTTGTATCAAGTGTGCATTCAAGATCACTAAACTTTTCTTGCAGAAGACAATCTTCTTCTTACAGACTGAGAACTTAGATCACGATGTTAGCTGACCTAAAGCTAAAATTGTTGAAATGTTTTCTGATGATATAAAAGTGTATATTGTCCATTTTGATACTTTCTTATTTCTTCCTAATAAACATCACAAGTTAAGTCTAATGCCATCAAGAAATAAAGAAGTAATCCTGCAAAATTTACAGAAGTACACACAAAAACTCTGAGACAAAAGATAAAATTTAGTGAGGACTGCTCACACTTAAGTTAATACAATGAAATACCATGCCTTTCGGAAATAGTGAGAACTGTATTATTTTTTACATGGACTCAAGCACATGGAAGTGGCTCTTCGGATGCTAACAGATGAAGATGAATCATATTATATCACATCTGTAGCATGATGAAAGTTGTTAATTTTCAAATTGCACCTCTGAGTCATGACCCCATGCTTTTGTCTTTTGTGTCTCCTCCAGCTAGATGCATCAGTGAAAGATGTCCCACAATATTCACATGTAAATGGCTTTTCACCAGTGTGAGTTCGCATATGAGCAGTTAGATTAATCTTCTGTGTAAATGCAGACCCACATTCTGAACACTTATAAGGTTTTTCACCAGTATGCGTTCGCATGTGAATGAGAAGGGCAGACCGTGTAGCAAAACATTTCTTGCACACATCACACTGCACTGGTTTCTCGCCCGTGTGGCTGCGTGTGTGAACAGACAGTGCGTAGCTGTCACCAAACTGCTTGCTACAAACATTACACTGATAAGGCTTTTTCTCAGAGTGAGTCCACTTGTGCTTCAGGTAACCCCTTGAGGAGGAGTATGCCTGGCCACATTCATGGCACACATATGGTTTGACCCCACTGTGCATCAGAGAATGTTCTCGAAAGGCACGATGTTCTCGAAAAGCCCTTCCACACTGTTCACACTTGTAAGGCATTTCACCTGTGTGTAGTTTCATATGATTTTTTAAAGTAAAAGCCCTCTTGAATGCTGCACCACACTCCTGACACAGAAAAGGCCTTGCATCTGAGTGAGACACAAGGTGAGTTTTGAGATCAGCTGTCTGAGCAAAAGCAGAGTCGCACTGTTGGCACTTGTAAGGTTTTTCTCCAGTGTGTATTCGCATATGCACTTTCAGACTTCCAGCTCTAGAGTACACACCACCACATTCTTGACATAAAAACTTCTTCTTCAGTTTGACTTTTCCTTTTTTAGGATGGTTCTTGGTCTGGAAAAAATATTGTTTAGACAGATTATTTCACTGATGGTGTATCTACCAGCATATGGTTTGCATACATTTATTGGTAATGTGAAGAAAAATTTCCCATCAGTGTTGGGCAGTGATAAATGATCAATTTTCATTGAAGGTATCATGAAAAAATAAATTCAACTGATAGCATGCCATTCACTCACAACAAGAAAGAAATATTAAGCATGAGTTTGGTGATCCAGTTTTAAATGACATCAATATGATTGCAAAGGTTTCAAAAGTGCAACAGAGAGCAGGTGACAACTGAAATAAACAGAAACCAAGCACATTTTTAAGTTCAGGATTATAATGTGCTGCAGAATCTCACCAATCTGGACATTTTGTCACAGTCTTTTCCAAAAACATGTGTTACTGTTTTGTTTATAACACTGTTTGCTGCCATAAATGAATGGTCTCCTGTGGGTCTGGCTTCTGTCTGCATATGCTCTTTGCAGGATATATCAGAGGATGATTCTATTTCTTGCTGATCATGAGGGTATGAACTGTGGCACCACTGACTTTCTTCTTTCTCATCTGGTAAGATATTGCTGTTTGGCACATCATTAGCCTGTAGCACTCCTTGGTCAGCAAAATGAGTGCACTTGTCACACCGTAAGGGAAGAGGACTTTGACATACAAAACATCTGACTGCTGTAGCCCCAGAGATTGTGTCTTCATAACTGGAAAAAATTCATGAATTATCAAAAGCCCGTAAATGTAAAGGAAATGACTTATCTGAATATTTCTACATGTTGTGTGACATCAAAGACTTAAATCTAAAGACACAAACATATGTACATAAGGAAGTGTGGAAGATTAATCAACATTGAAAGAAAAACAAAAATGGAAAAGTGAGAACAGGGAGATGGAAATCATCAAAGAATACATTATCATAAATAGATCTTTTCAGTGTTAATCATGGATAATCAGTGCTCTCACCCGTAAAATGAAACTTCAAAGAAAGATTTTATAAACTGCACCTTATGAAAATCATTCATTCATTATCTTATATGCCTAAAATACATTGCAAGGTTTACCTCCTCAATATCAGCATATGAAGAAGACAAAGTTGGAAAGTTTAAAAGAGGAAGAATAATGGGGACAAAAGAAAGAAAGCAAGAAAGAAAGAAGGAGAGTAGTGAAAGGAAGGAGCAGACTTACTACTGCATCAAGAATCCAGCAAGCTCAACATCTGTCTTGAAGGAAAGCTTTTCTTTGATCACACACCAGCGGTCGATGGTGGGATAATCAACTACCAAGTGTTGCAGTTTGGTGTGGTTATTTACAACTCTTGTTTTCAATCTTTTCTTTGGATGTACAGTCTTTTCTTTCGTCTCCTTCGAAAAAGTATGCTTCTCTTTCTGATAGATAATTTGCAAAGGCTCCATGTTAGGTATCCTTTTCCGAGTGGATGACAGTCTTGAACAGATGCTTGAGTTGCCCTTCTTAAGAAGGAACCAAAACATGATTATTTGATATAGCCTTCTGGGTACACAACAGGCATGTTACAATCATTTAAGACCCATATACTTTTAAATAGAAATCTTTGCTAATCATGATTGCCTGTTGTGTTCACCAATATATTACCCTCTTATAGAATAACAAATGAATATTTTCATTGATACAAAGGTGTGAATTGATGTACTTCTGATAGATGAGAAACTTAATCCGCACATGAGAAAATGAAGATGAGTGTCCAACGAAGACATGCAAGTCCATCAGTTCTTCCAGGTCTTCGGTTGCTTCGGCTTTGGGAGTGAACCCATCCATATGGTCATCTGTCTAAACTGAACATGGTATAATGGTGAATATTTAGAACTTATACAAAATGACTGAACAGGGGAAAAGCAATTTATTTAACATTTACTTTTTCAGTCACGCTGGTAATTAAGGGGAGTGAATGGACACTTAAACTTTATCTGGTCTATGATAAAGAGCACTAGATATATAACTTTAAGTCACACCAAAGTCAAAATTAAAGTTGTGGAGATAAACTTCCTACCTGATACTCACAGCCCACACATATTCCTGCATCTGTGCATTTATCTGCATTTTGTTGAAAGCTGTTGGTGTGGAGTGGAAATTAAAATAAATATCATGCTCTTATTAATACGCACAAACACACATCTCTATTAAAAAAAAAAACCAAACTATAATTGTATCCGTATTCGCACATGTAAATAATTGTAACTATATATAGTTATGATACTAAAATCACTTGAACCAAAGAAAAAATGTTGCTTATTTCAGTGAAAAATTAATTTATCATCTTAATCGCATTTTTTACTTTTCTATTTGAAGAAAGAAATTTCCACAAATATTCAACACTTATATTTTTGATTTTAAGAATTTCGGACGAACGCGCTGAAATGCAGCGATTCGACTGGCGCTCAAAACCCAAGAGCAACCCCAATGCAAGCTGCCTCCGGAGACACAAAGATGGGCGCAAGTCAATGAAGATGCGTGCGATACAATGCATGTGATGTGCCTGCATTTCTTAATCGTACAAATATGAGCATTATCTTTATCTGAGTTCTTCCGCGCTGAATAAATCAGAATTATGTAGAAAGCTGCATGAAAACTACTATTACAAAAATAGCCCTAGGGCTAGATCTTACACGGTTACTCGTTCTTCGATAAACGTTGGTGATAAAGTTCATTTAGAAGCCGTAGTTTCGTAAAAAGTATGTCCAGCCTGCTGCTCACAAACATATTGGCAAGGTAGAGACGACAACACTGTTACAACTGTTTCCCCCTTCCCGTTCTTTCGACACTATAACCATATCTCACTGTTTAGTCGCTTGGACCATAGACGCTAATTACACATCGACCGCCTTTGCTTGGACCTAGTGGTCTTTACACAAACGAAGGGATCGTGCAGGTTTGATAGACGCGCAGGTTTAGCATTTTGTGGCGGTGTTTGAAAGGTTTTGCTCTCCCGCTATTTACTTATCCAACATTAGCTTTGGTAACTATATAAGCTTCTTATAGCTATGTGCCATTTGTCCGCAACTGTCTTAAAATTCAGGTAAAAGCAGCTTAACGGTTTGCAGTCAGGTCTCACGATTGTAATCTGAATGTACTGAATATATTGTACAATCACGCGCGCGGCGCGCGATCGAGTCTACATATTGTAGCGCCATTAGCCTTTTTCGAAATATTTGATATCGGTAAAACTGATCAAATATGTATCGGGATTTTGTGGATGCTGTACGAATGATATATACATCGCCTTGATGCGAGAATAAGAGCTAATTAAAGTTGAAGTAAACCAGATCGAGCAAGCGCTAAAATCGTACGTGTTTGTTGTCAGCATGCAGTTAACTATATACTGTACAGTGTTTATAAATATAAGGATCGAAAATGCGTATTTTACAATATTTTACTTGCATTAATTGTAAAAATATTTTTTCCCTTTTGCTGTACGCGTACTATGAAACGCACAGATAGGGGTCAATAGGATTTAGATCTGCTTTTCAACGAATCGAACTGCTAAAGGAATTGAAAACAAAAAGGCCAGTTACAATAACCATGCAGGTAAGCCAATCGATCGGATCAAACTTCTGTGACCACCCAGCAATCATCCTTGATAAAAAATAAAAGAAAACATAGAGTATATAATATAATAGCGAAGTAAGGGGTAAGTCCAGTTACAGATGTGGGATCGATGACAATCGTTTTGAGTACCAAACTCAGTTCCTTTGTTTGGATCAACAGATCGTGAGCAAAGATCACCGGTGGATGCACCGTTGTAGTGCTATGAGAAGTAAACCTATATCGTCACCTATGAGAACGAAATAAGAAAAACTGTTCATAATAAGGCAATAGGCAAGAGTGTGAATTAGTAACACGGGGAGTGATGTTAATTAATAATTATCAACTATCTAAAGAAGACTAAACGATAACTATTATTTAAGATTGCATGTCCCTGCGGCGCCCCCTTCTCTAAATGACCGACTATATATCTGATGAGAGACTGCATGGTTGGAGACAACAGTATCGCATCTGCCAGGGCCGCCGAGAGCCATCACGGGCCTCGAGTAGACGATCTCTCCGGGCCCCTTGTAATTGTATTTTTTTCCCCAAGTATACAATAATATGCTTACAATTAGTTTGTCAATGTCTACATTTCATTCAATCACGTAAGATAGACTGTAAACATTAGGACAAGTGCACTGGGATCTATACATTGATCACTATACTTGAAGATATTTACATTAGTAAATGAGTTAATGACACTGAGGAATTAAAGTTGTAATCCCCCTCTCCATAGAAAAAAAATCACCAGAGTAAGGAATGTTATGTCAACCTTTTTTTAAAAAAAGAAAAGAAGAAGGAGAAAAAAAAAATTCGGGTCCCCTTCACAGCCGCGGGCCCGGGTGCGCCAGATCCTATCCCTTCCTCTCGTCAGGCATGTCTATCCCACAACTACATAGAAAATTTGAAGATGTTCGATTTATATAAGCAATTATTATTTAGAAAATATATATACTTTCTGTGTGATCACGTTCATATTTGGGGGTCTTTTTAAATTGCATGCGGCTGAGCACAGACCTGTACGTTAAAGGTTGACGTTTGCAACGCAGCTTTTACGACAAAACGCTTTTGATAGTTAAAAGGAAAGGGCACACAATTAAAGCTGCATAGGCTTTAAAATATATTTGTAGTTTTGACTTGAATCGGTTTTTTGTTCGGCACTTAAATCGGGTATACTTGAACATATCCAATTAAGCCCTCGATCTGAGCTTACTACAAAAACAGCGCGGATGTCATCGCTCACCACCATCATCATTGATATTGTATATAGTTATAGCTATAGTGTATGCAGTTGAATAGGTGCTGCAGCCTGTAGAAGCAGTCTGTATAAAGTTATATATGACGACATATTTCTCTCGGGGAGGTAACAGAATATAGCTGTATAACTTGAGTGAGTTTAAAGACTCGATCACGGTTGTCTACTTTTGTGCCAAACGGCAACTGCTTACAGTACACAGAATTAAGTGTCATATCTTTGCGCCAGTTGTCCACAATGAAGCAATATGCATGCAACTTTTGATTCGTCGATCGCCATCATCCCTCCCCACACGCACGAGTTCAGTGGCGATAAGACGGTCCATCACATCGCGAACAGTGCTGCACAGTGTCAAACGAAGCAGAAAACCCAACAAAACGTACTGCGAACGTGGAGAAAATCAACCTTTACAGGTCTGCATTCAGCTGTAAGCGCATTTTCTTGTTCCCCCCCCCAACTGCTTTTTTTTGTCATAGCAATATTTAAAGAAAATAATTTTTGAGGCAATGTTGAACAATAATCAGCCTATTGGTGAACACCATATCTGGCAAATGTGTACATTTACAAATTATTTGCGTGAAAAAAATACCCCGCACTGATTAAATGCGAAACTATTGCTATAAAAACGTAACAATCAGTTCACGTCAAACACTTCCGGTACATATTTATATTAATTTTGATGTTGAATTCGAATAATTCCAAAGACTTTGTGGTTCTAAACATTCAGTTTACAAATTTTATTTAGTAAGATATATTTTTTCTCCTTTTTTCCCAGTTGTATCAAAATATTCTCATGACATTGTTCGGTTTGCATTCAAAGTTTCTAAATACTCGCTGTTAACACTACGAATTCGTAAATTAAATGTTTGAGTCACTATAAAGCTTGTGGTTTTATAAATTTTAATGCGCTTTTGTTTCTTGAAGTGCAAGAACGATTTTGTTAGTGTTTCTTGAAAATCATGACGTCTGTATCTTACAAACACATCTCTTTTTAAATTGCAGTTTTAAAACGAATTGCAATTTGCAGAAGCGACGGAACAAGCGCTCCGAAAGAGGCAGAAATCCCGCAAAAATGAACATCCGACAGGTTGAGGAAGCAAGGAGAAACTATGATGATCTCATGGACCTGCACGTGCATTTCGGACGGTCATTAGCATCTGTCCCTGTGAGCAGTCTGTTGTCAAGAGTGCGGTAATCTTACTCAATAAATTTATAAGAAAATTTAGGATTAGTTCAATATTAGGGAAAAAAAATGACTCATTAGGGCCATGTTTGACGCTTCATTCAATCAATGGACCACAACTATAAGTAGTGGGCGGAGTTATGCAAATTGTCACATGACTTTACAGGGCTTGGACCTGACAGAAAAGAAAAGACCCCCTACAATATCACTATCACCCAGTTTATTGAAGACGATTGATTACACTACTCCAAGACCAGCTCCCTCTGCTCAGTCTGCTTAGCTTCACTCCTGTGTGCTCAGTCGGATTAAATTTGATATCTCTTCAAGAACTTGGTTTTCTGCTGTGCCATCTGTGTACCACACAAATCACATATGTGGCTGCTCTTAGTCAACAGTCATAAAGAGATTTTAAAAAAAATACCTTAGAAAATTTCCATAATACCAAGAGTAAGTGGTTCTGTCAGACTTTCAGACTTTTCAAAAATAAATTCTTCCAGGGAGGAAATGCACCATGCAATAAAATGACTGCATTGCAACTGGTACTTTTATGGTTCATCTTTGAGATGAACAGACAACTTTGTATTGTCTACCAAAATACTCCTGCAATAAAATATTATCATTGGACTGTAAAGATCACATGACTACTAATCCTATCATATACTATAACAATTTTTGCATGCAAACATTGTCATTTTCAATTCCATGGCCCAGCCCAGAATTGCTAGTGTGACATAGGTTGAATGAATAGGTTGCTGGCCCCTGGTGTTCCCATTGTATTTCTTAGAGTCTTCTTGAACTATGTAGTATTATTATTAATCACTTGTATTACTAGTTGCACATAAAGTAGTCAAACATGTCTGCATTACATTTGTCAATTACATTACATTACTGACCATCACCATATATGTATGTGTTTATGTGACTCAAATACCATGTCAATATTATGAAATACTCAAATATTTTTGTTGACAGACTGCTGGTGACAAAGAAGAGAGTGACATGAATTTTCAGCAGCTTCACAACAACAAAGAGGCAACTCTTGGTGTTCCTCATTCACAGACTTGTGAAAAAGAAGCAGAGTGTTCAGTGTTGCCTCAGACTGCAAGTGAAACTTTCACCTATGGTACTTTTTATTTAAGTCCAGTAAAACACCCAACAAACAATGGATCATTGGAACTGAATAATCAGTCTGCAGCACCTAGTGGAATTTGTTCTCGCCATGTTACCAGGAAAGAAAGCAGTGGTGCTGCCTTGATATTGCCTTCAAGCAAAATGTTAAATGTGTCCTTAAAGCTGAGAACCAGTAGAAAGGTTGCTCGGCCTAAGAAGCGAAATAAACTACCAAGGCCTAGCAGTCGCACAAAATTGCAGCATCTTGTGGTGGACTGCCAGACCATTAACAGGTGGTGTACGATCAAAGATAAATTCTCATTCAAGACAGATGTGGAGGTTGCTGGATTTCTTATACAGTAGTAAGTACATTCTGAACTATAATTGTTCACATAAAATTGGCCCCTTAAGTAAATTTTGATGTAAAGTACCAGAGTTATGTCATTGTACTATAGGTAGGTAGAATGAACATGCATATTTTGGACATTTGGAATTCCTATAAAAGTGTGACCATGTTTATAAATGCCATTCCTGAATTTATAAGAGCTACTATAGCATTTTACGGTAACTGTTGTATACTTAAAAGGATATTTCCTGTGTCAGCATATAAGCTATACATTACCAACATTGGACTTCATGTAAGAATTTTTCTTTTCAGCTATGAAAACACAAGTTTTGGGGCCTCAGCTGGATACTGTCACAGCTGCCAGGGTCCTCTGACACTGCACTGTAAAAAATGTAATGCACCTTCACAGCAGGAATATCTTATTCCATTGACATGGCCCTTTCCAGGCTCAGGTGATCTACCTCTTCAGTCTAGTCCAACATCTGACAGCTCTGCCTCTCTAGACCAAGATACTGTCATTGAAGCAGGTGAAATGAGAACAGAAATACCTAAGGAAGAATTTGATCTACATCTACCGACAATGGTTTGCTATATTAATTACGTTATTAGATAATAATGATAATAAAAATGTACATTTATATGGTGTCAGTCATCATGTATAGAGGTGGCAGCTGACAGGGCCTACACTCCTGCATATTTTGGCACAGAGTCAAGGACATGAGCAGTTAGAAAGGAACAAAAAATGATGATGGTGTAGATATCACATAGCTTAAAATATGCAGTTCTGTATATGCTGAAAGTAATTTTACTTAGGAGCATATCACAGATCCCAGTAAAACTAAGTTCTTGGCTGAAGAAGCAAGTGGAACCTACTCTGGGCACTACTCTCCCAAGAGCAATACACGCGACATCCGCACGCATTTTTTCAACAATACAAAATAATGACCTGTCCATAGGCTTCTTGTCTTTTACTGAATCGCCTACTGTCTACTTTTCTATTCTTTTCTTCTTATCTGTTATCTGTTTTGTTAAGCTGGTTCTGGTCAGGTCACACTCACAAATACTCTCACGAATCTCAGCGCCAGGAATGCTCTTCCCCCACCCAATCATTGCTATGCAGGTGCACTGTCACACTAGCAATTACACTGCACATATTCCCATGGAAACACCAATGCTGGTAGACGCTTCCAAACTCTTTGGCCTCGACATTAGTCGAAATGTTGACAGAATGTTCGACTCCTCATATGGCTGACAAGACACCTTGGTTTCTCCACTTTGCTGAAGGGCAACATTTCATCTCGCTTTTAACTACAGCTCCTGATGGATCTAGGCATAAAGTCTGAAGACTGTGAATTAATAGATGCTGTTATCTTTGCAAAAAGTTGTTGTCACTGGTGTTCATACATCCCATGCAATGGATATACTTGTGGGACAGAGAGTATTGATCTGCTGGTTGTATATTTTATTGGAATTATGAATGGAACTCTTGGGCTTTGTTTTGCTCTTGGTCAGTCATTTCTCTGTATTGAGTGTTCTTTTGTCTGTTGTAGATGAAGAAGTCAAGACTTAAGTCAAAACATGAGGAAGACCCTGAGAGGAAGAGGCTGCTTTGTCAAGAGTGTGGGAAGACCTTTCTCAGTGCTGCAGGACTTCGAGTCCATGTGCAAAAACATCTAGAAAAACCACACAAGTGTAAACACTGTGATGCTGCCTTTGCTCTCAGGTCAGAGCTTAAATCTCACCTTGCCTCTCATGGCATCAGGCCTTACTTGTGCCAGGAATGTGGATCTGCATTTAAGAGAGCTGATGCACTGAAGGTACACATGAAAGTTCATACTGGCGAAATGCCATACAAGTGTGATGTATGTAGCCGAGCTTTCAAACATTCCAGTGTTCTCAAAGAACACACCATGAAGCACCTGGGAATCAAACAGCATGTGTGTCACATCTGTGGCAAAGCGTATGCGTCCTCTCGAGCCTTTCGAAAACACAAATGGACCCATTGTGACAAAAAACCTTACGAATGCAACCTCTGTGGAAAAGAATTTGGTGATGGCCATGAGCTAAACGTTCACATGCGAAGGCACAGAGGAGAAAAACCATTCCACTGTAATGTGTGCAGTAAAAGCTTTGCAATAGGCTCAGGTCTTAGCATTCACATGAGAACACACACTAGAGAGAAACCATATAAGTGCACAGAGTGCGGATCAGCCTTTTCACAGAAGAACAGCTTGAACTCACACATGCGAACTCACACTGGTGAAAAACCATTTATGTGCAAATTTTGTGGAACAGCATTCACTGATGGTTCAAGCTACAGAAGACATATGAAGCAGAAACATGGGGCAGGTTACAAAAGCCGGTCATTGGCTGACATGACGTATCCTAATCAGTCAGCACCAGTCTAACAGATGCCAGGGTCTCTTTTCAGTCTTAGATGCTAGTTTGCCAAAACAGTGCTTTTCTTTGGTGGTTTTATTAACCACTTGGTGTTTCAAGCTCCTTTCTGAATCAAATAGGTAAGTCGGTTGGGTGAAGAGCAGGCACAGGGTCCATTGCAAGGTGTGGCATCTGCCCATAAAATAATATGGGAAATGTGTGCATGAACTCGTCAGGTGGCGTGGAAGTTGCATGACTATGTTTCTAAATGTTGTATGTCTCATCATGTATTCATCACTATTACCCAAAACTGGATAAATTCATCTTCACACTGCCAGTAAAGCATTTTTACTGAGACCAGGTCAAAAACAAACTTTAAGGAGAAGGGGGGCGGGGGGTGATCATAAAGAATCACTTATACTTATAAATTTCTATGCAGTTTTTCTACTGCCATAAAAGGATTAGAATGAGTAAACAGCAATCAGGGTTATCTGGTTTTTATTGTATTGTAAAGGGAAGGTGCTTAGGAAAAAGGTCATACTCAGGAGAGTTGTTTTATCTCAATATTTTACTATGAGTGGGTGATACATTTGTACTTTGTCCATTTCAGCAATGGGTTTGAGGCTGGAAAAAGGATGAGAGTGAAGCATAAAACTTAAACTGATAAAGAAAGTAAAATTTACACCCTAAGCTTTCTAAAACTAAATGGAATATAAAGAGAAGCATTTCTATGGATGATGGAGCTTATGAACAAATGTATAATATTTGGAGAGAAGACAAGTTTGAGGTTGGGAATACATTTTGCATAGAGGAACATGTGTACAGTAGGAAACTATGATACAAGTATAGCAGAGCGTTGACGAGCATTTTGCAGACCTTAGGTTCTTGGTCAACCCTTTCCATTTGTCCCAATCATATCCGAGCAAGATCTAGTCAGTAGGGTAGTACTTGCTGAAATGCACCAATGATTTCCCATTTGCACAAAAGATACTTCCGTGTGAATGCGAAGCCCTATGTCATTGTTTTCATTTGTTTTGGGTTTTTCTGTTTTGTTTTAATACCTGCTTATAATGTTAAAGGGTGCTTAGCACAAGTTATCTTCTCTATTGTCTGGAATTGTGTTTGAAACAGGTTACATGATATTTATTTAAGTGCAAGAACAAACAAAGCATTTTAATGCACAAATGTACCTATGAGCTGTGTTCAGCTCTATATTCTGTGCCATGCCTGGTACTGTCAAAATTATTTTTATGAAGTTCAATAAAATTTTTCTAAAGAAAGTTTTTTGAAAATGAATATCCCAGTGCCCAGACATTGAGGCATGGCATTACTGATTTTGAATCCACATTTCCTGCCCACACATACACATTGGGTAATTTATACTGGGTAATATATTCACATCTAATTCTCTCTCACATCCTTGTTTCTCTGCACAAGTCATTTCACAGTCACGTAGTTTGTTGGAGTAGATTATACATGCACATTTTGCCAGGCCATAAGTTGAGGATAAGCTTTTGGAGAAATATTTCTCTCTCCTTTTCAGCAGAGGGATTAGATAAGTGTGATTCTGTCAGCTTTCTCTCAGGTGTGTACACTATGGGCACTATGAAACACTTCAGTCAAAGGTGTGGTCTAGCCACCTAATGAAACTGCACCAAAAATGCAACACAACAGCCAAACAACAGAAAACATTTTTTTTTTAATGTGGTAGCACACAAGAAGGCAGAAATATCTTTATTTTTTTGTTTTGATTTTTCTTTTTAAAAGTGGCCAAACTCAAGCTGCAAGTCTACTAGAACTAGCTTTCTGCTGTTAGAAGTGAGTCCACAAGGTGCTAATGTTTACATGTTGAGCAATACTTGAGAGGAAAATAACCATTAAAAAGCAACCAAAACAAATGTTGACAGGTTTATATGGACAAACTCACTAGTAGATTCTTTGGAAAGAAAGCATAATGTGTGACTCTACTGTGAATACAAATTACTGTCAGCAAATTTTGTCTTGTTAAAAACAAGCTCTATTGCTCAATATCACAGTGTTCCAGGCTTTGAATTCATGGTTAAAAGGTAAAAATACACATACAAGATTACAGAAAAGGAATTTTGCATCCAGATGACTGGAGTACTCATTCCGTCTGCTGTACACAAATTCTAGTCTTTTTTACCCCACATGTCAGAATGACACATTCTTTCACTCACTCAGACTTAAAATAATGATGGATTACAAATGGCTGTTTGGTACCACAAGGAGAAAACAAACTGATCAATGGGACTAGAAACAACATTAAATTAAGAGTTGATCTTCCATTGCCTAATCAAGGGCTCAGTTTGTCACATCTATGGAAGGAAGCTGTAAAAGAAATGGTGTGAGCAAAGCTACACCATCGTGCCACTAGAAAGCAGTAATTCCAGTACCATGAAGATGAGAAGAATCTTTAAATAGCAACAAATGCATACTACTCTTTGTTGTATAGATAAAACCAAAAACTAAACAAAATGACTGAAATATCCTTTCAAAAGGAAAAAAAGCAATTATCCCACCCTGATACAAAAGAAGGGTGTCATCCAGTATTCTGCCTACCATGAGAACTAAATTAACCAGTCTTAAAGTGGTCTAAAAATGTTTCCCACTCATAAAAAAAGAGAACAAGAAAGCTCACACCTTTCTCATACCTTTTTCCCACTTCATATGCCTATACAATGCAGACATGAAGCTGCTTAAAAGAATAGCGTCGGTGTATCCCAATCTGATTCAAACATGATGGCCCACATTTGCCAACAAATTGAGAGGACTGTTTGGCGACAAGTTTCTCATTTACAAAATGTTTTTGGCTTTTTTGAATGTGACCTCAGATACACCTGGACTGGCAAGTACCATCATCTCCCTCTAATGCTTTCACCTGACAACAAACATTCAAAATCCCATGCATGCCTCTTTTAAGAAAATGGAATTGAAATCTCATTTCCACACCCTTGACATAAGGCTGCTTTTTGCACGTACCCTGTAATGTTAAGTTAAAACAAGTGAGATGTATTACATGCAAAAGCTATGTACATGCTACTGACTTTTAAAAAAAAAATCTGTGTTTAAAGATGTTCCCTAACTATGTCCCATATCTTTAAGTCTGTCTCACAAGCAAAGACTTCGGAGATCTGGGTTTATTTCAAGCATAATTCTGTAAAGCATCTGGTTTGTTATAAATCATGTTAAATTATGCTGTCACATAATTTAACAATTAAAATCATTAAACCCAGGAGGACATAAAAAGATCAACTAAATCAATTAGCCTTGCAGTCTTTACAAAAAAAACCAAACCCCATAACCTTTGTATTGTTGGTATGCCAAAAATTTAAAAAAAAGTCCACAAAATATTTCATATGACAGAGTAGATCCTCCAAAAATATATGAACCAACATGCTAAGACATTATTTATCTAACCAGTCAGGTAAAATATGTTGCTTTATTTCGAAGCAAACAATACACTGCTCAAAATTCCTCTCTACTGTGATTCAGGGACTGTGAGTGTGGTAAATCATCCTCTCCAAGGACAACTACCTCTCCATTTTCTGTCACATATGAATGCTCGAAACTGTCCATGCTATAGCTGGCTTCACTAGCATGAGAAGGAACCCTTCTGCCACTAGAAATTCCTGTTGTCTCATCTGTTAAAAAAGGAAAAAAAGATTCTGTAAATTTTTATGAAACCTATTAAAAAGATCTCTAATGGATATAGCTTTTTTATACGCATTTTTTCTGACATCAATGTTTTTTCAAGCAACTTCATTTAAATAAGAAAATATGCTAAGACAAAGTGAACTTACCCCACAAAAAAAGATTAATCCCCCAAATCTTTTTAAAAAAGATTTCTACTTCAAACTTAAAAAATGAGATGGATAATTTTTCTGAGAGGAAAGGAAAGATAATTTACCTATAGAATCCACGGTATCTTTTTTCTCCCATCCAGTTCCATGGTATGTTTTATGTCGAGGAGTTGGCACTGGTCGTTCTGTCTCTTCAGCTTTCTTCTCAGGTTTGGCTGGGTTCTGGATGAGGGTGGGGTCTTGCTGCAGTACTGTCAGATGTTCTAATGAGGAAGAGTGGTAGTTGTCATCTTGTGTTGGGCTCAAGGAAGGAGCACGTTCTGTCAAAGCTTCTCCTAGAACTAGAAGAGTTAACATGAACACATGTAATTGTAAAGGAACCAGTAACTAGCACACATATATCTGCTCTTTCAAACCTTTCACAGGTGCTCTCTCAAATGTACCCATTTCCACATATGCCCACATATAATTACAATTAGGCTAACGACGTGCAGGTTCACTTACCTTTACTGACAAATGAAAGTAACATTATTATGCCATTGAAAAGTAGCAACCATTCACAAAACACTATCTGTTATTTAGAGAAACAAATTATTCCTCAGTATCACCTTCTTTAGGGGTTGCAGAAATACTTCCCAAAACTCTTGAACTCCCACCACTTGTACTGCTCACACCCCTACTTGAGAACACCCCACTTGTGTGCTGCAGAAGGCGCTCATAGAGTTTATCAGCAGCTTGTTTCTCTGCCTTGTAAGCATCCTTGTTGATGTGGCTCATAGAAATCTCATTTTCTCCTTTTAGATTTGTTTTTGCATTGATGACTGCAGAAACACATTCAAAACATGACTGTTATGCTGCTGGTGCCAAACTAGCTAATACTCAAAGCTGTTTTAGGTTATAAACTCTTTCGTGATTAAATATAGAAAACAGTAAGACAATCTTTAGCTGCTGCAGAATTCAAGAAGAGAACGATTAGCATCTAGACAAACTGATAAAACAGAAAGCAATTAGACAACTATTCAGTTCTAAATTAAACACTTTTTGTACAAACAGCATTGCAGCGGGACCACTTTGCTAATTATGCTAATGTGTTTTTTTCATAGAAATGAAAGCTTCTTTCATGTCAGGTTCTTTGTCCCATTTCAATATCACATCAAGACATACAAGACCAATGTGTCTAAAATTATACCTGGTTGTAAATTCTCTTTCTGTCTTGGGATTTTCATACCGCTGTGCAAAATAGTTGGCTCTTTATCTGAATTTAAAAACCATATATGTGAAATGTTAATACCACACACATGGTGGAGTGATACCACTTATATTTGTTAATGGAATTTTACAATATAGCAGTATTTTTTTTTTTATTTGCAATGGATACATCAAATAAAAAAAAATTCAAGATCTTTTTAATTTTAAAACTTATTTCCACAAACAGAATTTAAACTCACTGGAAGCACTCTGCTATGAACATTCTAGCCACTGCAGCCATTTCTACTGTTATCATTATCTTTAAACATCAACAATTGTGCATGTGTCCATGCCCCTTTGAGAAAAGTGTCTGCCAACAATAGACAACCGTCTTGTTGATTTCCATAGAACTCAACACTACTGCTCCTTCTATCCTAAGATTTATCACCTGGGTCAATCCCATAAACTGGTGCTCCTGCTGATGCAGTTTTGAAGGAATGCGCCAAAGATGAAAAGGTTTCTCCAGATGTTGGAGGAACAGTAGGGTTGTTGCTGGAAAAGGCCATTTGGCGTTGGTCCAGCCCTGCCATTGTGATGAGCTCCCCTAGCCTGAACAAAGGAAGATACCATTTTCCAACTGATTTAGTAGATCTGTCCAAAGAGGCTGAAAAGGTGATGAGGACAACCCCAAAGAAAAATTTTTTTTTTTTTGATTGGTCATTTCCAATTGGTATCTAAGCAACTCACCCTGCTTCCTGAAGCATGTCTAAAAATGAATGGAACATCTTGAAGGACGCCTCAATGCTTTCCAACACACTCTCATTCTGTCTCTCAGCCTCCCCAGCACTCCCCATTCCCAGCTCGTTTTTAAGTCGCTGCAGATGAAGCTCATCCAGCAGCTTCCTGTTCTCCAGCTTGAGCTAGGAAAGGAAATAAAAACTGAACTCAGGAAAACATTATTATCCTCCAGTACACTTTGGCTTAAATACCACACAGTCTAATAGTATTATCACATTTTGCAACAAACTTCCCCAAAGATTCCAGTGCCAAATATGAACTTGTTATTTTTTCATTGCCTAATGTGCACTGAAGCACCAAAATTGACTAAATGCATAGTTACTTTACACATCAAATGAAACCCTATATACATTTTCAACAAACTTTCAGTTTGGTAACAAATCCACCACTGCTGTTCATTTGATGATTTCCTAGAACACTAGTCAAAATCTTGTAAAATTGTTTACTTGAACTGATGTCCTGTCCATCCTTAATACTGCATGATTTCAATATTTTTGTGATTTAAATTGTAAGCATTGTTACTCATATGTTCCCCCCTCCCTTCTGTATGCTCTTTGCTCTGAAGTCACAAAAACAGTATCACAACAGCTGCAGGAATAATCTTCCCATCCAACCTCGACCTTAACAACTCACATGCAGTACTCTTTTATCTGCTTCAATCCGAGCCAGTTTCTCATTTTCCACAGATCGCCGCAGCTGTTCCAGCTCCACCTTACAACAAATGAATATTGGTCAGAAAGCTATTATTACCACAGAATGTGTTCCTCTTTTGTCCTTGTACTTAGGTATATGTGGTTTTGGCAATCATTAAATCTGATGTCAAATTTTGAAAAATTCCAAAAGACCTTAACAGTAGCATTAATAATAAAAAACAAAGACTGATTCATTCTGAAGGTTGAAACATCAATACAAATACTTTTCAACAGAAAATTAAATGTTATGTGAAAACTATAAAAAAATAAACTGATAAACAATGTTAATCTCAAACATAAATGGCAAAGGTCCCTTGACCTAAAAGATGAAGGGGTGGTGACCTTGAAGTGGTTCCCTGTATCTAGAGCATTGCATATGGAAGAATGAGCCCAACCTGCTCCTTCTGCCATATTTTACTTTCTCTTATCAATCAGGTAGCCACAAGCTGTCAAATAGCTTCCTGTTTGTCTGCAGGAGCAAACTGAAATATGATGGTCTGCTCTGAGGTCACAAGCAGTCACCACTTGACCAGACTGCTCTTGAATTAAACAGCTGAAAAACTACAAATATTTTCATAAATTCTGATCATGAACTATAAAACAGTTTGGTTTTTTTTTGGAGGGGGCGGGATTGATCATTAAAATCCTTTGTGAAAACAATGTACTTATTAAGTATCAAGATCTCTCAAGCACACTGCTCTTCCTGACCAACCTAATATCAGGTTTCTCACCCTCATTTCTCGAAGCTGTTCATGTGTCTTTACATCTGCAAGAATAGGAGCTGAATCCTTTCGATTTAAATTGTTGTCAGCATCCAGCAACTTTTCAGTGTAACTGTCTTCATGTGTGATGAGGACAGATGTGCTGTCCTCTTCACTGTTGTCATCTGTCGTTTTGCATGGTGTGTGTTCAGGTGGAAACCCTCTGCAACAAGTAGGCAAGTGCACAAAATAGTCACTCGATCTAATATCCTTAAGTAAATATTTGTTCTTCTCTGTGTGGCAACTTAAACCCCAGAAAAGCTCCGTTCAAAATTCGGTCTTTAGCTGGAAGCATGCAAGGTCTAACCAACTGTCATATGAAGACATGCACAAAGAATCCAGATAGAAAAGAAACTGTCACAACCAAAATCCTGACTAGATAACCTTTATGACTAAAGATGGAAGGCTCATAAATATATAAATAATGCATGGTTATCTTTATAATCCCACCTGAATGAATAGTCAGCATAGTTAAAATCACACATAACCTCACCATACTTTATACAGAAAAACATTTCTAAACACTCTTTCTTGCCACATTTCTCTCCATGGCAAGTCTTCAAGTAGTACACTGCAGTAGTAGGTGAAACTCAGAAGCAGAGAGACTGCATGAAGGGACACATATCAAGACATTTTCTGCCACTTTCTAATGGAGTGATTTTTCTTTATCACTGCTTCTAATACTTTGGTCAGCTGTTGAAGGCTAGTCACACATATCAAATTAAAAAAAAATAAGTTCTTGTAACATTCACCTGAATCGGTTAGCTCGTGCTGCTGTTCTCCATGGTAAGCCTCGTATGGGCTTCATGCCCTCCAACATGGCCTTCCGTGAAATTCTCACTGTGCTGGCAGATCTTGACCAGCGCTTGGCACTCACAGGTGAGACCTTAATGCAGGTCAAATGCAGACAGTTATCATTTATTACCAATCTAAAAGCAAATATTAAAAAAACACAAATTATAAACTTGTTGCTATACCTTCTGGCTTTTAAAAAACTAAAACAGATTTTAAACAGTTCAATTACATGAAAGTTGATGCATGGCAGTAAAATGAAACAATCACTTTTACTTGACACATATTTCATACAAAATAAAATTCATTCCAACCAAGAAAAAGAAGACAATAAAACCAGCAAAGTAAACAACACATAAGAAGTGGATTATTGCACCTTGATTATAGTCTTCCTGCCAGCACTATTGTTGAGTACTTTAGTCGCCCTGCGTTTTGGTTTTTGCTGCTTGGCAGGTTGCTCTTCTTCTGGCTCAATCCATTGATACTGATAGCACAAACCAGTCACAATTAATGAATTCTCTTGAATAATGTTATCTCCCATCAACTATTAGTTTAACAAATGAAACAATTGAAAAGAATTGAACAAGGCTCCACAATGGACACAGACCAACATGTTACGTGTAGTGACACAAAGTTAAAGCTGAAATTAAGCAAAATATCATCAAGCATAGGCATACCTCTGTCTCCTGCCCACTGCAATTAATCATTAGCTGCTCCATCACCGAGTGCAAGAGGCTCCGTTCTGGTTACCACCAGCAAAAATAAAAAGCAAAACAAAAAACAAAGCACTTGTCAGTGTGCAAACAGTACATGAAAATAGTTTTCTTATAGTTGATACCAAGCTGATACTTGAATCTGAGGATATGCAAACAAACAAAATATTTTGTTAAAAACAAAATAACAAAACAAAAACCCCAAACAGGTGAAAAACAAGAAAAACAAAACAAGTCTAAAATATTCAAACACTAAGTATTATGTACGAGTTGATCGACATAAAAACAATTTCTGTTCAAGCAAACCATGTCTTTGATTGGTTTTAGCATAAATGTTATATGCTCAAGTCTACGCTTAAAATTTGAGAATACAGGAAACAAACAATGTACGCCATATAAAGTTTAAAAACTACACAAGGGGAAACTACCAAGGAGTCTATTCTTTAGCAATTTATAAGAAAATGGTTTCCCTTATACTTTACTAACCCGCTTGTCTACACCTGTGTTGACCTAAAATTCTTCCAAAAAGGCATACTCACAAACGAAAGTGGTATTTCACAAAACATAAGATATATACATTTTGTCTGCAATGAGACTGACTTGAAAGCAATAAACAAAACAATTAAATGATAAACAGAGAGAATGGACGTAAAAGAAAAATAGAGAGTACAAAAGATTCACCAATTAGTGGGTTTCGACGAAGATCAAGAACAACGAGAGTTGTATTATACTTTAGGACATCCAGAAATGCTTTTGCGCCAGCTGTGGATACACCTGTGGCTTGCATGTCAAGTGCTGCAAATGCACAAACAAAGGCAGAGGGACATTTATCTCTGAATAAGTTTTCTTCTTACTTACCCACAGTAGGAAGAGAATATTATACTTACTATATTAACCAACATTAAACCTAACCATATTACATTATAAGGATGCGATTACCATTTCTCTAATGATTATACTAAAGAGTCTTTGCAGGAATCTTTTGGTGCTGACATTAATGAAACCTTCACACAGGCTGTTGTAAGAATCATCTGAAATATTTTTCGAGGTTGATTATAAAAAGGTTCTTAAAATGAGCATACTTCTACAGTCTTACATTGGTTACATGTTGTCACACGCTGATGGCCTATTGAACTGTTGCAGCTGACAGTGCCTGTCACAGAGCTTGGTCAAGCAAAGCAAAATTTTGGCCAACGCTGTAAGCTTCAAAGGCTCTAAGAGATCATTTGTAACTGGGAACAAGGTGCACAGCTGAGCAAATAGTGAGGACCCGGTTGCTGGTTTAGTTTTATTGTTTATTGGAGAAGTAAATAGTTTTTATGAATGTGACATTCTTTTGCTCAAAATTGTCAGGGTCATAATGTCTGTTACTGGCGTTGCGGGTATCCACCCAAAGTTGCCGCTAAAAGCTGGCGGCGGTAACATCCAGGTCCATCTTCCTTCAACACCCAGCGTCGCTACCAACGGTTAGCAGCTGCCCTTCCGCACCCGTGACGACAGACACTCAGGGACGAGCTGGGTTCCTGGCCAGGGCCATCAAAGCTAGACAATCCTATGGCTCACTCCTACCCGACATCCATCTGGCGCCTTGTCGCGGCGACGTGCAAAGCTACAGAGAGCAGCTAATATCCTTTCGGCGCCTCATTCCACTAGGTGCCGCCTCTTCCTTGCCGGTCACAGGCTGGCAGGGCGCTTGTTTGATCTCCGCGCTCTGACAAAGGGGCTTCTGAGACTTGCCGCAGTCATTTCCTCATTAGACAGGGAGGCTCTTGCTGATGGCGCGGGTTACAGGCAGCCGTGTCACTGTGTGTGTGTGTGCGAGAGAGAAAGGAGTTCATGTAAACACAGATCAAGAAAGAAAAAAGAGAGTAACCTTTCACCCAGAGGTCGTCTTTGAGGGCCTCGGCCAAGACCTGGGCTCCCTGGTTGCCGACGAGCGGGTTGTTGTTGATGGTGATGCGACGCAGGCCCGCCATTTTGTCCAAGTCAGGCTGGCCGTAGCGGAGGCTGTCTCTCCAGGCCTCCGTGTGTCGCCGCATGCCTTGATGCTGCAGACAGATGGATTGAGACGACAGTGTGAACATCCTTCTTTACACCTATGTTCACATGACACAATCTTGCACACCCGTCTTTACCCCAGTATTCAATTACTGCAGTAGCCATTTCCTGTAGTCATTTCCGTTGACCAAGACTGACGTTACCTTCACTTACCTGTGTTAAAGCAAGTGACACAGGTCTACATCTGTAGAGTATTAAATCAGCACAACAAAACGTTCATGACCAATGCAGTCATTCTCCACAGTAATTGCCCATTATCTCCATGGCCTTCCAATTCCCCATCTCTCCCCCTACACCCCTAAAAATAAAATCCAGTCACATTCTGCACAATATTTTTTTCTAACAGAAATGGTAAGCAGACAATTCATTTTACTCCACAATATTTGTCCGGATAAGAAGAGGCTTTAGTCTTCGTAGTACGAGTGAAGCACAAGATTGTGTCTCGGGAATAGTAACCGGTGACTCTGAATTCCCAGAGAGAAACCGCAAGCTGTCGTAGACTCAGCTACAGTAAAACCAGCGTCACTCTAACAAAGCAAAGAGAAAACAGAGAGAGTAAGAGAGAGAGAATACCAGACCATAAAATATACTAATGTCTACCTACCGCCCCAACAGTCTTTTACGGCAGCATGGACAAACGACAGTGGCCAATGTGCAGAAAACATTTTGATGTCCGACAAACAATAACAGCAGGACAAAGTAATTCTCTAAGGACAGTCACAGCGTCGGACTCTTTAAAAGAATCGCTCACCTCTGATGCCCTGGTCTGCCAACCCACTGGCGGGTCCCTGGTGGGTAGGCGCAGACCGCACTACACCAGATCCTACTTTTCTAAGTGGAGCGCCTAAGGCAGCCGGAGCTTGAGGTCTTGTGTACTTCTTGACATCTGAGGGTTTTACTTAAGACTTTATCCCAGTTTAGTGCATTATATTTGCCTTTCATCTTCAAGGGTTAGAGAGAGAGCAAGAGAGACAAAAAGGAAAAAAATATCCATAGAAACCCAAACCATTCAGACAGCTGTTCTCTTGTTTTGCATTCAATCGGTGCGGATCGGTCTCCTCCAAACAATCTGCCAGCAGGGAGACAGACAAAAGACAAGATTTGTCAGAGACAAGCACACACGACGTAGTCTGTTACAAGGCGGGTGGGAAGGGGCGGGAGAGTACTTGATGGCACGAGGACGGCCAATCTGACTATTGTACACACCGAGCAGGTACAGGAGTCTGCTTTCGTGTCTTCAGCACCATCCTCAGCTTCTCGCTCTTTCGCTGTGGGTGCTTGCAAGAGTCCACATTGTGAGTAGACTATGTGTGTGTGTACGAGCCAAGTGTGAGTGCATGACTGAAGTGTGTGCCCCCGTACATCCATGAGCCAACTGTGTGTGTGTGTGCGCGCACGTTCGTGTATGAGTGTGAAGGGCAGTGTGCATAGAGGCATTGGTGGACACTGGGCAAGATGCTCTCTATTTCATATGCACACGTGCATACGCACAGCACACTTACGTCCACGTGCCCCCCGACTCCAATCCCCATTAGTGGGCAACAGTGCTGCTTGCGGATGAGGCCTGGTGAGCGCGCTGTCGTCCAACGAGTGAAGAATGTTCTAGGGGGAAAATTACAAGTTTTGCCCCATCTACAAATGGAAATGACTCAGATCCGCAAGAGGAAGTGAGGAGAGGGGTGAGGAAATGGCGTGGAGTGTTTCCAGACGACAGGAAGAGGAGCAGCCGAGGCAGCCGAGAGAAGAGCAGAGAGAAAAGCGCAGGCTGGCACAGACAGCTTCAAACCCCGCACCTCCGTGGCTGATGCGCACCATCTACATACAGTTCATTCAGGAGACAGGGAAGCGGGCAGAACGGTTAGCAAAATACCCGAAATAAATTCGCGTGTTTCAATGCGAGACAAAGAAGAGAATTACTCTCCTATACTGGAGAGGTCCGTTGTCTATCACTAGAGTTTGTAACGGCGAGTCCAGCAAACTGTACATGTCTTCTAGTCAGGTGAAGAAACATCCTTCAGCGTGTCGTGTTCAAGTAGCGATTTTTCGCCCAGAAAATGAACCGGCTGATTTTGGAATACAACCTACAGATTTGAATTTTATTTCGATGTTTCCACCGAAGTTAAAATTAAAAGATCCAACTCACTCAACAGACTGGTAAGCAAATATTCTTATCAAAATGTAATGGGCAACAACCAAGGACACTGCCGTCTTCGCTGTATTATTATTGATTCTCTGTTACTAAGTCAACGCATTTGAGTTATATTTCCTGTCCTTTTTTTTATAATATTTACCGATGTAAAAATTCAGAAAGCAAAGTCTGTCTGTCTGTCAGTCAGCGAGTCCTGTGGTAAAACTAGAAAGCCTTTGAAGGAAAATAAGGTAGCAGGTAGAAGAGGAGTCTCCTGTAGACCTAAAACATCTTTATAATTCTTTAGACCTGAGGACCATCACAGTTGACACAGTGGACACCTGAAAAACAATCAGCTGCAGCGTGGCCAGTCCCTCCACAACGACAACAGTGGGCTGGGACTTGCAGGAGCTAGCCTCGTGACCAGAACTCTGACAGCAACGGTGAAGAAATAAACAAAGACACTTTAACTCACAAATACCCAACATCAATGAAGTCGGGTAGTCTGGGCAAGCGAAAGGTCAGAAAAAGAGTGTTTGTTGGGATATATTTCCTGTCCTTTTTTTGGGGTAGAGCTGAAACCCCCTGGGATGCCAGTTCAGATCTTGTGTCGACCTCCGACACCCCAACAAGATCAGGGCAAAGAATGGCCTCCTTTGAAGAGCTGAGGGATCGGTGTGGTGTTGTCCAGAGCGCAAGCACTTGATAGAAGTAAAAACAGTAGAAGAAATGTTTTTGAAACCCTTAGCAATAGCAAACGGAGAGAGGGATGAGAGCGGATGGGTCGGCTCTGACCCTCCAAAACAAGAAAATGGGGTCAGGACCTCTCAACATTCTTCCTCACTTTCTCTTGCACTTCATCCTTTCTATCCGAACACACTCCTTTCTTATGCGCGCGTTTCCCCAGTTTTTTTTTTTTTTGTTTTTTTTTCGTAGCTATAATAAAAGTTTGGTAGTTTATTCCTTCTGCTCCCCACCGACCACGGAATAGAAGGGGATGCGACCGAGTGGTACCCCTTAGGGCATTTCCAGCAGGGTTGCACCAGGGATACAGAAGGAATTTACTCTGGTCTTCGGAAAGGAAAACGAGGTTGACCTTAGCAACAGCCTTCAGGCCAAGCTAGGGAAATGCATGACCAGCCAGTTGATTGGGGTGGGGCACACTAAACTCCGGTCTAGGAGAAATCCGGCCAAAGAGTTGTGTTGATATAATCAGGGACCTCAACCTCCAGGATCCCATCCTCCCCTGACACGGGTCGCCCTGCACGACAAACGCAGGGAGCCTCAAGGAGGCCACAGAGAAAAGAGAAATATCAAAAGAAAGGCACGAAGGAAAAAGAAAGCAGGAGAAAAACCAGTGTAGACGGAAGACAGAAAAGATAAAACTGTAGCGTGACAGGGAGATGGTTGGTTACAACAAGACCACAGGTGAAAGGGCCAGTTTGAGAGAAAAAAGAATAGCGTAAGAGAAAGGGATGAACCATCTTAGTCACCGAGCCAGAAAGATGCTGGTGTTCATCCCCAGCACAAGAAGCCGGGGTCACAGGGGCTGGCGGGCGGTTTGAACGGCCCTTGAAACCTATGAAAATCCAGTTTGTCCGATCTTCGCCAACTTTGACAACATAGTCCCATTGATCATGGGAATCGGAGCTTTACGCCGAACCAGCAACATAAGCTGTATCGCGGTAAACAAATCCCACATAAAGAGAAACAACAGCGTTCCCGAGACGGGAGTTGAACCCAGGACAGCCAACCCTCACTGCATTGGTGACAGGCGCTAACCGTTGTACCAATGAGCCACCCCCCATCGGTCGTGGACTATGGTCAGTGCGCTTTACTCTGGCGCATCAATGTGATTGGCGTTTATTTTCTCCGTTTGAAGATGATACGGGTGGCGCCAGACGGAAGCATACCGCACAGACGAAATTGCGACATACATGTACGTCTACCACGCAGGACAGAAAGAGGCAAGCAAGCGGTTCTCTGGTGCAGCATCAAGCACCCGTTGCCAAACATGTCAAGTTAGTGATGGGGACATCAAGTATATATATATGTTTGACTTTTTTCTTCTACGCTGACGCTGCGCTCAACTTAAATGAAGACCGAGATCGAAGTCGGACAACGAAATCACAGCTGGAAGAGTTTGCAGCAGAAATCAACCTGTACCCGGCGTTCGCGCGTGCGGGTATGTAGCAAGTATAAACAGTACTTTTTTTTATTGCCTTTTATTTTAAGCACCTCATAACTCTTTCCCTCTCTCTCACTCTGTCTGTCACAGCATAAAGAACGGCATAATTTTTAAATGCGTTGGCTGTCTAGGTTAGCACCATTGCGAGCAGTCGCAGTGACAGCTTCATCGCGCTGTGCCAGCCCAGAAGGACCACTTCCACTTTGGTAATCTGACCGCCACTACCCCTCTACCCACTTTCAGGTCGATTGCCAACAGCATAGCATTTCTTTTCATCTCCACCCCATCCCACCCCACCCCCACACAACTTCCGTTGGCTTCACACGGCCTGTGTATGGGGCACTCTCCTCGGCACCAGGAAAACGTTATGACGGTGCACAAGCACCTCGGAGAGCGCAATGATTGGATGAGTTTGATGAAACCCTGAAAGAGAGGCTAAAGTTTCCAGCTGCAAAAGGGAGGCAGTTCGATATTTTCTCGTTTATCTGTCGTCCCTTTCTCAGCCCTATTTGTCCTCTGGTTTTTTTTTCTCTTTTCTTCATAGAAATGGTTCGCGCAGGCGGCTAGCCGGTGGAGGTGGTTGACCACTTAAAGGTGGAAGCACTCTCAGTCTAAATCAAATCAGGGATATACATCTCTGGTGCTGTCTCTGATGTATAGCCATGAATGTAGGGTGATGTTGGTCGACAAACCCCGCTTTCAATAATGCATATAACCTTCCCTCTAATATGCTTGATTGTACACGCAAACGCGCCGTTAGCACAGACATATCTAGATAGGAACTAAGTGCAGACGAACGTGCTGGACCAGCAATAAGAATATTCTAGCAATGCACGGATGCTGCTATCTTGCCTGTATGGTTGAATCCCGTTTACCTCACGTCTTGAAGGCCGCCTGTGACTACAGGAGCACCCTGAATAACTACAGAAACTGAGGTGGTCCACCTGTTCAACGACAAGGTTGGCCCGACTCTCACTGCGGGTAGCACAGAGAGTGTCAAGCGATCGTTTCGCCTGTCGTAAAGCCCACCCGTGCTTGACGAGTTGGCGATTTAATGATGCGTAATGACTTGACCAGCAGCTCAGGTGATAAACAAGTTGAGTCACATCATTATCGACAAGTGAGTCGAGCGAAGAACATAGGTAATGATATTCCAATGCTCGTTAGAGAGAGAGAGAGACTTGACTTGATATCCTCAATGTTGTCATCAACTTCGTCATTATGACACAGGAGAATCCAGGAATACATCTGTGGCCATCAGGCATAATAAACTTATGCAGGATCATCATGTATTTATACTCTGACTGGGGATCACTTGTTTTGTCTCTTAAGAATGCAGACATAAACACATATTCTGTGTAATACTAGGTTAGTTTATTCCTCGTTACTCCTCGAGGAGCATAGGGCCGCAAGTTGTTGTTCTGTTGCGGTTTCTGTAACAGCTTTTATTTATTTTTTTTTTACATGAATGGGTTGTTAGCCCAAAGCAAAACCCCCAACCTGGAGGGCCAGGGTGCAACACTTTAGTCTGGCCTCCCTCCCTGAGAGACCTGTTGGGCCTGTTTAGACCTGCCAGGAGCACAAGGCTCCCGCCGACATTGCTCTGTGGATCGACAAGGCGCCAACCCACTACAAGGTAAGCTGCACCAACTGGTGGTGGCTGTGTAATACTATAACTGTTTAATTTTTTTTCAGTTATTCTGAAGTCCGAATATACCCTGAATTAATGCATAACCTTGCACAGCTAATACCAGTGGCGCCAAATGGAAACATACTACACGAGATTCTACCACGCGGAAGAGAAAGGCAGGGAGGGAGTCAGGGAGGGGAGGAGCGAGCGAGTTTCAACTTGTGTCCACGAGAATTGCTTCTGGCCTGATTTTACCTGCTTCAGCCACGCGTCTTGCTTCAGTGATAATATAGTCTTTATTCCTTTGTGTCAGTACCTCTTTTGTTTTTTTGTTTGTTTTTTTGTTTGTTTTGTTTTTTGCTAGATGTTTGAGAAAACTACATTTTTCACGAATAGTTCTGTACGTTTCACAAGTGTTCAGAAAGTGAGCATCAGCTTCAATGACATGCTTTCCAGGAGTGTTTTTTTTTAAATTTTTTTGGATGGGAGAAGATTTGTGTATGTATATATAGAGAGATGAAAATGAAAGAAAAAAAAAATTGATTTGAAGAAAAAAAAAATCGAACGGGTTGGGTTGGTGGAGGGTGTAGCCACGGCTGTGATGTGGAGGTAGAGGCGGAAACGGAAGCATCGGAAGGCATGAAAAGAACCGTGGAGGCTGCGACTGCCGCAGGCGCTCTTGATACACCTCGCAAATTTAGTTCACGACACGATAGACAGATTGAATTAAGCACCTCTCTCTCTCTGTAAGCGGCGTGTGTGTGTGTTCGTGCACGCGCGTGCCGGCCCCTGAGGAGCACGGCGAGTAATGACGCGAGGTGAGAGGGCCGGCTGATGAGAAATGACAGAGAAATCCCAGAGAAGACACTACAAACAACGCCGTTAGAGGACAGCCAGTCGGCTGGCAGGGTGGCTGGCTGGCTGGGTAATAAGTTTCTTTTTGTCGTTGTCGACGTCATTTGTCTCGCTTGCCGTTACGTCTCCCTGCTTCCATTTCTTACAGCCTGGAGAGGAAGCGGCTGCAACTTCATTAACCCCCAAGAGATGTTGCATTGTGGGTGAAAAGGAAAAAATGTATGATGGAGCTGAAGCAGGATGTCATTGTGTGCAGCAAGATGGCGAGTTATGTGCCTGAGCCATGGGCAGCACATTGAACCAAAAGCATCTTTAGACCGTCCAGGAAGTCCAGGCGATTTTAAAAGAGCTTGACGATGAGTTGACGACCTGCCTATTTTAAATGGTGTACGCTAGTTTTCTAGTTTTGTTTAGGAACAAATGCATAGCCCCAACAAACCTGTACACAACCCTGAGACATGTTTTTGTAGCGACCCACCACCCCTTCACCAACAACCCTATGTCCTCAACATCTTCCCTTCCTCTCCTCCTTTCATGCAAATGACTAGCGACTCGCATAAATCTAAGCCCTCGACTGCGTTTCTCCCGTCAAACCAATAATTCTGATTTCCCCCTACCTTTACACACACTACCTCCCCCCCACTGGCCTACAACCCACACGTAGCTGTTGAAAACACCGGGCCCTGGGGGGATGAATGCTGCATTACATGGAGACTGGGAGACTGAAGCAAGGCTGTTCAGGATGAAGGGTGGCAGCACAAACAGCTGAAGAAATAGCTGAGTGTTTTTCCAGGGGAAGGGGAGGAGGGGCAGGCTCATGATCTCGTCAAAACTCCATTTCCCTCAACGTCCGGTGCATAAGCCTGGTGGAGATGCCGACATGGCGCGGCAGGTCCTCCCTTGGGCGGGGGAAGCACGACAAAGCCTGGACCAGCGACACACGGAGGGTCGGCACAACGCCTGGGGCTCCGGCACTGGCAGCGCATGGTGTGGGTGCGCCAGGCCAACCTCCGGACTGTGCACGAAGACATGCGGCAACAGGATCAGGCAGGCTTTAAGGTAGCTGGCCCTCCTGCGCCACGTCGTCTCCAACGTGCGTGATGCAGTGACATGCCGATCTCTCCAGTGCACTTAAGCCCGAAGTTTTATTCTCGCGAGGACTAAGTGGGTGTACAAAAGAGATGTGGTGTGTGCACGCGCGAATGTTCATACATAAACATCACGAAGATGGCAGCAGGGACATGTCCTCAGTGTCTCAGCACTGTGAAACACAGCTGCACCTTGAGGCTCAAGTGGCTGAGGCTAACAGCACCTATTTCCAACTGCATTTTACTGGCTAGATGGACGTGCATTGCTTGCAGCTGCATCCGGTTGGAGGGAGAGGGTGGTAAAACAGGTGAACTGCAGATCTGCAGACGAACATTTGAACACCAAGTTCATAAACAGTCCAAAACAAAAACAAAAAAATTACTCATAAACATAACATTCAAGCTATTATCAGTTGCCACAATTCTCTAATGCTAATATCGGTCATAAAAAAAGTTGGCAACTAATGAGTGAAGGACAGATCACATTTCCATGTAAGCTACAGGCAACCGATAAAACACAGCTATTAAGATGAAAGACCCTTCAGGATGCCCAGAAATGAATTAGGCGATGGCACTGGATGCACTGCTCCCAAGGGTGCTGACGCAGCGCCCAGCAAGGCCCACCAGTGGAGCCCCGTCTGTGGTGGCCAACAAGCCCTTGGAGAGGCGGGGTGGGCGGAGGCCAACAGGCTGTGGTCGAGTTGTGCGAGAGAAGCCCAGTCGCCGAGAACCACCTGCCTGTGGAGGAAACGGATGGACGGCGATAATGAGCACACGCTGACTTGACCCTGCAGGCGTCAACGTCTGAACGGAAGTACGTTGCGTCCACGTCAGTGACGTCAGCTTGCAGCTGCCGCTGTCGAGGGACTGAGGATAGCAGGCGAGAAAGATAACAAACGGGAGGGGCTGCGCGCGTCAAAGTATACATTTCCAGCCCCACACTACATCATACATACAAAACGCGACATACACATTCACAGTAATCACAACTATGACAACATACACTACACTATTTACACACTTCAGCAGCAGCTGGGTTCCTCCTTCCTATTTTTTGTTCTCCAATTTTAAATAACCAAATGCAGCTCCACAGAGAAATTTAACCAGCCCTGCCTTCTTCTAGAAGCAAATAATTTTAATTGCCCAACAACAGACTGCAATAGTAGAGGAAGGGTGTGTCAGCAAAAGAAAAGAGAAGCAGAAAACAATCCCAGCCTGAAGCTGTTTACACAACTTTCCACCCGAAATACATCATCCACACACGAGTAACAATGTTCCTGTCATTGATGAAGGGCAGGTCCCGCTCGTGTTCGCAAAGTGCTGCACGCAGCTGCCACAGAGCTTACCACCACCAGCAGCAGCACCACCACATCCACCACCACCCTTCCTTTTATACTGCTGCACGTGCACTTGGCCTGTGGCGGGCCAGGCTGAAGCTAGCAGGTAGCAACGTGGCCGTCCATCACGCAGGCGATGTTCATGTTGAGGTTCATGGCTGGCAGCTGGCGAGATGCCGCACTTCACAGTCTTCATTCTGTTAGCATCCGGATACAAGACAGATTGCTCACAACGGTCGAAAGAAAGAAGCGTTGGAGTGGCACGCACTAACTCTTAATCTCCCCCCCTCCAACGACATCTACAACTACACAAACTTCATCTGTCGGTGACATCTTGCAGGTAGATGGCGTTCTATGGTCGAGGAGAACGAGTTCGGACTGTACAGCGTGTCAGGACAAACTTTTCGCTCAGGTGAGCACTGCGACTGAGGGGCGAGCGGACGACTGGTTTCCTACAGCTTCACTATGGTTTCTCTCCAGACCTTTCGCAGAAGTGCCATGGCAGGCTGCTGTGTCCAGCACTCCAACCACAGTGCAGTTCATACATCCGCCTTTACCCAAGCATCACGTTCTCCTAAAGCATTTAAGCTGCCGGCTGGGAGGCTCCCTGGCGGGTCAGCATGCGGTCTGTATCGTCCCTTCGTTACCAATGCCATTCCCAACAAAATGACCCTTCACTTGCTTTTCAGCACCGCCACCATAATTCCAGATCGAGAAAATGAGCAAGAATTCTCCAGGGTGGCTAAGCCACACGAAGACGAAGAAATTTTTACAATATTTTCTGTTTGTTGATCCCCTGGTGCATAAGACTATTTTTTTCTTTTTTGGAAAGCCGATTTACCCCAACACTAAATCAAACCAATAAGCTTTGAAAATAAAAACCTTTCATCTTCCGGGAAGACCAAAGGAGGATAAAAAAAAAGACAAAACGCAATGTCCGTGCGACAGATCCAATTATTTTTGTTTTTCAGCTCGCATCGTTGTTAGCATTCGATCGCCATCTGTTCGAAGCCTGTGTTTGTCTGGTAGCACTGCTTCAGCGAAGCAACATTTCACCTTCCCCCAACCCTCCTCCAACCCCGACCTGTGGACCGACCTCGCTGACGTCAGTCAGCCACAACAGAAACTCAATAACTAAAAAGCAATTGACCCAAACCTTCCGGCCACACACACGCACGCACGTACGCACTGCTTCACGGTCTAGAATAACGATATATCTGACAAGGACGGACATCGCTGCTCTATGTTGAGACCACGGACCGCCGAATGCCGGCCATTCTAGCGACTGAATCTGAAGACGGATGCAATGAAAGACGGATCTTCCACAGTCAGCATTTCGTGAGAAGGCGGTGTTCATCCTTACCGTGGTTATCGTCGTCGTCTTCTTTCTGGAATAAGCCAGTTCATGTTCGGTTTCGTGGATATTATGAGCTCCACAGCTCCAAGCTAGACTGAAAGCTTGAGCTCGAGGTGGGCCAGTGACACAACGCGCTTTTTAAACTCCAAACTGTTCTTAAGAAATATTTAAATTAAAGCGAAAAAAGTATTTCAAAAACCATTCATAAGTATTGTGCATGCGTTGCGCAAGCGTTCTAACTAAAGGTAGTGTTCTCTTGTAAATTAAAAACAGCCTCAAGCTGCTCTAAACAGGATTAAACAGTTTAAATGGCGATAACCTTATCACAATCAGAAAAATGAAACGAAGACAACGAATTTTTTCTACGGTCTGGGGTTCAACCAACCAGAATCGCCAGGACTGCTGAAGAGATCGATTAAAATATAAATTGTTGTTGGATACGCCTTGAAAGTTCATCGATCCACTTTTTTTTAAAAGATATGCAAACTAAATTTTCACTTGTAAACATTAGAAAAGCAAAAACACAATCTGACGTCCAGAGAGAGGCCGAGTCCTCTCATCGTGGAAGCTGTCCCTCGGCAGTGGTCGAGTTGACCTGTTGAGTCACGTGGGCGCATGTTTACACCCCGCTGCTCGCAAATCCCATCGTATTCCCTCTTGTCGCCACCCTGGCTGCGCGTGCAACTTCATTTGTTACTCTGGTCTTGCCTTTGACAAGTAAACAATTCACTCATTCTAGTTCTGCTCCCACGGTGTCTGAAACCTTCTCCGTTCGCTGTTGTTCCTGCGGAGGACGCCATTGTCACACGTGTAGGAGGCGATGGCAGCGGAAGTCCCGCTTAAGGAGTTTTATTGTATCAAACTATTTCAGTTGGAAATGTTCTAAAATTATGCTGCGCATCGCGTTTTGAAGCATTCTGCAAAACTTTTTAAACTAAATACATTTAAGGCTTTTAAAATGAGAAACGTTGGAGCAGCTTTAGTTGAGTGGTTCATTGTGGGTTCGCTGCATGCAACAACAAAACAACAAAGGTGGGCGGGTGAGGGATGTGCCCCTAATATACAAGTACGGAGGTGGTATAAAAAACACAATTTATGTCTGACTTGGTAAGTCTTGTCTGCTAGCACTAGCTGCCTGATTCTGACAGCCCAGTCTTTTTGTTGAGCTTGTTGACCAGCCAGGCTTCCTGTATAATCTGTCGTCTGAGGGAACCGCCGAACACAAATGTCAAAGACAGCTGGCATTGAAAAAATAAAGTTCACGCTCAGAATCGAGGCATTAATACAATATCATCGTCAAAACAAAAACTAATTCTTCTACGAAAGTTCTTCGGCAGAGCGCAGTTTCTAGCGATTAAGTTTTTAAAGTAAAGAAAGTCATCTGGGCCACCATTGTGTTGTCAGCATGTATATCTATTTAGTCGGTTTCAAACGAGTGTGCTTTACTCCATCCAACTGCCTCCGTCTCTCTACCGACGACTGTCTTGACCAGTGACTGGACATTCCACAAGGGAGGACCTCTGCACACAGTCCAGTCAAGAGGGGACGAAGGGATCTTGGCTTCACGCACTTCAAGACCAAGGGGCAGGTTAAGGCCTTCTGAAGCCTCTGCTCCAGTCCCCGCGATTAGACCCGAGGTGTGATTCTATGCTCTATTGGATATTTTAATATCTTCTGGAAAAAAAGTCAGCTTGAATGCGGATCTGGCCTATAAATTATTCATCCTCTGACAGACATGCGCCGTAGAGCGCCACCTTTATTTGTTGAAGCCCGACGGACGTGGACAAGATGAAGGCAAGGCGAGTGAGAAGGGAGAGGGAATGGTGAGCTACACCAGGCGCTGTATACTTTGCACTTGTCGACACAAAGAAGACAATAAAGAAAAGAAGATTCAGGGCCAAGTCGCATGCCCGTTTTTAAACTATCCTCCCCCCATCCTTAAAGGATTCCGTATCGGCTGTTCACACGTTGATGAAGGCACTCCCTGGCCCTTACAGTCACTTTCCATAGCGCCCTTTCATGTCTTCATCCACAGCAATTCTCTCTCCGCAAAAGCGAACACAAAACAGGCAAGCATATGCTCTTTCTCATTCCGAGAACTCTTATCAAGAAGCAAGCTGGAAGAGAAAAGATAATGGTGGGGAAAGGAAAGGAAGAAAAGATGGAAGGCAGGGAGGAAAAGAATAGCTGCCCTAGAGTCCTGAGAATAATCAACAACTTGCACTATCGATTGAACGCCTCCCATTGCCAGAGGAGGGATAATTCTTGGACAGCAAACGGAACGGACGACAGCTTCACGCATGGAGAAACTTCAGCTGCAGTCTTCATTCAAAAGGCAAGCTGTCCACCCGTGCCGACGGTCTTTAACCATTTTTCTCCATTGCTGCTGGTGGCTATGAAAGGTGAAGGTGATCGATGCCCGCAAACAGACTAGTCCCTTTCAACACTCCCTTCTATACACATCAAGCGCATTATGAGGACGTCTCTGTTTCTCTACGTGACCCTTGTAAAGGTCAAGGGTCAAGCAAGGTGCTGGGCAACAGAACGAGCGGTACGTGTACAGGGCGAACGGGGGATAAACATACAAGTAGTTAATTTAGTCAGTACGCTCGACTGCTGATGAAATATCAACTTGCAAAATTGTTTATCTTTGTCTAGTAACTCGGTAGGGAAAGAGCAGGCTAGAGTCGTGGTCAAGAGGTTCGGACACCTACAACATTGCATGAGGTTTTCCTTGCAGTTGCTGATGGAAGCGGTGAGGAGTGTTGGACCGATTCCGCCCGACTGGTGAAGCGTTAGACTTCGGCATAACCTCGGCCATCCAGGCGTCCTGCTGTCACAGTCTGAGGTCGACGGTTCCGTTTCCTGTTGAACCTCTCTGCTGATGTGCTCTACCATTGGAAATCCTGCGCATCTGTAGCAATGAAGGTCTCATTCAAAGCTCTCTGGCTTGTAAAGTACATAGGAATTGCACAAAAACACGCAGAGGCAGCCAGAGGGCGGTTTTCAAAATCGCCGTGCTAGTGACAAAAGGAGACTTCAAAGAAGTTAATCCAGTATGAAGGATGTTTCAATTAAGTCCAAGCAATAATAATCAATGTCCCGACAGATGGCAATAAAAATATCAAGGGGTGATTGTAATACATCGTACAGACGATATCATAAGTCGAAAATATATTGAAGACAACGTGGAAAAAATCACACGCTGGAAGACTTTATACAAGTGTTCATAAACATCAACTATGTTATTCATTCAGTCAGTCATTCACACATACACACACACTTTCGAGCCCCGTCCTGTTGTCTGTTCACACTTTTCAATCATACAATGGCAGTAATATCTCTTTTATAAAGGTGATTCATCATTCTCCTTCGACAGCTCGTGACTGGTGATCGGGAGCGAAAGAAAAAAAAGGGGGAGGGACAGGAAAATGATTAGAAAGAAGATAGCAGGAAGGTCGGCAGTGATTCCGACCTCGCTCTCTGACATTCGCAATCTAACGACTTCTCCACGAACATGGCGCCGTTTCCGCGCAGGAATAAACTGCAGCACCAACCAGACAAGGCAGTTGTTTGTGCACACCGTGCATGAGGCAAGCATCACATGCAGGGCTGTGAATGAGTAATGCGGTAATGCAGTCCACTGCAAACTCCTCGGGTCAACAGACTGGAGGAATTGGTTTCCGTCAACGCTCGGCGCGTGCGGCCGTAACCTGGGAAAAACGCTGGAACGTGCAGGGGACCGGAAGCAGGTGGAAAGGCAGAGGTGATGTCGCCGCATGACGGCCTGTAGCGCTCATCCAGAAAACGTGGGTCGCTTTAGAACCCTCGTATGACCGCCACTAAAGTCTCCTCATTGGCGCCAGGCGTGTGGGCTGCACGCAGGCACGTGGTGTAGGTGGGCCGCCTTCGTTTTGCACGTTTTCAACCCAGTGAAGGATGAGCCTGTCTCTTATTATCATGGCCGGCCAGCAGGAGACACTGCCGCCACTTCTGCTGATAACCAACTTCTCTCCCCTACTACCATCCACATCACCTCCATCCGTGTCCACGTCCTAGCACGGCAGCCAACGCCAGTAACTTGTTTACACGTTGGTTAACCTGTATTCTCTCTTCATCATTCGTTGGTTTTGAAGGTTCGTATTCAATGCAGACGTCTGCAAATACGTTTAATACGAACCTTCAAACCAACGAATGATGAAGCGAAAAGTTTATTTTAAAAATAATTTAAGAAACAGACAGCCGCTTGTACGTACCATTGTGGCATTTCAATCGAACATCTGCATATACAATTGATGAGAATTTCCAAAATAAAAAATAATTACGACAATGGCTTTAAAAAATAAACAATGATTTAAGAGAAAACTGAGTTATGCACTATTGTGTGATTTGTACCCTGTGTACTGCCAAGCAGTCATTGTTGTTTTTAGTAAAATGGAGGACGAACTTGTTGGAGTAACACATGGCTCTGTTGTAATAGTTGACGTTAATTAGTTACTCGTGTCATCGGAGATCGATTCCTTTTTTGGGCCTGGATCGTTCGAGTTTCGGTGTTGGGACGATAAGGTCAATAAAGGGTTGATTCACTAAGGCCGGTGGTAGATGTGACGAAATATTGTTTGGGTCGCAATGACTAGTGACCCAATGAAAACCAGTCTCTTTTAAAATGTACTTCCCTTTTGTACATTTTCTGCAAAAATCGTAATGGGGTAAACGGCTGACTAAAATGAGTCCTTTTTAAAACACAATAATTTTTTTCTAACACGCGATTTCTGCCAAAAAAAGTCTCAAGATCGTAACTCGTCTCTGACCTTTCTCTCTGTGTTAAGTTGTATGTTTGCGTGTTCACTAAGGTGCACTTACTACCTACCCTAAAAGGATGCGATGTTCTCGTGCGCCTGTATAAGTACATCATCATTATTAAACGGCTACGCTAGAGCTAGGACTAGCTGAATCACCAAGCCATTTGAAATGTAAAAACCTGCTCTGTTTGCGAGTTATTCTGTACTAAAATATAATCATACTAAGCTGCTGTTAGGTATTTAACATAAGAGATACATTACACAATAACTCTGTGCTAGTTCCAGCAGCTGCCTGTGCTAGCCACCATCAGTTGTCTACACAACATGCTAGAACCTTGCAAACATGTGACCAAGCCTTAACATCGATCTCTGACCCCGGACACCTACCACGAGCACGGTACTCCTCAACTCAGGGTGAGGAAGGACACAGGAGGATGGGGGCCAGTAAATCTGAGGCTGAATAAAGAAAGGTCTTTCTTTTGGCAACTAGGCAAACAGTGCAGACACCTAGGGAACGACCAAGAGGCACGCCATCGACTGCGGTGTGGCTGTGCAGTGCGTGCGCCGAGGACGTTCCATTACCTGACAGAAAGACCAGCGGGCAGCGCGAGGAGCCGGCGCGCATGGCGGCCACACAGGCAGGCACTCCGCCATTTCCTCCACAACTTCTCGCCCACAAAAGCAAATTTCTACAGGAAACGAAGGTAAACAGTTTCTGCAGCCGACCTGGGCCGTGTTTCCGTCACACAGTTACTAACATCGTGGTCACGCGAAAACATCTGCACGCGGATCGATCAACAAAGAGATCGATTTATCGTAAGAGCCAAGCCTTATAATTATACTTCTTCTGAGAGAGAAGGAAAAAGAAAGAAAAAGGAGGAAGCGGCAGAGAGAAACGGAGAGGACAGAATGAAAGGAAAAGAGGGAAAGAGAGAGAATGGTTGGAAAAAGGAAACCCTGCATAGCGACTTTCGCAAGATTTCTCTCAAACCTACCCTCACAATTATCGGCGAATTATCGGGTGGCTATTTAAAGAATAACGGTTTACAAAGAAACGACATTTATGGCTAGGTCTCCGTCAAGAAGACCAGAACATGTTGTCCCCGCATATTAGTGCCGATGGTCGGCTATCGAAAATCTGTGTCAGTGAACACTGGATGCTTGGTCACTGAAAATTGCCGTGACATGTGTGTGTGTTTGCACGCGCGTGTGCATGTTTTCTATTTCTCATACTTGAGACAGCAAGCAGCAGGCTATGACATTATGATAACAGCTCCTAACAAAAGAATCATGACACATCATTTTAATGCTAAATTTAGCGGCTGAGTGCATTTGTCATTGAGGCTCATTGCACAGCTCCATCACGTACCAGCATCATTGCCATCAACATCAACCACCCCCACATACACAGCTGACACACCAAGAGCCAGCCTGGATGACGAGAGGAGCTGTTATCCTCAGTCTGATTGTGCCCACCTCCCCCACAGCGTTTGCGCCCCAATGAGGACTGTAATCAGGCCTAATATCAGTCCCCACCACGTGAGCAGTGCTCAGGCCGAGATAATCACTGTGGCCACTGTGGTCGCCACCAACAGTTTCTGCTCGTCTCAGCCCGGGGCCATGCTGCAGCTCATCCCCATCTCCATCCCCACCACCTTGTATTCACACACAGCGCCTTGTGCTGACGAATTCGGCAATCAGTCGGTTGCTATGGTAGTTCTGATATGCAGTCATTTCCGCTGTTTATCCCACAGTCAGCACGAGTCATTATTTCTTGAGCAAACTCTATGCGGAGTCCGTTATTACATGCTCACTCCTGTTAAAACAAGAGCGCTCTAGAAATATTGTCAGGAAATGACACTGTCCACACCACTACAGTTGCTATGAATGGTCTCCTTGTTAAAAAGATAAAACTGTTGGTCGATTTGAACAAGACACTTGTTTCTGCTAGATAGGTGCTACGGTTGGTCCTGGTACCGCGATGCCGAGGCCAATGACAAATTAATACTGATACTACTTCACTGAGAATGCAAGTACAGCACCAAAGCATTAAAATGAAAACAAAGGACCGGAGAAACTGAGAGACTATGTCGCGTAGAGATTTTCGCAAGTTCCCAGTAAGGTATTGGATTTGCTGCAGGGGGACGCTAGGGAGAAAAGGTGTTTTATGCCGAGCCAGCAACTAAGGTTTTTCAATGCCCTTCTCGTGTCCTGAGTTACTCAAAGACGCCCACGTTCTCATGTGCCACCATGTCACCCACCTTTGACTCATCCAAGTCTCACCTTCCTCTACTTGACTCTCAAGAAAGCACAAGTCTCACACACCATCCCCACGCACAAAGCACGGGACACTTACACCAAGTGCTGGAGATATGTAAGCAGCAAGTGTAGCGGGGTGGAGGGAGGGTCTGTGCACTGGTGACCCCCAGGACACAGCGGGATCGAGCACTTGGCGGGTCTGTCCGACTGGCAAATCATCTTGCCGCCAACGTCGCCATTTCCGGCGTGGGCAAGAGTGGAGCAAGGATGGTGGCGGCCAGACGCAGGAGTCAATATTTCCACTACTACACAGAGCGAACACATGGTGACCTTTTGACTCTAAATCGTCCTGCGCTCGTTTGTGTGCATGCGTGTGTGTATGTGCACATTTGACATGAAACGGAGACATTGTAACAGTCGCGAAGAGAAACATTTCTTGTGTATGTCGGTGATCATCTACGACGGCCTCAGCATTTAAGTCTTTCAAAATTCTAACTTTTCACTTTCGGGGATTCAGGTTTGACAACTTCATTTCTGGCGTCCTCCCTACTGCACAGAGACAGAGAGCATCTGTAGACATATAGACATATTTTCAATCACACCGTCATTTTTCCTGCCAAGGGAGCAGATGCACGGACATGCAAAGTCTGCGCACAAAAACATAAAAAGTAATTGTTTTTATTTCTGAAGCACCAGATAGAAGTAAGGTATCCTGCCTAAAAGGGTTGCAAAAGATGGAGCAAGTATTTGATTCAGAGAAATCTGTAATTGTTTGCTAAGGGACTGTAAGCAATGGGTAATAAAAAACAAAAGCTGAAAAGAAATACATTAAGCCAGTGGTGTATGTCTATATATATAAATATTCTGAAATATGTTGTCATAAGTGCCAGAAATGAAAGTGAAGCTCACAATAAACGCAGTTTATTATTGATACCTGCATCTTGTACTATGAGCAATACGACGCGAAATTGATGACCAGAGTTCCATTTGAAAACCATCTTTAAAAAGATGGAATTTTAGTTTTTGTTGGTTTGTTTGTTAGTTTTTTGGTAGTTTTTACTCACCAATGACCTACCACGGTTTGATGGATTTTGTGATACTAGTCTATCCTCGCAAAGAAGAACAGAAAGCAACAGTCTCTGGGACAGGACAGGTGGGTGACATGCCTTCACTTGTCTTAGGTAGCTGACCACACAGAGACCGAGGCTTGGTAGCAACAACAACTTCAACGTTGCGCATGTCACATGTACACAGGGTGGTACCGTATGCAATCTATTAACTGAGTGGGTTTTATGTGCCGCTTGCAGATGTTCTGTATCGCCGCGAACAGAGGAAACTTGTGTAGCAATTTTTTACGCTCCAAAATCAAGCAGATTGCATCGACAACGAGCGGACCTTGGGATTCGTTCTCTGGAAGGAACGTCTCCTCTAGCTCCGAGATGCCCTTGGATGACTTCACCACCGCTTCTCCCAGAAGACGACTGCTCCATCCATAGCTCGTTGCTATAAGGTCTGCCGCACCACAGCTCTCAAAAAATGTATCGGTCTTGCAGCCCGGTGAGAAAATCTGGCACAGGTGTATGATCTCCATGAGACCGATACGTATGACCGCCGCCTTGGTGTTGTCGCCGTACTTCAGGCCGTCGATGACTCCGACTGCAATGCCCACCGCGTTGACCAGAGCGGAACACGTCTCCGCGGTGTCTGCATCTTCTATAACGGTGCCACGGAAACATGGAGTCTGCAGCAGATGCTGCAGCATCAGTCCCGTGGCTCGATTCTTGCTGCCGATGGTGAATTCGCAAAACTGCTTTTTAGCCACGTCTGCGGGGCTGTTGGCGCCTGTCACCACCGCACACTCTATACTTAGCGTCTTGGAGATGACCTTTGAGGCCAGCTCAAAGCCAGACTCCGTCAAGAGCAAATTCCTGATGAAGGAGACGGCGACAGCGGTTTTCTTGATGACGCTTGCCATTTTCTGGCACGTCTCCTGCACGGACTTTATGGGAAGAACAAAGATGAGGATGTCGGCGTCCGTGCACGCACTGCAAGCGTCCTGGGTAGTCACCACGTGATCTGGAATGGTAGAGTGTGGCTTATGTTCCTTGTTATCCACGTACATTCGAATTATGTCATCTACCTTCTTTCTGCCTTTGCAGTCGTAAGCAAGGAGCGAGACAATGGCCGACCCCCACTCTCCTGACCCGATGATGCATATAGTCCTTTGTGGTTCCATCGTCTTTTTGCTTCCTGAACAACAAAGAGCCATTCTCAGAGTACCGCCTCTTGTTAACTTGTACAGTCAAGCGGGATGACGACTGTTCCTCTGAAAATGTCTACACGAGGGAGCAAAGCAGCATCTTGTTACTTCTAGTATACCTGTGCTCATTGGACAATGCCTTACTTAGAAGTACACAGGCAGATTGTGGAACAGCAACAACACACGAGCCGTCAGGTGGAGACATAAGCGCTGGCTACGGGGCTGAAGCAGTCGAGTGTTAGGAGAAGACAGTGCACACCCGGCACATCATGTAGGGCTGTGTACTACTTGTAGGCTCACCATCTTGCTTTGTTTGCTTACTCGACGTCTTTCTCGCATATTCCATTTGACGTCATTTCATACAGCGGTGTTGACGTCACTGACGCGAGAGCGTGCATACTAGAAGCAGTACACGTAATGACAAAATGGCTGCGTGCTCAGATTTTAATGCTAAGCAGATTTGAAGAGGACAAAACATTATTGTCAGTCTGTCTTTTGTCTGTCGTCCCTCACAGATTTCTGGGCCTTGCACGTTCGGTAAGTGCTAAATATATTACCATGCTACCGCGACCGCAGCTGTAGACAGCATATAGAAAGGGACGACATATTTCAGCCTCCAGCGTGAACGAATGTTGGAAAGATCAAAACTAAGAAGAAAAAGTTACTTCACACAACACCTCCCCCTCCCACACGAAAAGGAAGGGGGAAGTCTCATAACTGTGGTCGTTGGAAGGACAGCGATGCTTGTCACGTAGTGTCCTTTACCTCTACCCCCTCCCATTCCCTCGTGTTGGAGATGATTCAAGGAAATGTGGCCACCATCACTCCCCACTCGCCCCGGGTATACCCCAGCCCAGTGCCAGACTCCCAATGTCGTCTCTCATCATTCCACTCGCGCCTTTTCTAATAAATAGAGGACTAGTCCTTCTTGAGGACCTCGCTTGAGCTCTCTTGTCAGCGAGACCGTTCCAATGCCTTTTTGATTTATTTTTGCTGAAAAGACCAATCGGACTGTGGACAAACAACCAACATAATTATCCGAGACTAGTGATCATCATGCACCAGGATCACAATATATTGTGCTTCGGGGGAGAAGACGGCGCATTAATGCTTCAATCTGTAATTACTGCTTTCATTTTTCTAGTCTTCTTACAATATGATTGGGACAGGAAAACACTAGATACCAACACCGACCAAACATCTTCCTTAGCTTGAAGTTAACAAGTACGATCCAAAGTCTAAAGAGAAATACAAGCGGCATATTATGTTTCTGACCTGACAATGTAATTTGCTTGTCTTAGGCTTCAGAGATAAAAGCTACGCAATATTATCTTTTCGCACACAGTAAACAATAATTGCTTATGAAGAGATGGAGCCATCATTGATCGTAGCATTCTCATGGATTCCTGACTGCCAATTAGGCAACCTTCGCGAGCCAGCTCTAAAACTCTTGACACGCACTATAGTGAGGGCTTCACTTTACTTATCCTCTTCTCCCATGACTCCATGCCACGGCAGTTGTGTGACTGTTCACAAATGTTTATGCACAGTACCAACTAGCTAAGTATATTGTAGGAAAAATAAATGCGTGTCTTTTATTAACAACAATTATTAGCAGTCGTTTACTAAGGGCAGAACACGTTTTAAGACACGCAGAAAGTCTCTCTCACAAAGAGAGGTAATCGTTTTCTTCTAGAAATGATACCCCCGAGGTAGTTTTCTCTTGGCGTATCAGTAAATGACAGATATGACAGTAAATAGGCATGAAATGGGAATCCCACACCCTCATTTTTAGACACCCGAGAAAATGAAAGTATTAAGGCCAGGTTTTTTATTGCTCTGTTCAGACGCGCAAACAATTTGATTATTTGCTGTCGATAATGCTGAGTTATGTCTTTGTTACACAATACATGCTAATGGAGCCCAGTCCTTCTCTGATTTGTTTTTGTTTCAAAGATTCCTAGGGATTTATGGAAATTGTAATAAGTACGCAAGAGGGTTACAAAGAGAGAAATAGGTATGCGCGTGCGAGAGAGAGAGAGACCGTCTGTAAACACTGTAAGTGTATACTTTAAATTTGAAGAACAGGACAGAAAGATGCGTTTTCTGACTGACGTTCAACAATTTGCAGTTTTAAGAATGAAATGTGGTAGCCGTCTGTGTGATGTGTCGAATATCTTCGAATGCAAAGAGTTTCTTTCAGAGGTTGGCACCGTAGATTTAGAACCCCAAACTACACAGGCGCCTGGGACTTGGGCCTCGTCTATCAGTTTCAATACGGGACAACCAACCAACTTTTCCTGTAACATGCAGTAAAGCCTTTAAACATGTTTAATTTTGCATTTACCTGCTGCGCGGAGTTGTTACTATCTACTGACACACACATTCCGTACTCAAACAATTATAGAAACAAACAGAACAATGTCTACAAGACCAAGCACTCCACTGCGTATTTCAACTATTCAACAACACTTCAAAACTACTGTGTTGCGGCCCTATGCTCCTCGAGGAGTAACAAGGACTAAACTGAAAACTATTTGCAAACAAAACGCGAAGTGTAAGAAGCAGAGTACCCCAGTCACTATGTTCCAAGTCGCGCACAATGCACACGAAGCAGCTGCATGCTGCTGCAGCGCAAACAAACACCTGACGGCGTGCAGATGGTAGCGACGCTGATTCTAACCTGCAGACTTCATTCTCACCTGCCTGAGATCACCTGTATGCCAGAAGGCGACACAGTTCGTCTGTGAGTGAGCGAAGAAGGTTGTAGAGTAGGAGCTTAAGTGGAGGGCGGGTGGGCTGAGTATGAGCGCTAATGAATGCACACTGCAAGTTCGATGCCGTGGAGGACCAACGCTCCAGCTAATCAAACATGTCTGCCTTTGCTTGCAGCAGCCAGGCGGACTAATCGAACATCGCGTCTTCCATTGGTCAGTCTCACGAAAGCCAGCAAACCAGAAACCCTCTGGTCCCTTTTTATTTCGTGCAGCGTTTATTTGAATTTCTTTTTAAAGAAAAGAAACGCTGAAGCAAATGCGATCACGTGGCGTAGTTGTCCTACCCTCACGACCAACGATTCCAGTGCATGGCAGCAGTTTGGGCAGACGTTCAGAATGGGATTGCATTCAATAACCTTTCAGTGAGTGGCCAAGTCAGTTAGTGGGATGTGAGCCACTCAGCGAAGAAATAAAACGACACCCAGAAGACAAGTTAGCGAAGGACCAGCAAGCATTTTCAAACATTCGTCTTCAATGACTTCTTGTTTTACTCCTACTTACTAGGCAGTACACGCCTGCGTTTATTTATTGTTTGTACCTTGGGTTCTGATAAAGTGCGACGAGTTGTGTCTCTAGTGGGTTACACCTGTGGAGACCTCAGTGGCAAAGAATCACAAGCAAGACAAAATCCAAGGCCAACTGCAAGAACTAAAGCTGAGTCGCAGCAGAAAGTAAATGGTTAAGCACATCAAGATGAAATGAGCAAAAAGCACTGGAGAAATAAGGTGGACCTGATACAAACGTGTTTTTACAGGGAGGACATCTCGAAGGAGAGAAAAAGACTTTTTCCCCCATGAGCACAGATGCGCAGAAAAAAAACCCACCTAACGCCTGGAAGATAACCAGGAGCACAAAAAAAGGGGAAAAAACCCAGTTTACTGAGCAGACGAGACGTGGGCTATAGTAGCTGCATGGCATGAGAGGAGAACGTGTTACTAATGCACGTGCGCGCGGGTGTGCGGTGCGGCACGGCCCGCCAGCAACAGCAGCGACAGCGACAGCGACGAAAGGTGGCCGTGCGGAGGGACGGACTTCGGGAGGCACGACTTAACGCCCCTTGTATTATCGCCACCTGCACGGACAGCGCCGCTACTGGATAGTGCAGACAGGGAGGAACAATAGACTGCGTGTGCGGAGGAAGCGAGGTGGGGGGAGGGGGAGAGAATTGTCCGAAACTCTGACCGCTCTTAGCTCGTCCTTCTTTCCACCCTCCCATTTCCTGCCTCTCGCCAACTAACGGTTAGACCACCTCCCACATCCCCCTGTAGCACACGGAGCGCTCAGTCGGCCACACCCCCTCATGTGAGACTAGGGGTAACGTTGCCTAGACACAAGTGTCGCGAGCAGGACGTCTGTAGCCACCCCTCTCCCCCCAACCAAGCGATTACCTCGGGGAGTCCCACCCCCCCTGCACCCAACCCTTGGTCACACACCACTCATCACCTCAAGTCCTTCAGCTCCTGTGTCCCACTGCAGGCGGTGTGTCTGTGTGTGCATGGACTGATGGGCTAACTCCTAACTGTGACGTAATGATCGATGAAAGAGGATAACGCATTGTTGATTATTACAAAGGAGTTATCCACTGACTCACACACTGATGAACGGGGACAACAGTTTTGGGAACATCTTCCCGATGATCGCTCGAACCTAAGTACACGGTGGATAAATCTGTCCGCTTGGGTACCAAGACTACGAGAGCAAGCAGCGGACCAAAACATTGCTAACATGAAGCATGATTTAAATTCCCAGGTTGCATTCAGACAGAAGAATGGCGAACAATGACAGAACTTTAGCCATTCCATTGGAGGAAAGTTCTGCTGAAAGGAACTGAGGTCTACATGTTAGTCGTCATGCCGTCAAGTCCAATACTAGAAACACTGTCTTCCTGTCACTCACAGAAAAGCTCCGCCTACTGATAAGCAACCCTCCGTGTTGACAACAACACTGAATTTAGCGGAGTAGGAAGTTTGTTTACGTGACAAAAAGGACCTGTGTGCTGTGTGCTTCAGTTACTGATTACGACTTCCTGCTCTGTAACTTGCCGGACCAGATACAGACCAAGTCATTTGTGGACTTGTTTTTTTTTTGTTACCAGTGACTAGGAGGAAAGGAAAATGTCTTGAGCTCGGCGGTGCAAAAGGGTGTGTGAAAAACAAACTTATTCTAACAAGAATCCAACGCTGCGAAACGAGTTGACATCACTTTCTGTGGAAATGAATTACTTCACTACACTCACCCGTGTCTTCCGTTAAAACGAGGTTACATACTCAACCTGAGGCTCAAGTACAAAAAGTACAATATCCTGCATTAAAATAAAATCTGGATGAACCAAAAACTATTTCAACTTTGAAAAACGTGAGATCTCCCAATATTAAGGTAGAAAGTACCCGAGGAAGCAAGGGGTTCACCAAAAACTCACCTGAACGCACATTTCTCCCTGGAAACCCTATAAAAACATTGATCCAGACACTTTCCAGTCTACAGGCGGTGTACAAGAAGAGAGTGAAAGCATGTGGTCAGGGTTGGACTAAGAAGCATCGACCTTGAAATGGTGTGGGATGCTGTGACAGACGGCGAGGTAGGGCGGGCGGTCGAAGACAGCAGCGGGGCAGGCGCAGGCTCACTGGGCGCAGGGCGGTGTGAAAACATACGCTCAAACATTGCCCGTCTCCCGCGCAAACCGTCTGGCCCCGATAATTTTCATCACAATCAATAGAGTGAACGTACGGTGGTAAATCACATTCCGGACAGCAAAGAAATGTACGTTTTCAGAAAAAAAGGAGAGAGAGCGGGGAAAAAAAAAAGACTGGCAGTTAATTATATGGCGATCGAAGGCTAAAGTGGGATTGCCGTCCTAAATTCTCACACATCCTCCATCTCGTAAGAAATCCTATTGACGTGCTTCTAACGGCCTCTTACCCCCCGCTACCCCACCCCTACCCCATCATCATCAAGTAGTACGGCCTGAAGTATAAGAGGCTAGGCAGAAGGATGACGAGCTGAGTGGCGCGTGGAGGCTGTGCAATGGCGCCAAGCCGTCACGTGGTCACCTAGCGCTTGAGGACGACGTGCGCCCCGTCAGACGGCAACCACGCATCTGCTTCCTCCAACGGTGAGTTGCCATCGAGTCGTTAGCCAGTAGACAGAACGCTGTGTATTCGTTCTTCGAACTATTTTTTTTTTCGCGTTTGTCTAGATTGGCATGTCCTGTTGATGTTTACACGTCTCACATAGCGAAACTCGCGCTTCCAATGTGTAAACACACACACACGCACTGTCGAGGTTGTTGCCCTTGTAAGTCGCGCACAAGGAAAATTACACTTGAAAATGCAAATAGAAAAATTCATATTTTATATTGCTACTCATGCTTGCTATGTATGTTTACAAATGTAAAATTTAGTAATGAAGCAATTACTTTACAAAATAATGTAACTGAATCTCTATGCATACAAACGACGTTCGCTTCAATCATGCATGCGTACACACACCGACTTTCACATTTGCAAATGCTTGTAGTCATAAATCCGTGTGTCGCTGTTCACTACTGAATGCCGCTAACAAAGTGCATGATGTACATGACATAACAAGGACAGAGGTATGCACCCAGGGTTGATGGTCACTGAAGTTCTCCCACTCCCCCTTCAGTCGGGTAGCGCTCAGGTAAGCGCGTAAAGCTGGTCTTTCTGACTACAGCCTTGTTCGCATTTCGTGTGCCTGCATGCACTCCGTGCACGCTGAAGGAGTAATTTTAGGAGAATGCCTTCGATCGGCGTTTTGTGCCTTGACTAAAGTCACGGTTAAAACAATTCTTAGACACGAGTTTTCACGGCGAGAAGCGAACAATAAAACATGCCGTCCAGTCCACTTCTACAACGACCTTCCCAAAGTTATGTTTAGTAAACGACTTCTTACAGATCACTTAAAAGTTGGAGGTGGGGGGAGGGGTCATCACAGCAATATATTGAGAAAATTACAAAGAGAGTGACTTATTAAAAGCGAGTCGCTAATATACGCAGACTATGAGAATAGTTAAACACAGTAGATGACTCTGTAGCCTGCTCGGAGACTAGTGTAGTCACAGCGAAGTCTTGTGGCTTCGGTAACGAAACGTTCTTCTCTGTGAACGCTGCACGGATGTTGCGAAATACGTCACTATGCATCTGCACTGCGGCAGTCTACAAAGCACGGACGTTAATGACATTTGTCACGTCACAGTGCAGCCTAGAACATCAGTTGCGTCACGCCACAAGCTGTGGTGCATGCACGTCACACCACAAGCTGTGCCATCTTTACAAAGCACTCACATTTGAGTTCTTTACGTCACTATGCCATCCGCGAATCACTCGTTACGTCACCCTAGGGCCTGTTCCACGCAAAGCAGCATGGAAACAATACCACAGACGTGGCACCACAGACAGCGCAGCAGCAGCAGCCGGCACCCCACCCGTACTGTGCCCCTGCCGCTCACTCACAAATGTACTTTTCTTCCATTGAGAGAGAGAGGTACATCCGAATGGAGGAGGGAAGAGAATAGAAGAGTGTGTATGGCGGGGGCACTGGGGCAGATGAAGAGAGGAGAACAACGGATTTTTTGAGGTGAATGAATGATTACTCCTGACACGGGGTCTCATCATCCTGCAATCCTTTGGGATACAGACTGGGAAGAAGGACAAAGGCCAACCCAAGACCACACCATGCCAGAAGGCACATAGCTGCAGAAACAAGGGTCCGTTACCATAAGAGACAAAGTGAATGCATGCTGTGTGACAAAGTGAATGCATGCTGTGCAGCAAGCGAGGGACTGTCAGGAGAGAGGACATTCGCTACCAACCCATAACTACAACAGGTTCCCAAATACCGAACGTCTATGTCGGCATCCACGTGAACAACGCCAGAAAGGTCAGCGGCTACTCACAGGCCTGCCTCTCGCTTCTCGCTGGTTTCTGTCGCTGACTGATGCACACGAAACACAACCGACCACGAGCCATGTTTCGCATACGTTGTCCAACAAAGCATCAACGACGACCTCTCTAGCGAAAGTTCTTGTAACGAAACCTATCCTAATGAGGTCTGAAGTATCGAAGCACGACCGGCACAAAAAGCTACGAGAGGCAACTGCTCCCTAAGGGGATTCCATCGGATATGACGGTGACGTGCTGCAATTTCCGCAAAAAGATAGATGTGATGGAGGACACAGCGCAGGCGCACACAATGCCCCGGCAAGGCGAGACACAGGAGTGGAGAAAGAAGAGTGAAAGGACGGAAGGGATTTTCAGTCCTCAAAATAAAACCACTCGATAGCTGCAAATCATAAAACTATTTGTATTTAAGAGGAGGGAGAAAAAAGGAGAATGAGAGATTCACGATTTATTGCTTCTATCAGCAGGTTCACAAAAATGGAAATCTTTAACAGGTATAAATAACAGGGCACAACAGAGAGACAGCAAAAGCTTTTTATGTCACATCCTAAAAAATTACATCCGCAGTGGGCGGGGAAAAAAAACTAATACGAAAAACAGAAGGACTTGGTGAAGAAAACCATGCACGTGCCTGCACGCACCACCACGCCCTCCACGTCACGTACACGTTGGCGCGCAGAACTCTTTGCTGTTTTACTCCATCCATCTTGAGATAGAATGCAAACTGTAATATCAATCCCAGATGGAGCTAATATTTTAATAAACAGGAAGCAAGAGGGTGAAGGTCTCATTATGGCATGTTACCGAAATCACGTGTTACGTCTGCGTCAGTACCCGTGGAACGTCAGGACAACTTCCGGAATACGGTGTTCAGACACGTGTTTCCTCCTGCACTTCTAATGAGCATTTGAGTGCATGCCAAGTCTGGCTGCTGGGAAAGTATTAACTATAATAGAAATGTTCCAGTTCGCGTTCAGTCAGGATGTTAATCACATAACTAGATAGACATCATAGATGGCGGCTGATGACGGCATGATTCTCTCAAACTACGCAGTTGCCTCCCGTTTTAGACGCAGTGACGTTTGACCAATGAAAGCAGAGCTGAACTGTCTTGAAGTGAGAACGACCCTCGCGCTTGAGTCACAAAGATGAACTCGTCGGACTCACAGTTTATAGTAAAGCCACTGGCAGTGGGTCTCTTCACAGGTCCGCCCATCTGGTTAATGACTGATCATAAAACCACCAGCGCCCATCTCCTCACGCGCGCAGGTTTAATGCCAGTGGCTGTAATTAAAAGCACCTGAATCGCGACAGTAAGACCGACAGGCGTCGTCCGCTTGCACCTTGATTCTTCCAGTGTACAATGTAAATGTCGAGATGCACGCCATCAAGCCGCGCGGTCTGTGTTGTGCAAAAACGAGCCACGGACTATGTTATCCGCATCCCGATGCTATTATGACAGTCTAGAGTACGTCTGTACAGCCGACTACACTCTGTGTGTGTGAGAGAGAGACACAGAGGGGTGTCTTTTTGGTTCTGTGTCCCATTGTACACTATAATGTGGTAGAGAATTTCAACAGTTATCAGAAAATGTTAACACTTTCTTTAAAAAGCACCATTCGCATACAGTCCCACGAGAAAAATATATTATTGAGCTTGCGCAGAGCCTCATTAGCAAGTCAAGCGTAGCTGGCCAAGCGCAGACCATCTGGCCGTTTGCCCGGTCATTTGCGACATCGCCACATGCCAAGTGAAGCGATGACAGTAACAACGCGTGTTTCGCCACACTTCGCTCCACGCGCTCTCGTCTTTCTCTATGACGTCACTACCGATTAGCAAGAACCGCCATTTTGCCACAGTGCTGCCACCAGTCTTTTTTTTTTATTATTGCACTGTGACATGTTCACTCTACTTTTCAACGGCCACCGAGCCTCTCCTCCCGTGGCAGAACGTTAACTGCATGTCATAAAGCCCATCGCACCTCTACACCTCGGTGAAAACCATCAACGTCTGTACCTCTTACGGAAGCTCAAATCCTTTTCTGTCGGCTCTGTCATCCTCACTCGGTTCCAACAGTCAACTGAAAGTCTCATCAATTTTCCTTTCGTCTCTTGGTTCCACAACCTCTCCTTAGGTAACAGGAACATCCTTGTCTCCCTTGTTATTATCTGTTCCAAGATCACAGAAACCAGGCAGACTTGGCAACCTTATGTCATCAACAAATTCTTAAAAGACACCCCGTATCCTATCTCTGGGTTTTCACTCCTGCGGTCTGGCTGTAGGTATGCGATGTCTGTATGCAAGAACCACTCGTCACTGCAACTCATTCATTCTACTTGATAAACTCTACTGGACTTGATCTTGTATTAGCCTCAGGTGACCTAAGGTCACCAACTGTATCTACTGTTGTTGGGAATGTGTGCTTGTAAAGGAGAGAGAGAGAGAGAAAAAAAAAGTTTCATCATATGTATTTGTATGTATATTGCAAGCTGGAACTGTCCTTGTGTGTTAACAAAGTTGTGTCGTATTGTAAACGATCGAAAACTGCCGACACGTTTTGTTGGGCACACTACAGCGTGTGAGTGTACCCGTGCTCTCGCACCTACTGACCTCATTCCCCACCCGACCCAGGGGTGAGCGGCAAAAAGCAGCAACTGCAGATCTGCAGTTCACACACCCTGGTGTCACTTAACACCTTTTTGAGATGGGCAGGTGCTATTCGATCTCTTCTTACGCCGTCTGAGCTCGGCGTTACCCTGTCGGCAACGTCCAAGACGCTCTGTCTCTGTGGCTCTTGTGTCTCAAATTCTTTTGTTTTGCGAACTGAGCCACTGCTTCACTGGGCTGGTTAAGGAAATGCCATCTCACTCACATACGCAAGCAAGCGTGCGAACACACACACACCATCCTGCATGCCAGACCCGATTTATTCTAGCAGCATTGTTTTGGAATATTCAGCTCCACATTAACACTTCATTCGGGTAACTTTTAGAACTGAGTTCAGTAGGAGTTAAATATACCGGCCTTTCAGTTTGTTTGTTTAGGTTTTTTTTATTTTTTACGAAAAGATTGTTGCTGCAAGTGGTTTATTTTCCTTTATGTGCAAGCATGCACTTGGTGGCGCTTGAAGGCATTTAAACTTCTTATTGACCAGCGAGACAATAGCTCGTCGATTGCGAAAGCAAGTTTTTGTTTTCCTATTCTAATTTTATCCACTCACCCGTCTGTTGTGTTCTTTCAAAATAACCGTTTTAATAAAAGAGAGTGGACTGCGGGCATAATAGTTGAAAAACATGATTTTTTTGTGTGTTAGATATACACAAATGTTGAGGTACTTGTAATCGGCATAAGTTGCATTTGTGAGGTGTGTATAGAGGAAGAGAGTGAGTCGTAACTATACAAACACTAAGAATGGAAGTTTGGATTGCTCACAAAGAAAATAAGACAATAGCTTATGAGTCTCAGATAAATAAGCACAGACCGTGCAATGAAAGCTAGTTGCTAAGGCTACGTATGGAGTTTGAGTTCTTCAGCTCTGATCCATACACCATCACCATAAAGCAAGAAGTCCTTTAACCAACACCGAGGAGGCCATCTTGCTCGTGCATCATCAATCGCTCTCAACTCGCATGCAGCCGGCCGTGCTTTGCATGCGCACTTCTTTTGTTTTACATCCAAAACGAAAAAATCAGCCAATAAAAACCCACTGAACAATCCTGTGCTTTTCTCATCCATTCACACCGGAGGTTGAGTAGACCTAATTTTAAAAAAAGCCTCTCACAACGCACTGCCAATTTCTTAACATCGCCATGTAACAGCAGATCTGGATAAAAGTTTATGATGTATCCACCATAAAGTATGAAAACTCTCATGCCCCGACTTCCTCCTAAAACAAAACCAAACCAACATCCGAGGGATGTATGGGGCCACGCATTTTATGTTGAAATTCGAGCTATGTGTTATCGGCAGACAACCGCCATCTGAACGCTCTTTTTATCGACGTAAACACAACGTTTATGGTCCACCTCGCCACCCCAGCCACACACAATCACTATTAGCTGCCTGTGAATGACACACGTGAAGCCAAGCTGACCACAGATACGGGAGTAGCCTGCCGGCTACCTCGGACAGAAAGAAAGAAGAAAAAAAAAACGGAGAGAGAGTTTTATAGCAAGAGGGTTTAATTAGTGAATGACCGACATTTACCACCCGTTCCCACACCCCGTTGTGCTGTCTTGATGTTTCTCTCCGCCCGCGGACAGGGTTTGGCCATTAAGAGACGTCTATTTTCATTCCTCCTCTTGTGCTCTCCACCGAAACAGAAAGGGAACAGGCCAGGCAGCATATCGTCTGCCAGCACGTTTGGTGACGAGAAGAAAGAAAAATGGCGGTGGTCCTGGAAAAGAAGATGGACATATTGATTCCTCGAGACAGTATCTGGCGAACTCTTGTCTCTCTATAACGCCCTCCTCTCCCTCCTCGCGCCGCCATTTTCAGACTTGTTGCGACGTCTCTGCCTGTCTGCAACTGTGACGGGATTAGCAGTATGCAGGGGAGGGCGGTAGAAAGGGTGGAGATAATGGAGGTGCTGGTAGTGATGATGAACAATCCAATAATTCGAAGATTTTCCTTCACTGACTGATGTTAGCTGCAGTGAGTACGGTACAAAGAACTGTAGCACTAATACTGCTTAGTTTCAAAAACTCGAAAAGTAACTGTTCCTACACTTCGTATGGGTATGCTAGGAAATATATGATAGGTGATAGGAAATATATGACACCTGAAGGAAAATGTATAATATTTCGTATGATAGAAAAATATGTGTAGCATCTGCTGAGCAACAACAAAACAACAACAACAAAACAAATAAACAAGCAAACAAAAACAAATAAACAAGCAAAATAAAAACCAAATAAACAAACAACCAAAAAAAAACCAAAACCCAAAAAACCCAACAAAAAACAGAAGATACAGAATTCAACTAAATGTCAAGAAAGCGCGGCATTTTTTTTTCTTTAAATGCTGTTTCCCGTTGCCCAGTCAGCTGGCTAGGTCAGGCAGATAATCACGGTTAATCATCCGAGAGAAGTCAGTCCGCTCGAGGACGAAAGATAAGTCCGTGGCAAGGTGTTATTTTGGAGTCTAGGCCACGCCCATGCCTTCGGACATGTTCACAAATTGAAGGAAGCCAAGGTAACACATCCCCGGAGCTATTACTGAACCTGTTCGTGAGTGGATGATTCGATGGTATATTAATACCATCAGTACTGTTGTCATGGATAGCCAGCCGTGAAGGCGACATCGCATCAAGAATTATTACAAATTGTGAATGTCTGAAGGTCGCTACTAATAGTGACAAATAACACCATGTGTTACACGCCGGCACGTGCAGCTCGCTTTTTCCCACTTGAATGTAGTTCTCGAGACCGAAAATAGGTCTTGAAATTTTAATCCGGGGACTGGCTTTTGGCGAGGCGCAGATGAGCCGATTTTGCTGTCTACTACCGTGTCCTGAAAACCCACTACTAAGACACCCCACACACACACACACTCCCCTCCCCCCATTCCTCACAACAGCGGGGTAAGAAAAGGGAGAGTGAAGGTAGGAGACACCAGAAACGGGAATGCATCAAATATAGACAGGAACAACTACCACAAATAAATAACTGCAATTGAAAAAGCTCGCTCCGTGACTCTCCCTCAACCACACCGTCTAAATAAGATCTTCTTCCGATCGAATTACATCATTCGATCGAGCCCGCACCTCAATCAACGGAGGGCACGGGGAGGGGGAGGTGGAGAGAGATCAATAACCTATCGAAGAAGACTGGGGTCGGGCTAGGGGAAGGAGAATGGAAGTGGCGGTGTCGTCATCGTGCAGCCAGCGGGCCTGTCAGCAAACGTAGTGTGCGACAAGCACCCGCGAGACGGCCGGCTGATTGAAGACACTCCAGCCTGCCAGACCGCCCGCCGACCATCCAAGTCCCACACCCGAGACAGCGACAACGACAACGACAGCAGGCTGTGGCCGTGCCAGGTTTTGTGGGAATCGGGAACAATGCCCTCAGCTGAGTCTACTTCAGTTTCGCGGCCTACGGGTCACCAACGGCGGGTCGCCCTGTTGATGATCCAGTCATTCATCTTTCAAGCCTGCCTTCCCGTCGTCACCAGCGGCCTTCTGGCTCTATATTTGGTTTGCACCGAAAACGTGTTCATGGAGCTCAAATCGTGCAATCTTCCCCCCCCCCCCCAAACTTTATGAAGACGAAAAGGCCATTCCCCTGTTCCCCAAATCAAGAATAGGCGTGTTCATACTACACCGTGCTTTGAAAAAAAAACATAAAAAATTATAAAAACCCAAAATGTCTCGGAAAGTCACCCAACCCCTCAACAGCCACTGGAAAGAGACCCCCCCCCCCCTCCAAAAACAAAAAATCAAAAGAACATTAAAAAAGAGAGCAGCTTTCTGTCAAAATATGATTTTTTACTGCAGCTTGTCTTGGCAGTCATGCTGGAAATAAGTCTGGGTGGGAGGTGGATGCACCCAACACGTTCTGCTGATCTTCAACGACAATCGTGTACTGAAGGACTCTTGGGCTCATTATAATTAGAACTGCAGCTGTTCAACCCATTGCTTAACGATCTCTACCTGTCGTGGCATTTTACCGATCGCAGGCTGGCAGCGCCGAGCACCAGACCTAAGTTCACAAACACACACATGCGCGTCCCCTCCTCTCCCCCACGACAACCACTTCACGTTCACCCATCCTTGCAACGTCCATGTACGTCAGGGCTAGGATGTCAAGGATTGGACTACAAGGGTTTTTAGCTGGTGGAGAAGTCTTGTCAATATTTGGATTTCATTACGGTGGGCTCAAGCAGGGCCTAAGATCTGTCTAGTGTCTTCTAGCAAGCAAAGACGAGCGAGATGGCACCACTTGAATTGCTTTCATTACAGATTAAAAATTTTAGCTCTTGCTCGCTCTCTCTTTCTCTCACCCACCCATTTCCCTCACCCCACCCACACACAGAAGCTTCAGCACCCTCAAGAGATTCGATCCGCTGTCGGAATCGTTACATCTTTTGTTTTCTATTATTAGGATTGTCAAGGCTGATATCGGGTCTAAACGTGGTCAAAGCCATAGAAGTAGACCTGTCCTATGACACACAGAAAACACTCGTGGGAGTGACACTGATTTCTATGGACTCTGCGGCCGTTTGTCCACGTGTTGATCACACGCCCTCCACGCGCCACGTCAGCACCGCTGCAGCCAGCTTCCATTCTCTCAGTGCGGATGTCGTGTCCGGTGGTGCCTGTCGTCTGGCAGTTGTTTCCACACCACATCACCAGCACTGTCTTCTTCCTCCCTATCTCCCCACTTGTGGAGCGTCTGTCCTGATACTGATGAGGTCTGAACCCACACACAGGTCATTACACTCAGGTATTCACATAGAAACGTGCGCAGGTCAAGCGTAAGCCGCTAAAGACAGTTTGTAATACATCGGACATGAAAGCTATTTCCTCACTGCTGGTTATCAAATATTAGCGACACAGATTTACATGCACACAAACATGACATTAATAGTTTCTTTAATTAATAAAGACAACATTAACATAGGTGCACTGGCGTGTACTTTGCAACTGGCCGATAAAACACAGTATATTCACGGGAGACAGTTTATGGATGGTAATCAATAGCTAGACAGGCAAAGCCTTTGGTTTGTTAGACTTTTTTCTCTGCCCGAGGACCTTTCCGCAATTAGGTGCGCGAAACATATGCGCAAACACAATATGGTGTAGGACACTTCCGGTTTACGCACGGTCCTTGCTGAAACACAGACATCGCACATCTATGCCGATGGATGAAGTTAACGATCTATGTTGAATATTTCGTTCAGAGAAGAGGAACCTTCTAGTATAATAATAATAATAATAATAATAATAATAATAATAATATGCTTACAGCAGCGTCACACATACAAGTGTGGGCTCAGCGTGGAGTTACATTAGAGACGAAAAAAGTTAAGATAAAATAGAAATAAAGAGCTTTAAAGATCTTAAGAGTGTAATAAAATAAACATATCATACACGAAAAATTATTCGATCTAGCAAAACCGTACGCAGTAATATACGTTTCATATTAAGTTGTAATATTTTATAAAATAAATCTAAAAAATAATAATTATTTCTGTGTAAAAGAAAAGTCACCTTTTGAAAATTTAAGATTGCACTAATGTTGATTAAGCGGATAGAAAATCGAAGTGGATCATCGGAGAGAGGTAGGCATGTCTGATTTTCCATTTCCTACGCCTTTCAAAAACGTTTTTACACAGTACTAGTTGAAAGCATTTTATTTCAGTACTTTTACAGTGAGTAAAAAATGTGCAGGTCTTTGTCCCACTCAGAACACAAATTTTTAAAAACTGTTTTGGGTTTACATGAAACATAATTTACCTTCCTTTAATAATAAGCGCGCATACTCACGCTCGTAAGGAGCGTTCACTTAGCGCTTGAGAAAAGAACGGGACATGTACATGGACAACATACGAAGAACGGAAGGATAAACAACAGTACTGAGGACTAACAGAAGGAAAAGGGGGGGGGGGGGGGGGGGGGG
>SRHC01001953.1:0-293694 GCA_004794325.1 Pomacea maculata
CAACAATTTCTTAAATCTCTAAACAAAAGACAGGGGCAACAACCCCCTGTTCCTAACACAATCACCTGGCTTACATCAACAGCTCAATAAGTTTTTATATCTACCTCAGAAGGTCAACTCGCTTTAGAAGAGATGTTTATACTTTATTCCGCTGTTCATCCATAAATCGAGATAATAAAGCATTAAATTCTTCTCAGAAACAATAATGTTCCAATTTAAATGATTATGAGCAGAAGAGTTACGTGAACACTCTTCCTTTAAGCTACACTGTTTCTGTTTAGTTCTAATTTACAGAATAAATAAAAGGAAAAATAAAAGATAGAGACTTTTTTTTTGAGGAAAATGTCAAAGACGCTATTTACGAAAAATAAAACTGCTGCAAAAAAGTTGTAGGAAATAAAAGTCAATCTCTTTTACAGACAAAATTTTGCATTATCCTCGACATAGCTAGAAATTTCTAAAACAGCCTCGGGAGTTTCTTCTTCCTATTTCTCTATGCTATGATAATAATCTTTGTCATTATTGAAGCTAGTCATTATCAGACAAGCAGATCACTCCCGCTAAGGGGTTAAGGACGCAGGGAATGATACAAGTTTGTAAAGATGGAGGTATTCTTGACAATGTACTATCTGTGCTCCACTCGTTTACGAATCATGTTTATTTTATTAAAATCTGTATTCTACATTTCTTTGAGTAATGCAAATACTTCTACATGTTTTAAAGATTTATTGTTGGAAGAGGCCTTGGAAAACAGATGGATCTGATTTTTCCCATTGAACACCCTCTAAGAACGCTTAAGTGTGGAGGACTAAAGCCCAAACCTATAAATATACCGATTCGAAAGCTATTGTTAATGAGGCAAGATATATGTTGTTGGTGATTAAACGGAAACTAAAGGTGATGTGCAATTTACTACCTCCGTTGTGGATTTATATAAAATCATGCTGAATGCCAACATAAAGCATTGCAATGAGTTTTGTTGTGCCAGTACCATGACACTGGAGTTATCTAGAGAGAACAGTTTCCTAGTCTAATTATTTCCCTTTTCTCCATAAAACAAACGTGTTCAGCAAACTTTTTGCAATGTTTCATCGCTTGTGAGTCGAGAATATTCTCACCCTTGCTCTCAATGACAAGTACTTGTTTTCCATTGTCATCACCAGATGTCGCGACATGAACTGAATCCCAGGCGCGAATAAATAAATGTCTTCAGTTCAGGAAATACACGCCTTTCTAGATGTCATCCTCCCTTCCTTTGTTGAGATAACGTCCAGGTGATAAAATGACAAGACAGTGAGAGGAGTCATGGTTTGTTAGTCCTACATAAATGATTTCTCACTATATGTAGGATTATATGGGTGGCTTAGTTTTGGCAAGTCTTGCTTTGAACCGACTTATTCTTTATCTAACAGCTCATCAGAGTTGAGGCGGTTTCGAATCACCTTTAGGATAACTTTACTTGATGTAGACTTATGGTCCAGTTGCCTTGGGAAGAAGGCTACTTTCGCATTAAAAGAAGTAAATGTATGCTTTTTATACCTTATTTTATTTATATTTTCTAGACGATAAGAGAGGCTTAAAGGGTAACTCGTCCAAGACCAGGTAGGCAGTTTTACACTGGTTGTGCCCCCTGTCCTCTATACCATCGATGGACAGAGTCCTCGGTGTGACGACCAAACAGCGACTTACCCTTACAGGTCTCAACAACACCTCACGATGGCGGTTTCTTCTATAACCCACGTTACCCTCACTGTGACCTCATGCTGACGTCTCCTTGACCCCACATTGTCCTCATTGTTTACTAATCCGTCTATAAACAGAAAAAAACTAGCCTTATAAACATCTAGCTCTAAAATCATCTACCTGCAACTTTAAATACTGAGGTCATTCAGTGATAACTACTGACTGGGTAAAACCAAATAAAGGTAGGACATTTCAGAAAACGGTTAAAGGCCAGTTTCTGTGACGTCACTAGTGTACACCACGCGGCATATCCACATGAATGTGTGCCTTGAATCTTTCTCATTCCATTTTGGTTACGGGGAGAATATGAACTTAAAACAGTCAAAGAATTCAAAGAAAGAAACTTTGCATTAGAAAGCTAAAGTTAAGATGTTAAATTTTCAGTGGGAACTATTGGTCTCCAAACACTCATCAGGCAACCAAGCAAGGTACCAATCAGCATTATGCCTAAAATGTTAAGCTGACAAACAGCACTAAAAATGCAATTTCTTAGACTTGAACATGTCTGAAGGCATTTATGCTACGTAAATAAGTTAAACATTAACTGGAGTAGTTTAGTATATAAGAAGGTTTGAGTAATTGAGTAATTGAGACAGTCCACGAAGACGGTACCTGTCCCGTCCAACCAAATGCCACTTCCCCCCCAAACAGCAGTAGATGTTTATCAATGCTGTATCTTCCTCAATCTGGATCTCAATTCAGCAAGTTTAATAGAAAACAATCTGACAGACTAAGAAACTTTAAACTTGCTTGGATCATCCTTCAAAGAAAACATTCTTTGACACTTTCAGCATGATTTTGCATGGATGGCTGTGGTTCCTGTTTGCTGGTTCCTTTTTGTTTGGGGGGGGATGGGTATGAGCAGTGACTGTGTCCAGTTCATTGACCCTTCTTTGTGTCTCCATACTGTTGTCAAGGCCAGGTGACTTTCCTCCTTCTGTCTTCATACTGTTGTTTCCACCTCATTAACTTTAGAACCTCAAGTATACTGTTGTATGTCCCTGTACTACATGTAAGGCTTGTGATAACTGAGATGCATGTCACTGTATTCTAGTATTTGATTACTCCAAGGTTGAAAGGAAAAGATTAATATCTGATTTTAAACATTATAATGCAATTAATTACAATAAACTCATCTGATCGAACAAAAATCATGGACTGATCGAGGAACTAATCCCATTCATATAATTATTTGTGACAGTTTTGAGAAGTAAATACATTCACTGATTTAAACTGTGTTTATGTTGTACGAATATTAATATCAGTGCCATCTCCTAACATTCGTCTGATTGAGCTTTCCTGTTGCTGTGCTAGATTTTGCTGTTGTTAAACAACGCTTACTTTATTTAACATTCATTCAAGCTCTAGATGAGGAAGTGATGTGGGCTGCTTTGTGAGTATTTTGTGAACTTGCCCATAACTCTGAATGGAAGAATAAATAAATAAATCAAAATGAGTGTCAATGTTAACAGTCACAACAGAAATACAAAGTACCGCTGTTACTGAATGGACAGACCTATCAGCACCAGGAGAAGAGTTCGAGGGGGTCTGCAGGGTGGACAGCCACCCGGCGTTCATCTCACCGAGTGTCGAAGTAGTAACAGTAGTCACACCTCGAAATTGCTTCCCCTCCCCCAATAAAAATGAATAAATAATTAAGCAAACTCAACTCTTTCAGTTCAAACACTGTCTGAAATGTGGGCTGCTCTGAATAACATTTGTTGACATCCATTGTAACATGCATACATTGTCAGTTGTATTAAATCCATCATTATTATCATCATCATCATCATCGTAGTTTGCAAGTTTGCTCACCTGATATTTTACGATGTTGTAAAGGAGATGCTCTGCAGTGAGACAAAGAAGATGGGGGTTACATTATTTCTCTTTAAAAATTAAGTCCTAACTTTAGTGATTTTTGTTTTTCCTTGACATCATCTTACGCTCTTTCTTATTATTTAATGTGAAGCTACTGCTTACACAAAACAAGCGCGCGATCGTTCACAAAGGTATGAAGAAGCAAACTAAGACATTTGTACCCGAACTAATTCTGTCTAATCATAAATAGAAATGCCTCTCCAGTCCAACCTCTCACTGTTGCTATATCCTGTTAAGGTTGGGGATGATGCCCTATTTTATTTTGTTTTTACAGATTAAATTATTTTCGTTTTCAAACATAGTAGCAAAACATTGCAAAATTCACACCAACATCTGCAGCCACGACATGTTTCTAACACTCAAAACAGTTCTAAGGAAACAAAGCAATTTCAGTTTTGAAAAAGTCCTAAAATTTTGTTGTGTATTGCCTTTCTAAAAAACTGATTATCTAAATCAGTTGAAGGCCTAAAAGTGTTTAAAATCAGAATGGTGTTGTGCATCTTGTCCTGTAGGACACCAACGTACCGACAATTAGTAGCTAACCATCACACTTACACATCATAATTGTGTAGACTTATTTTTATGAAAAATAGAAATATAATTAACTTTTATATTACATCGTTACAAGGCTGAACAGTTTACATCAATAATGGTCTTAATAACCGTCGGCAGAGTCAACTTCATGAATGTTATTGTTTATATTAATTGGAATTGATTACTTAAATTTATTTTAATAAGAATTAATTGAATTAATTAGCTTTACTTAAGCTTTTTAAGATATAATGTGAATGTGTATATTAATTTTTTTATATACTTACTTGCATTAATTAGTCATATTTAGAAATAATGTGAATGTTTATATTAATTAGATATGATACATATGACAGATGAACATTTGTCTCAATGAAAGACTGGCTTTACAGAAAGTATAGTGTAATTTAGTAGAATGTTGTGTTTAATAAGACAAATTACACGGGACTCTTTTTTGCTTCCACGAAGTCTCGTTCTCCGTCACGTGACCCTATGACGTGTGGTTTCCATAGTGAGAACCATGCCTCGAGAATGTGCTGCACCCGACTGCCACGAAAAGATGGAAAAGATTCAAAATTTTCTTTTCATCAGTTTCCGAAAGACAGAGCCTTACACACAGAGTGCGTCATACGAATAAACAGACGTCAAATCTTTGCAATGACCTCAGGCACTTCCTGTGTGTGACGTCATAAGGAGGCTGACGTCATAAGGAGACTCCTCTGCTTGATCATCTCGGGAAGATATCGCGATTACACGGCGGAAGGACACAAGGGTCGACTTCACTGGATTTTTTCAATTTTTATAAACATCGGCAACCGACATAGTGCTAACAAGTGTTAATTAAGTGAGAAACGAGTCCTTTATTTCTCCTGTATTGCTCTCGTGCTCTGTAATTGTAACTGAATATATATTTTTGAAACGTTTGACCGTCGCCACAGCCTTATCAAAAGCCTTGAGTATCTCTTTAACATTTGTCGGGTGGAGTGTATGGGGGTCGTATGTGCGCTTTTTTCCGCTGGAATGCATGAGATGTATTTTATATCAGAGAGTCCGGGTTACATTAGAGCTTTATTTAGAATCTATTTCTTTTCCCTTCATCAACCTCCTTACACCTCCCACTCATCAGTGGCGTAGGAAGATGCTCGGCTTTGTGGAGAGGAGGAGGTAGGGCAAAATTCATGCTGACAGTCAACGACATTCACATTCTTGCCTCTTTAGTATTTTTCTTGAGGGGGTGGTTGTCCCCATTGCCCTGTCCCCTGTTTCTACGCCACTGCTCACACAGCATCTCACAAAAAGTGTAATTCACAAATCATACATGTCTGTCACTTTTATTGATTTGTTTACTGGATTTTTCAATGACATTGTTACTTTTCGACACAAGAGGAGAAGAGGATTGTCTTTAAAAACATTGAAAAGACCCCTCTCCTGTTTTGGAATACTTTGCATGCAGGCTAACTGTTGCATTTGACAAAACCAACAAGCCTTTCAGAGGCCTATGGTCAACAACCTGGAGAAGCTTCTCTGCGTTCTTCGGAGACCGGGCTGAAACCTGGAGAAGCTTCTCTGCGTTCTTTGGCTGCCCAGTTCCCACCTGGAGAGGCCTCCCTGCGATCTTTTGAACACACCAAAAGAAACTCTTCATAAAGAATATACTCTCTCCATCGGTGGGAGACGTCTTTGAAACATTCACCTCACAGTCGACAATGACCTTACGGTAGTTACTTGCAACAAACATTAAGAACAACAAACTTCAGTGTCAGAATGCAATGATAACAACTCTTACAAGTAAAAAAAAATCTTTCGCATAAACGGAAAAAAGCAGAAATAAACCAGCCTAATAGGATTTCTTTAGAAAAACCTGTATGCAAACGTAGAACAATGAACAGAGCTTATCACGATGGACCTCCATGATGGCCTTTAGCAAAGGTCGTTATGGAGAACACTGTCAGCTGCTTCAGGTATCAAATCTTCCCGAATATCAGAACAATTCAACTAAACTCATCGTAAAATTCTTACCGTATTCCGCCATCGCCATGGCTATGCCGACGACAACCAGAATAACAAAAACCTTCATGTTTCAGTTTTCACTAATTTTCTGTACCAGTCAGAAGACCTCCGGATTCAGAATGAAGCTCAAAGACCCAACCGACCTTTTTATACATACTTTTTTAATTAGTCTCCTATCTGCGAGAGAATCATCTGATTAATAAACATAGGAAACAGCGCAAAATATACAGGTATCGTGTTAGTTTTTATCTTCTATTTACGACCAAGCATGTGCTTATTAATTGAACCCTTTGAATAAATTGCTGTTGCGGTAGTCTTATTGAAAATATTTTCAGCTAGCAATATCATTAGAAACTGTTCATATGAAAGAGTCAGTATTCAGGTAGAAATTAGAATAGATATGTCTCTGGTGTAGGATAGTTAATACTGGACTGTTATTATTTTTATTAAACTGTTCTGCCGTTTCAGAACCACGGAACTTATGACAGTCGGCGCAAATGTAGCTGGTCATAAAGATTAGTGAAAAATGTTACAGTTTTTCCCAATGAGTATCTTTTTTTGGTTCCTTTCGTGGGTAAGGAAAATACTTCTCACAGAAGCGCGATACTTCGTTGGCATCAACATCACCTTTTACGTTCACACATCTTTATTCTACAAAATAATCAGGCGCAGGTACTTGACCATAGTAGTATTCATTCATTAACTTGGTTTAGTTTGAATTCTTAAAATTAAGCAAGAAGAAACCTTTGGAGTCTTGACGAGAATGAATAGTCACGACTTCGGTAGGACTGAGTTAAATAAATGACCGAGAAGTACTTTCTTAAAGCAAGATTATCACCAGGCGTTTCAAATGTTGTCAAATAAGGCATGATGATGATGATGATGATGATTGATGATGATGGATGATGATGATGATAATATGTTGTTCGAAAATGATCACAGTAAGAAGAATAAAAGTTTTATTTCCACTCTCAGTAGCAAAAATCAACCTCGGGGCGCGGTCAGGTACCCCAGCTGGTTAGCTACGAATGATTGTAGAATAAAAACAAAGTAGACTGGAAACACACCTTGTGTCTGTATATTAACAACTCGGTAACTGTTCAGAGCACTTCTGTATTCAGATCTCATCTCGAACACATTGGGTTTTTTTTTCTCTGGATGTGATATTTGTTTACAGGGCTGTCAGCCCGGCTCTGATATAACCATGGTTACTTTGGAAGGGCAAACAGGTGAAATCCTCATGTGAGTTTTTATTATATCGTTACTAAAGCAATAGATGAAAAATACCAAGTTGCATCAGAAATGAGTTTGCTGTCCAAACAATGACTTCTAATTTTGAACAGCAGCTTTTTCATCTGAAGAAACACTCAACCAAATTGCAGGTCTATATCTCTCGTCAATAAAAAGTTTTGTCCTTTTGAAGTGTTTAACAAAAAAATTCATAAAAAAACTAAGCCGATATTGCAAAATGCCCGTCATACGGTTGTAGATCTGTCTTTTATGTAACTATTTCAAACAAAATTTTGAGTCTACTCACAAAATTGACGAAGTTTCGTGCTTTTTAAAATGTTTGTTTGGGCGCCATTTTGGATTGTTTCCCTGCGATGAGAAATCTTCTGCCATCAATAGGATGGAGAGGGAGGAAAAGGTCGTTTGCAGTGGAATGCTGTGCATCAGTGATTGCAAGCTACCTTCTACATTTAACAGCATCAGCAAGTGCATGCATTTTGAAACCATACGAACTGTAGTCAAATTTTGTGACTTGTTATTCCAGGGCGAAACGACTACATGGGGTTTTTCGTTATTCAATTTGAAGCTGTTGGGACATCCCTGGATCGGCCATTGTTTTCGGATCTCGATGACTATCACTGAAAAATTCGTTTGAGATAACACTTATAAAGCTTTTTAATTCCTTGATTGTGTTTAAACGCTGGCTAATAAGGTTGTTATTCACGCTTGAATCGTGATTTATTGAAGATGGAGTGTTTCGTAAAGGAGATTTTAACAAATACAGGTCCGGAAAGTTGTTAGTAAGAGAAAATAGTTTTTTTTAAATCCTAGGAAAGTAACAAAGAAAAAGATCACACAGGTGATCTAAAATATTACCAAATTCTTCTAATGAATATTTTTAGGTTACCTTTTAAAAATGATTACAGTATGTATAGAATGAGTTGGAGCGGAAATTATTTTTTTTTTATTCGAAATTCTTAGCACAGCATACATCAAATTTCGCCGTGACTGTTTTGGATACAGTGCTCAGCTGGAAATTTGTCTCAATTACAGACGAAAAAAAAAAGAGAATATAATTGTATATACTTATTTTTATGAAAAAAAGAAAGAAAAAATTAACCTTTAGATTACATCGTTACAAGGCTGAACAGTTTACATCAAATGGTCTTAATAACCGTCGGCAGAGTCAACTACCTGAATGTTATTGTTTATATTAATAGGAATTGATTACTTATACTTATTTTAACAAGAACTAATTGAATTAATTAGTTGTACTTATTATTTTTTTTGCAAATATATAATGTGAATGTGTATATTAATTATTTATATACTTACTTGCATTAATTAGTCATATTTTTGTTATTTACAAATAATGTGAATGTTTATATTAATTCCATATGATACATATGCCAGATAAACATTTGTCTCAATGAAACACTGGCTTTGCAGAAACTATAGTGTAATTAAAATCTATTTCTTGTCCATTCACCAGACTGCTCACATCTCACACTCACCAAAGGCGTAGGAAGATGCTCAGCTTTGTGGAGAGGAGGAGGTAGGGCAAACTTCATGCTGACAGTCAACGACATTCACATCCTTGCCTCTTTAGTATCTTTTTTGAGGGGGTGGCTGTCCCCCTTGCCCTGTCCCCTGTTCCTACGCCACTGCTCACACAGAATCTCACAAAAAGTGTAATTCACAAATCATACATGTTTGTCACTTTTATTGCTTTGTTTACTGGATTTTTCAATGACATTGTTACTTTTCGAGTCGAGAGGAGAAGGGGATTGTCTACATTTAGCAACGTTACGACTGATCTTTTTTTTTAAAATCTAGAAAAGAGCCTTCTCGTGTAGTGAAATACTTTGCATGCAGGCTAACTGTTGCATTTGGCAAGACCAACAAGCCTGTGCCTTTCGGAGGCCTATGGTCCCCAACCTGGAGAGGCTTCTCTGCGTTCCTTGGCGACATGGTACCAACCTGGAGAGGCTTCTCTGCGTTCCTTGGCGTCCGGTAACCAACCTGGAGAGGCTTCTCTGCGTTCCTTGGCGTCCGGTAACCAACCTGGAGAGGCTTCTCTGCGTTCTTTGGCGACCGGGTACCAACCTGGAGAGGCTTCTCTGCGTTCTTTGGCGACCGGGTACCACCCTGGAGAGGCTTCTCTGCGTTCTTTGGCTGCCCAGTCCCAACCTGGAGAGGCCTCCCTACGATCTTTTGAACACACCAAAAGGAAGTCTTCATAAAGAATATACTCTCTCCATCGGTAGACATATTTCAAACATTCACCTCACAGTCGACAATGATCTTACTGTAGTCACTAGCAACAAACCTCAAGAACAACAAACTTTAGTGTCAGAATGCAATGATGCCAACTCTGACAAGTAAAAAAATCTTTAGCATGAACGGAGAAAACAGAAATAAACCAGCCAAATGGGATTTCTTTAGAAAAACCTGTATGTCAAACGTACAACAATGAACAGAGCTTATCACGATGGACCTTTATGCTGCCCTTTAGCAAAGGTCGTTGTGGCGAACGCTGTTAGGTGCTCCAGGTATCATATCTGCCCGACCATCAGAACAAATTAACTAAACTCATCGAAAAATTCTTACCGTATTCCGCCCTCGCCATGGCTATGCCGACGACAACCAGAATAACACAAACCTTCATGTTTCAGTTTTCACTAATTTTCTGTACCCGTCAGAAGACCTCCGGATTCAGAATGAAGCTCAAAGACCCAACCTACCTTTTATACTTTCTTTTTTAATTAGTCTCCTATCTGCGAGAAAATCATCCAATCAATAAACACCCGTTTAACAAAGGAAACGGCGCAAAATATACAGACATCGTGCTACTTTTGATCTTTCTATTTTTATTTAATTACGACCAAGCGTGTGCTTATTAATTGAACCCTTTGAATAAACGGCTGTTGCGGTAGTCTTCTTGAAAATATTTTCAGCTAGCAATATCATTAGAAACTGTTCATATGAAATTTTTATTAAACTGTTCTGCCGCGTCAGAACCACAGAACTTCTGACAGTCTGCGCAAATGTAGCTGGTCGTAAAGATTAGTGACAAATGTTACAGTTTTTCCCAATGAGTATCTTTATTGCTTCCTTTCGTGGGTAAGGAAAATATTTTTTCTACAGAAGCGTGATATTTCGTCGGCATCAACATCACCTTTTACGTTCACACATCTTTATTCTACAAAATGTCCGGGCGCAGGTACTTGAACATAGTAGTATTTAACATTCATTAATCTGGTTTAGTTTGAATTCTTACAATTAAGCGCGAAGAAACCTTTAGAGTCTTGAAAAGTGACGACTTTGGTAGGATTAATAAAAATAATAAAAAAAATTTATTAGAAAATGTTCACTATGCTGCTGGTAAGTAAATATTAAGGAAAGAACTTAAAAAATAAGACTCATTTTCGGCAGTAAGAGGAATAAAAGTTTTATTTCCACTCTGAGTAGCAAAAATCAACCTCGGGGCGCGGACAGGTTCCCCATCTGCTTAATTACGAATGATTGTAGAATAAAAACAAAGTAGACTGGAAACACACCGTGTGTCTGTATATTAAAAACTCGGTAACTGTTCAGAGCTCTCCTGTGTTCAGAATTCATCTCGAACACGTTGTTTTTTTTCTCTGGATGTGACATCTGTTTCACAGGGCCGGCAGCCTGGCTGTGATATAGCCATGGTTACTTTGGAAGGACAAATAGGTGAAATCCTCCTCATGTGAGTTTTTATTATATCGTAACTAAAGCAATAGATGAAAAGTACCAACTGGCATCAGAAATAAGTTTGCTGTCCAAACAATGACTTCTAATTGTGAACCGCACCTTTTTCAATCTGCTGGACCTTTCCTGCCAAATATTGGTTATATGAAGGTTGATAGACACGAAGCTCGTAATTGCGACTACAGGCAAACGATGTCAAAGAGATCATCTGATATTCAGCTTTCATTTAATCCGCTTTTGACATTAAAGATCAAACTGAACGGCTTGCGTTTTTTAAAATATCAGTAGATATATGCGATATAAAACTAATACGTAAATTTCAGCCTCAAAAACCTATTCATTAATTAATTATCCGCCAGCAAAGTACTCGACTCGCACTTGGCATCCATTCATGTTGGTCTTTGACCTGCAATCAAAAGACATGGGACAAAAGAGACAGCTGTTCGCAAACGAGTGTCATAAAGGCTGTCAAGCAAATGTACTACCTAGTTAACATATTATTTTCACAAAACGAGAGAAGAATTGTTAGTAATTAAAGCCGTTGGTACTTTTAGATAGTTATTTCTCTGCATTCTTTTGTAGAACCACATATATTGTTTGAGGCTTTTATTTTTCCTGCAGCAATTTGGACGTACGGCTGTTAGTGTCTCATTGACTGGAACTTCCACATAATAATTGTTATCAATATTTGTCATCGATGTAGCAGTGCGTCTGTGGGCAGTGCGCGTGCAGTTCTAGTTGTCCGACATTTAATTACAAAACTCGCAGACGTAAATGGGTTATTCACGTTGTCGGCAACTGTGGTGGGGACACCATTAAGTGCACTTTGTTTGGTAAGTAATGCCAAAAGTAATTATCCATGTCATCAGTGTATTTCTGTAGTTTAATAATCTTAAGTTCATTTGTGTTTATGGTGGTTTGCCTTGTTCTGGCTTTAGGTTTAAAATAAGATGACCAACTTACATATGTTCCAATGTTAAAAATGTCACCAAAAATGTTCAAAAAATGTATTTGTCTATGTCTCTAATTAAATCATAAAAAGATGTGAACACCTGAATGCAGAAAAAAGGAAGACGTCGTTTGGTTGTTTTCTGCTTTTTCTGACCTCATTTTATTTTATTATTTAATTAGTTTGTAAACTTAATCCAGTGATCTCCACTTACAAGCGGAATAGACCGTGGTATCCAACTTTGATGGTAAAAAGTTTAAACAATAAAATCTCACCAAAGTTTACTGACACCAGATAAGAGAAAGGATAAAAATTAGCAATTTCTGGAATATATGTCTAGGTCAGGGACAATGTTTAGATGGTGTGCATTTCACCAGAGAATGTTTATTTTTGATGCTTTTGGCGATTTCAGTTTTTGTTTTCTCCGTTTCACGAGAAAGCTTTAGATTATGAAGAATAACAGTCGTTGTCATTTTAGATGTAGCAGATGACACGGAGGGGTGAGGGAAATGCATAGAGGGCGGCAAGCGAGAAAGATTGGAAAGTGCGAGTTTATTTCCACGCTGAGTAGCAGACATCGACCTGGAGGCGAGGCCAGGTACCCTGGGTAGTTACAAATGATAGTAAATATAAAAGCAAAGTAGAACGGAAACATACATTGTGTCTGCATGTTAACAGCGTGGTTCAGATCTGGTCTCGAGAAAGGGTAGTTTTTTTCTGCATGTGATGAAGCCATGTTGCCCACACAGTTGTTGTAAAGGATTTGAATTAAACAGAAAAACACAAATGCTTTATTGACACATTAATAGTTTATTTATTCGGTTTTGTTTATGACGCATATTTGAAAGCGTGGAGCCACGACCGAATGTTTACACACAAATTGCTCCTCCATTGTTGTGCACAAAGGTTAAAGGTCAGCATGACCCGGCAGCTGCCGATTACAGCTTCTCAGCGCTTTTTGACGTACAGCAGGTCGTCAGGATCCTAGTCAAGATCCTCGTCAAGACCATCATCGAAATCCTCGTCAAGGCCATCATCGAAATCCTCGTCAAGACCATCATCGAAATCCTCGTCAGGATCATCATCGAAATCCTCGTCAGGATCGTCATCGAAATACTCGTCAGGATCATCGTCAGTATCATCGTCAGGATCATCGTCAGAATCAGCGTCAGGATCATCGAAAGGATAATCTTCAGTACCATAGTCGTCGTCATCAACACCTCTGCGCTTTTGGTCATGCAAATCTGGTTTGGCCGCTGGTAAGGCCTCTCGACGGCTTATCTCTGAACGCTTTGCAGCAACCATCTCTGGAACTAAACAACAACAACACACACACGCATGCACGCACGCACGACACACACAAATTTATATTTCCATCACTGCTACCTCTTAGAATCCAGAATCGGACATGTCTGCAGTCAGAATTGTACTTACATAGAAAGGCAAAAGACTCAACCTTCTTATTTAAATATAAACAAAAACAGTCATTAACAATAAACAAGTGTAATGATGTTCATAAAGACATTGATTGACCACTGGCATCTTTGACCATGGGACTATAGGAATAAAGCAGTAGTAAAGATAAAAAAAAAATAACAGAAAGCAATGCCCGGGGTGTCTGCACTCTGCTTCACAAGACACTTGTCGCCTTTTGCCTCATGTTGTCTCCAGGGCAATGCTTTACCTCGCTTCATCACAGCGGCCCAGGATGGGAGTTTACCTCACACTTCTGTGAGTGAAAAAAGTCCTACAAAGGAAGGTTTCTCTTATTCCTATTTGTGGCACTCAAGCAAAGTTACAGATCACAAATGTCTGTAAAGCAGAAATACAAAACTTCTGTCTGAAAGCTTTGAAACTGGTAGTCAAGTCCAGGCTATAACCCTCTTACCAACCTACTTAAAATCCGATGAAAAATGTTAGTCTGTTAAGTCCTGTCAATATGATTCAATATAACTATACTTACTGGACTTCGCCGTCACCAGTGCGATGCAGACGACAACCAGGAGGATGCAAACCTTCATGTTGGCAAGTGTTGAGAAGATTTTCTACCTGTCAGAAGAATCTGGGACTCGGTATGAAGCTATGAGGACTTTCTCTCACCTTTTTATACTTTTCAAATTGTCTCTGATTTATTCAAAAAAGTTATAAAATAATAAACATCCGCAGACAACTGGCTTACTCTTGTTAGTTTAGAGTGTGATCTTGGAAGTGCAATCCAGTTGACACTGTGGTGTAGATTGTTGTTTCAAGGGTTTTATTGAAACCTAGGATCAGTTCGAGCAGATGAGCCCTGGATTAAGTATATGGAGATGTGAACGTTTATTGTAACAGGAATAACAGGAAACACCTGCACCAGGTATTATTCATCCAAATACTATGCAAATAATGTTTTCGGAGTGGCCAGAGAAAATCTGTCCACATTTGCATGCGCTAACCACTTGTCAAAAAGTGTATATATTCATTTCAAGTATATGTTTATGAAGTTTTATCAGAATATATAATTAGTAATAGTTTAAAAATTAAGCACTGCAGATCTTATAGGACGGCTCTTAAGTAACATCTTCAGAAACATCTGAGCCATTTCTTAACCAGAATATAGTTGCTCGCTCTTATTTACAGGCCATCGCATTGAAATGTTTAAGGACCACGTTAATAGATTTTATTAAGACAACAGTAAAACGCAAGACATCAGTTTTTATCGATGAAAGAATAGTACAAAATATTACTGTGACATACTAGTAATAATAAATAGTAAAATAGAGCATCAGAGAAAGGCAAGTAGTTTGGAACACGAGCTCTTTGTTTTGATAAAAAATAACAACATCCGATAATTAATTTTAGTTTTCTAAATGCGTTACTGTCATCTTCTGCCTGAAGCGCCTCCATGCTGAGTTGTCAACATGACAAAGGAACGAGTGTTACTTTTGAAGCATGCGATGAGTCAAAGAGATGATGCGATGTACCGATAGCCTTTCAATGAAACTCGATAACCTGTGTGAACATATCGTACCCTCCTTGTTGACAAGAAGTTCATCAATAGTGTGTTTGTGTTGGAGGGAGGGGTGGCGTCGGGGGCTCATAGCTCACAACAACAACAACAACTACTACTACTTTTATTTAGCGCACGTTTTCCCTTCACTTTTGTAATTTGTTCCACAGATAACCGTATTGTTCGAGAAAATGGAAACACCCCTTGTGTCTGTATGTTAACAGCGCGGTAACTGTTCAGAGCTCTCCTGTGTTCAGATCTTATCTCGAACACCTTTTTTTTTCATCTGGATGTGACATCTGTTTACAGGGCCGGCAGCCTGGCTGTGATATAGCCATGGTTACTTTGGAATGGCAACTATGTGGAATCTTCCTCATGTGAGTTTTTATTACATCATAACGAAAGCCGCAAATGAAAACTACCAATTTCCATCAGAAATGAGTTTGCTGTCAAAACAATGACTTCTAATTTTAAATCGCAGCTTTTTCATCTGTTGGACCTTTCCTGACAAATATTGGTTATATGCTGGTTGATAGACACAAAGCTCGTAATCGCGACTACAGGCAAACAATGTAAAAGAGATCATATGATATTCAGCCTTCATTTCATCCGCTTTTGACATTAAAGACCAATCGGAACGGTTTGCGTTTTTAGCCAATATCAGTAGATATAGGTGATATAAAACTAACCTAAATTTCAGCCTCCAAAACCCATCCGTGTTAACGGCTGGCAATGTTGTGAATGGTGTACCAACGGGACGTAGTCCGCTGTTAACGTGACAACGTTGATCGTTGATCGCAGGTGCGAATCGCGTACTTTGCTGGTAATTAATTAACGGATCGGTTTTAGAGACTAAAATTTACAGGTTAGGTTTATATCGCCAATATCTACATATATTTGAAAAAAAACCCCGCAAATCTGTAAGGTTGGTCTTTAATGTCAAAAGCGGATGAAATGAAAGCTGCTTATCATATGATCTCTTTCGCAATGTTTGAACGCAAACCATTCAGGTTGGTCTTCGAGCTGCAATCAAAAGATATGGGACAAATGAGACAGCTGTACACAAACGAGTGTCATAAAGACTGTCAAGAAACTTTATCATGTAGTTAATATATTATTTTCACTAAACGAGAGAAGAATTCTTCGTAATTAAAGCCGTTGGTAATTTTTAGGTAGTTATTTCACTGCATTCTTTTACAGAACCACATATGGTGTTTGAGGCTTTTTTTTTTTTTGGCAGCAATTTCGTATGGCTGTTAGTGTCTCATTGACTGGAACTTGCACATAATAATAATAATGTAGCAGTGCGTCTGTGGCTTCTGTGGGCAGTGCGCGTGCAGTTCTAGTTGTCCGAAATTTAACAAATATTAAACAAAAAACACAAATGCTTTATTGACGCATTAATAATTTATTTATTAGGCTTTGTTTATGACGCATATTTGAAAGCATGGAGCCACGACCGAATGTCTTCACACAAATCGCTCCTCCATTGTTGTGCACAAAGGTTAAAGGTCAGCATGACCCGGCAGAAGCCGATTACAGCTTCTCAGCGCTTTTTTGCCAGCAGGTCGTCAGGATCCTCGTAAAGATCATCATCAGGAACATCGTCAGAATCATCGTCAGGATCCTTGTCAAGATCCTCGTCAAGACCATAATCGAAATCCTCGTCAAGACCATCATCGAAATCCTCGTCAAGTTCATCATCGAAATACTCGTTAGGATCATCGTCAGTATCATCGTCAGTATCATCGTCATCATCATAGATAGGATAATCTTCAGGACCATAGTCGTCGTCATCAACACCCCTGCGCTTTTGGTCATGCAAATCTGGTTTGGCCGCTGGTAAGGCCTCTCGACGGCTTATCTCTGATAGCTTTACACCAATCATCTCTGGAACTAAGCAACAACAACAAGACACACACACACACACACAGACACACAAATTTATACTTCCATCACTGCTACCTCTTAGAATCCAGAATCGGACATGTTTGAAGTCAGAATTGTACTTACAAAAGCAGGATTTATAGACCCAACCTTCTTTTGTAAGTACAAACAAGAACAGTCACTAACAATAAACAAGTGTAATGATGTTCATAAAGACCTTGATTGACCACTGGTATCTTTGACCATGGGACTATGGGAATAAAGCAGTGGTAAAGATACCCTCGGGTAAAATAAAAGTAAGATAAAGCAATGCCCGGGGTGTCTGCACTCTGCTTCACAAGACACTTGTCCGCCTTTTGCCTCATGTTGTCCCCGGGGCAATGCTTTACCTCGCTTCATCACAGCGGCACACGATGGGAGAATACCTCACACTTCTGTGAGTGAAACAAGTCCTACAAAGGAAGGTTTTCCTTATTCCTATTTGGATAATGTGGCACTCAAGCAAACTTAGAGACCACAAATATCTGTATAGAACAAATACAAAGATTGTGTCTGAAAGCTTTGAAACTGGTAGTCAAGTCTAGGCTATAACCCTCTTACCATCTTACTTAAAATCCGATGAAAAATGTTAGTCTGCTAAGTCCTGGCAATATGATTCAATATAACTATACTTACCGGACTTCGCCGTCACCAGTGCGATGCAGACGACAACCAAAAGGATGCAAACCTTCATGTTGGCAAGTGTTGAGAAGATTTTCTACCTGTCAGAAGAATCTGGGACTCGGTATGAAGCTAAAAGAATTTTCTCTCACCTTTTTATACTTTTCAAATAGTCTCTGATTTATTCAAAAAAGTTATAAAATAATAAACATCCGCAGGCAACTGGCTTACTCTTGTTAGTTTAGAGTGTGATCTTGGAAGTGCAATCCAGTTGACACTGTGGTGTAGATTGTTGCTCCAAGGTTTTATTGAAACCTAGGATCAGTTCGAGCAGATGAGCCCTAGATTAAGTATATCGAGACGTCAGCGTTTATTGTAACAGGAATAACAGGAAACACCTGCACCAGGTATTATTCAACCAAATACTATGCAAATAATGTTTTCGGAGTGGCCAGAGAAAATCTGTCCACACTTGCATGCGCTAACCACTTGTCAAAAAGTGTATATATTCATTTCAAGTATATGTTTATGAAATTTTATCAGAATATATAACTAGTAATAGTTTTTAAAATTAAGCATCAACAGTGTGTGTTTGTGTTGGAGGGAGGGGTGGCGTCGGGGGCTCATAGCTCACAACAACAACAACAACAACTACTACTACTTTTATTTAGCGCACGTTTTCCCTTCACTTTTGTAATTTGTTCCACAGATAACCGTATTGTTCGAGAAAATGGAAACACCCCTTGTGTCTGTATGTTAACAGCGCGGTAACTGTTCAGAGCTCTCCTGTGTTCAGATCTTATCTCGAAAACCTTTTTTTTTCATCTGGATGTGACATCTGTTTACAGGGCCGGCAGCTTGGCTGTGATATAGCCATGATTACTTTGGAAGGGCAACTATGTGGAATCTTCCTCATGTGAGCTTTTATTACATCATAACGAAAGCCGCAAATGAAAACTACCAATTTCCATCAGAAATGAGTTTGCTCTCAAAACAATGACTTCTAATTTTAAATCGCAGTTTTTTCATATCCTGGACCTTTCCTGCCAAATATTAGTTATATATTGTTGATAGACACAAAGCTCGTAATTGCGACTACAGGCAAACGATGTAAAAGAGATCATCTGATATTCAGCTTTCATTTCATCCGCTTTTGACATTAAAGATCAACCTGAACGGTTTGCGTTTTTAGCCAATAACAGTAGATATAGGTGATATAAAACTAACCTAAATTTCAGCCTCAAAAACCCATCCGTGTTGACGGCTGGCAATGTTGTGAATGGTGTACCAACGTGACGTAGTCCGCTGTTAACGTGACAACGTTGATCGTTGATCGCAGGTGCGAATCGCGTACTTTGCTGGTAATTAATTAACGGATCGGTTTTAGAGACTAAAATTTACAGGTTAGGTTTATATCGCCAATATCTACATATATTTGAAAAAAAAACCCCTCAAATCTGTAAGGTTGGTCTTTAATGTCAAAAGCGGATGAAATGAAAGCTGCTTATCATATGATCTCTTTCGCAATGTTTGAACGCAAACCATTCAGGTTGGTCTTTGAGCTGCAATCAAAAGACATGGGACAAATGAGACAGCTGTACGCAAACGAGTGTCATAAAGACTGTCAAGAAACTTTATCATGTAGTTAATATATTATTTTCACTAAACGAGAGAAGAATTCTTCGTAATTAAAGCCGTTGGTAATTTTTAGGTAGTTATTTCACTGCATTCTTTTATAGAACCACATATGGTGTTTGAGGCTTTTTTTTTGGCAGCAATTTCGTATGGCTGTTAGTGTCTCATTGACTGGAACTTCCACATAATAATAATAATGTAGCAGTGCGTCTGTGGCTTCTGTGGGCAGTGCGCGTGCAGTTCTAGTTGTCCGAAATTTAACAAATATTAAACAAAGAACACAAATGCTTTATTGACACATTAATAATTTATTTATTCGGTTTTGTTTATGACGCATATTTGAAAGCATGGAGCCACGACCGAATGTCTTCACACAAATCGCTCCTCCATTGTTGTGCACAAAGGTTAAAGGTCAGCATGACCCGGCAGAAGCCTATTACAGCTTCTCAGCGCTTTTTGCCAGCAGGTCGTCAGGATCCTCGTAAAGATCATCATCAGGAACATCATCAGAATCATCGTCAGGATCCTTGTCAAGATCCTCGTCAAGACCATAATCGAAATCCTCGTCAAGACCATCATCGAAATCCTCGTCAAGTTCGTCATCGAAATACTCGTTAGGATCATCGTCAGTATCATCGTCAGTATCATCGTCATCATCATAGATAGGATAATCTTCAGGACCATAGTCGTCGTCATCAACACCCCTGCGCTTTTGGTCATGCAAATCTGGTTTGGCCGCTGGTAAGGCCTCTCGACGGCTTATCTCTGATAGCTTTACACCAATCATCTCTGGAACTAAGCAACAACAACAAGACACACACACACACACACACAGACACACAAATTTATACTTCCATCACTGCTACCTCTTAGAATCCAGAATCGGACATGTTTGAAGTCAGAATTGTACTTACAAAAGCAGGATTTATAGACCCAACCTTCTTTTGTAAGTACAAACAAGAACAGTCACTAACAATAAACAAGTGTAATGATGTTCATAAAGACCTTGATTGACCACTGGTATCTTTGACCATGGGACTATGGGAATAAAGCAGTGGTAAAGATACCCTCGGGTAAAATAAAAGTAAGATAAAGCAATGCCCGGGGTGTCTGCACTCTGCTTCACAAGACACTTGTCCGCCTTTTGCCTCATGTTGTCCCCGGGGCAATGCTTTACCTCGCTTCATCACAGCGGCACACGATGGGAGAATACCTCACACTTCTGTGAGTGAAACAAGTCCTACAAAGGAAGGTTTTCCTTATTCCTATTTGGATAATGTGGCACTCAAGCAAACTTAGAGACCACAAATGTCTGTAAAGAACAAATACAAAGATTCTGTCTGAAAGCTTTGAAACTGGTAGTCAAGTCTAGGCTATAACCCTCTTACCTGCCTACTTAAAATCCGATGAAAAATATTAGTCTATTAAGTCCTGGCAATATGATTCAATATAACTATACTTACTGGACTTCGCCGTCACCAGCGCGATGCAGACGACAACCAAAAGGATGCAAACCTTCATGTTGGCTTGTGTTGAGATTTTCTACCTGTCAGAAGAATCTGGGGCTCGCTATGAGTCGTAAAGGACTTTCTCTCACCTTTTTATACTTTTCTAATTGTCTCTGATTTATTAAAAAAAAGGTTATTACATAATAAACATCCACAGGCAGCTGGCGTCAGAAGGTTTTCTCTTGTTAGTTTAGATTGTGATCTTGGACGTGCAATCCAATTGACACTGTGGTGTAGATTGTTGTTCCTGGGGTTTTAATAAAACCTAGGATCAGCTCGCAGCATATGAGCCCTAGACTAATTATATCGAGACGTGAGCGTTTATTGTAACAGGAATAACATTTATATGTGTGTTCATGTGGAAAAAGTTGAAGGTTATAGTAGAATGTTGTGTTGAATAAGAGAAATGACACGGGACTCTTTTTTGCTTCCAAAGAGTGGGACGTATTATGCTGCAAGCCATCTTGATTGTAGATTAGTTTGGATATCACTGATCCAACGCAAAATGTCAGAGACTGACGTCATAAGGAGACCGACGCCATAAGGACACTGACGTCATAAGGAGACAATTAAGTCTTCCATCTCGGGAAGCTATCGCGGTTACTCGGCGGAAGGACACAAGGGGCGATTTCACTGGATTTTTTCAATTTTTATAAACATCGGCAACCGAAATAGTGCTAATCAGCGGTAATTAAGTGAGAAACGAATCATTTCTTTCTCCTGTGTTGCTCTCGTGCTCTGTAATTGTAACTAAATATATTTTTGAAACGTTTGACCGTCGCCAAAGCCTTATCACAAGCCTTGAGTATCCATTTAAGCACTGCAGCTCTGATAGGACGGTTCTTAAGTAACATCTTCAGAAACATCTGAGCCAGAATATAGTTGCTCGTTCTTATTAACAGGCCATCTTATTGAAATGTTTAAAGAAAACGTTAATAGATTTTATTAAGACAACAGTAAAACGAAAGAAATCAGTTTTAATCGATGAAAATAGTACAAAATATTACTGTGACGTGCTAGTAATAATAAATAGTAAAATAGAGCATTAGGGAAAAGCAAGTAGTTTGGAACACGAGGTCTTTGTTTTGACGAAAAATAACAACGTGCGATTATCAATTTTAGTTTTCTAAATGCATTACTGTCATCTTCTGCCTGAAGCGCTTCCATGCTGAGTTGTCAACATGACAAAAGCACGAGTGTTACTTTTGAAGCATGCGATGAGTCAACGAGATGATGCGATGAAACTCGATAACCTTTGTGAACATATCGTGCCATCTTTGTTGACAAGAAGTTGATCAACAGTGTGTGTGTGTTGAAGGGTGGAGTGGGGTGAGCATAGCAGAGTGGCTTCCAAGCCCTGCTTCCCACCTCCCCAGTCAACCCAACTGTCGGGTACCATGGAGAGTTAGGGAAGGGAAAGCGGAGAGACACGTGGCCCCGAGGAAAGATAAAACACCTCATCTCTAACACCTCACTCCCAAACGGCTTAAGAAAGGGTTACGCAAGACCTTTTAACCTTATTTTTCAATAAGAGTTGATAAAATATTTTCTTTTAAATGTATGCAAAAAAGCAAATATATAATAGTAATAATTTTAATTTAGCGCAGTATTCCAGGTCGTGGCCAGGCCTTCATGTGGCTTGTGGCTGTCGAGTAATGATTGTGGAGAAGTCATGAGCAGTCATGCGGAACGGTATAGATTTTCTGTTGTCAAAACATGGCTAATAGGTAGAGGAGGATCAGATCCCTGTTTCACGATAAAGCTTTAGATTATTAAGAATAACAGTCGTTGTCATTTTAGATGTAGCAGATGATACAGGGGTGAGAGAAGTGCATAGAGGAGCGACGAGCAAGGGAGAAAGATTGGAAATGTGAGTATATTTCCAAGCTGAGTAGCAGACATCGACCTGGAGGCGAGGCCAGGTACCCTGGGTAGTTACAAATGATAGTAAATATAAAAGCAAAGTAGAACGGAAACACACATTGTGTCTGCATGTTAACAGCGTGGTAACTGTTAACAGCTGTTTTCGGTTCAGATCTCGTCTCGAGCACGCTGGTTTTTTTTCTGCATGTGATCAAGGCATGTTGCCCATTCGACGATAAACAGTCCTCTCCCTCCCGGACCCTTTTTAACTTGAGCAGAGGGCAATAAGTTCACCTCTAATATAAACAGCAAACACACAGCTGTTATAAAGGATTTGAATGAAACAAAAACACAAATGCTTGATTGACACATTAATAGTTTATTTATTCGGTTTTTTTATGATGCATAGTTGAAAGCGTGGAGCCACAACCGAATGTTTACACACAAATTGCTCCTCCATTGTTGTGCACAAAGGTTAAAGGTCAGCATGACCCGGCAGCAGCCGATTACAGCTTCTCAGCGCTTTTTGTCATCAAGTAGTTCAGCAAGATCCTCGTCAAAATCATCGGCATCATCATCGTCGTCGAGATCATCATCGACATCATCATCGTCGTCGAGATCATCGTCGTCGAGATCATCATCGACATCATCATCGTCGTCGAGATCATCGTCGTCGAGATCATCGTCGTCGAAATCATCGTCTTCATCAACACCCCTGCGCTTTTGGTTATGCAAATCTGGTTTGGCCGCTGGTAAGGCCTCTCGACGGCTTATCTCTGAACGCTTTACAGCAACCATCTCTGGAACTAAACAACAACAACAACAACACACGCACACACACACAAATTTATACTTTCATCACTGATACCTCTTAGAATCCAGAATCGACATGCTGCAGTCAGAATTGTACTTACATAGAAAGGCAAAAGCAGGATTTATCGTCAGGATTTATTTAGCAGGATTTATAGACTCAACCTTCTTATTTAAGTACAAACAAGACCAGTCATTAACAATAAAGAAAGTGTAATGATGTTCATAAAAACCTTGATTGACCACTGGAATCTTTGACCATGGGACTATGGGAATAAAGCAGTGGTAAAGATACCCTCGGGTAAAATAAAAGTAAGATAAAGCAATGCCCGGGGTGTCTGCAAGACACTTGTCCGCCTTTTGCCTCATGTTGTCCCCGGGGCAATGCTTTACCTCGCTTCATCACTGCGGCCAGGATGGGAGAGTACCTCACACTTCTGTGAGTGAAACAAGTCCTACAAAGGAAGGTTTTCCTTATTCCTATTTGGAAAATGTGGCACTCAAGCAAACTTAGAGACCACAAATGTCTGTAAAGAACAAATGCAAATATTCTGTCTGAAAGCTTTGAAACTGGTAGTCAAGTCCAGGCTATAACCCTCTTACCAGACTACTTAAAATCCGATAAAAATTTTTAGTCTATTAATTCCTGGCAATAAGATTCAATGTAACTGTACTTACCGGACTTCGCCGTCACCAGTGCGATGCAGACGACAACCAGGAGGATGCAAACCTTCATGTTGGCTTGTGTTGAGAAGATTTTCTACCTGTCAGAAGAATCTGGGGTTGAAGAATCAGTATGAAGCTAAAAGGACTTTCTCTCGCCCTTTTATACTCTTCAAATTGTCTCTGATTTATTAAAAAAAGTTATAAAATAATAAACATCCGCAGGCAACTGGCGTCAGAAGGCTTTCTCTTGTTAGTCTAGATTGTGATCTTCGAAGTGCAATCCAATTGACCCTGTGGTGTAGATTGTTGTTCCTGGGGTTTTATCAAAACCTAGGATCAGCTCGCAGCATATGAGCCCTCGACTAAGTATATCGAGATGGGAGCGTTCATTGTAACAGGAATAACAGGAAACACCTGTACCAGGCATGAGTCCATTCATTCGAATAATATACCAACAATGTTTTCGGAGTGGCCAGAGAAAGTCTGTTTAAGCTTGCATGCGCTAACCACTTGTCAGAAAAGTGTAGTCAGTGGATATATTCATTTCAAGTGTATGTTTATGCAGTTTCATTAGAATATATAACTAGTAATCGTTTTTAAAATTAAGCACTGCAGATCTTATAGGACTGCTCTTAAGTAACATCTTCAGAAACATCTGAGCCATTTCTAAGCCAGAATATTGTTGCTCGCTTTTATTAACAGGCCATCTTATTGAAATATTTAAGGACAACGTTAATAGACTTGAATTCTTGAGAGAGAGAGAGAGAGAGAGAGAGAGAGAGAGAGAGAGAGAGAGAGAAGCAGACAGCAACAGAAAAAAAGAGAAAAAGTATTTGAATCAAATGCTTTACTGAAATCGAATTTCTTTTACATCTGTAATGCGAGTAGATTACATACACAAACTGAAGGATTTGATTGGATGTAATAAATTAAATAAAATATTGAATTTATAAATTTTTCGGTAAAATATTTAATGGCATGTTTTACCGAATATTGATCAATGGCTGATGGTTTGCTAACTCACACACATATATTATATATCCTGGACTGGGTGAGTCTTGGAAGTTAAGACTAGGGGTGTTTTGTTTAATATCCACAAAATGCTGTTGGTTTGTTCGCTTGTGAGGACATGAAAAGGCGTCTGTAGCTGTCGGTCTTAAATGGTAAGTTCGTGAGACCAAACTTAGCTAAGTCGACTTGGTAAGAGCGACGGCGATTTAAGACTTAGCAAAACGTCACATGCAACCCAACTCTGGCTAACAGTGTGAAAGCAGCTTTATTAAGACAACAGTAAAACGAAAGAAATCAGTTTTTATCGATGAAAGAATAGTACAAAATATCACCGTGACTTGTTAATAATAAATAGTTAAATAATAAAGTAATAATAAATAGTAAAACAGAGCATTAGGGAAAAGCAAGTAGTTCGGAACACGAGGTCTTTGTTTTGACAAAAAATAACAACATCAGATTATCAATTTTAGTTTTCTAAATGCGTTACTGTGATCTTCTGCCTGGGACGCTTCCATGCTGAGTTGTTAACATGACAAAAGCACGAGTGTTGCTTTTGAAGTATGCGATGAGTCAAAGAGATGATGCGATGAAACTCGATAAACCTTTGTCAACATATCGTGCCATCTTTGTTGACAAGAAGTTCATCAACAGTGTGTGTGTGTTGAAGGGTGGAGTGGGGTGAGCATACCAGAGTGGCTTCCAAGCCCTGCTTCCCACCTCCCCAGTCAAGCCAACTGTCGGGTACCATGGAGGGTTAGGGAAGGGAAAGCGGAGAGACACGTGGCCCCGAGGAAAGATAAAACTCCTCACTCCCAAAAGGGTTTTGGCAAGACCTTTTAACCTTTTTTTCCATAAGAGTTGATAAAATATTTTCTTTCAAATGTGTGTAAAAAGCAAATATATAATAGTAATAATTTTGATTTAGCGCAATATTCCAGGTCGTGGCCAGGCCTTCATGTGGCTTGTGGCTGTCGAATAATGATTGTGGAGAAGTCATGAGCAGTCATGCGGAACGGTATAGATTTTCTGTTGTCAAAACATGGCTAATAGGTAGAGGAGGATCAGATCCGTGTTTCAACGGGGTGGAACTCCCAGCTGACACTGATCCTTTTTTTTTACATCATCACTAATTTAGCGTGTATATGTGTGTGTTTGTGTAAGTGGTTGCGTGGGTGCGTGCGTTGTTGCGAGGGTGCGTGCGTGTGTGTGTGTGGATGGCAGATGCTAGTCTAGTTTCTTGTCCAAAAATGTCAGACGGAAATTCTGGACACATCACGAGGTTAACTGCTTTACTCACTGTCATATAAGCAACTCAGCTTTGTTAAACTTGCTAAATGAAGATTAAAAAAACTGATTAGTTGTGTTTGAAGTCAGCATTTCAAATATCTTTTTAAAAAGAATGACTTTGAGTAATCTTTTTTTGTCTTTGCTTTATTTAACATTGCACATCTTTTTCAAGCCACAAAGAATTTGGACTCAACGGGAAATGTTTTTAAATAATTTTATTTCGTTCATCGTGTGTTGATGGCGTTGTACTGAGCAGTGTCAACTTAGCTTCAGAGAAAGTTACCAGACAGAACTTTCATTGAGAAGAGATTCTTCCTTCGCAGTGGACAAAGTTCAGCAAGAAATACCACCACACTCCTCTTTAAATATAGCCTCAAGCAAATATCGCCTCTTTGCGCTTTTTCTTGCCATCAACAAAATCATCAAAATCATCATCATCATCATTGTCGTCGTCGTCATCATCAAAATCGAAAAGGCCTTGTTTGGCCAAGACGCCGCTGTCAACGTCCAGGTCTCGCTTGCCGTGCTTGGAATTCACATCGACTGGTTTCGCCTCTCGACGGTTCATCTCAATTTCTTCAGGTGTCCTCTTGGGGAATATGTGACCTAATTAGCAACAGAACGAATTGGCTATGATTACCGTTAGACCCTCACCAGCAAATAAACAGTTGTCAGGAATTTTCTACATGCTTCATAAACTCCTACTTCTGTCAGACCAGTCGAATATGTTTTCTAATCGAGTTGATTAAACTTTCAGAACTAAAGTTGATGTGGATACGTAGACTTGTTAACGTGGTAACGAATAAACTTAACGACATCATATGTAAGACAGTGCGACTTTTTATTAGTGAAAGGACAGAAAACCATTTACGATGTACTGTGTTTTGTTGGAGAGAAAAAAATAGCTTCCATCCCACTTACATTGGTTATGTTGACAGTAACGAAAGTCTAGCTTAAGCGGGGCATTTTTTCTTATTTAAAACAATTTTCGTTTAAAAGTTTTTAAAATGTGTTGTGTATTGTGATTCTGTAAAACTGTTTATCTAAACAGATTTAAGGCCAGAATGTGTTCAAAATTAGGAATGGGTTGTGTGTTCCAATGTTAAACATAGCACAGAATATGTATTTGTCTATGTGACAGCAATTAAAATATTTAAAAGATGTGGTCTTAACAACTGAATTTGGAAAAAAAAAGAATAAGTCGTTTGCTTGTTTTCTGATTATTCTGAACTCATTCTATTTTATCATTGAATAAGTTTGTAAACTTGATCCATGGGTCTCCACTTACAAGCGAAATAGACAGTGGTATCCAACTTTGATGGTAAAAGGTTGAAACAATAAAATCCCACCAAAGTTTACTGACACCAGATAAGAGAAGAGATAATAATTTGCAATTTTTGAAATATATGTCTAGGTCAGGGTCAATGTTTAGGTGGTGTGCATTTCACCAGAGAATGTTTATTTTTTATGTTTTTGACGATTTTAATTTGTTTTTGTTTTTCCGTTACACGTTAAAGCTTTAGACAATTAGGAATAACAGACGTCGTCATTCTAGATGTAGCAGATGACACAGAGGGGTGAGGGCGGTGCATAGAGGAGGGGTGAGCAAGGGAAAAAGATTGAAAAGTGAGAGTTTATTTCCACGCTGAGTAGCAGACATCGACCTGGAGGCGAGGCCAGGTACCCTGGGTAGTTACAAATGATTGTAAAATAAAAACAAAGTAGAACGGAAACATACATTGTGTCTGTATGTTAACAGCGTGGTAACCGTTAATAGCTGTTTTGGGTTCAGATCTCGTCTCGAGCATGCTGGTTTTTTTTCTGCATGTGATCAAGGCATTCCCGGGGTGTCTGCACTCTGCTTCACAAGACACTTGTCCGCCTTTTGCCTCATGTTGTCCTGGGGCAATGCTTTACCTCGCTTCATCACTGCGGCCCAGGATGGGAGTGTACCTCACACTTCTGTGAGTGAAACAAGTCCTACAAAGGAAGGTTGTCCTTATTCCTATTTGTGGCACTCAAGGAAACTTAGAGACCACAAATGTCTGTAAAGAACAAATACAAAGATTCTGTCTGAAAGCTTTGAAGCTGGTAGTCAAGTCCAGTCTGTCGCGTGTCGCTTGCTCCTCGGAAGGTTTGTCGTCACTGGTGCTGACGTAAAATATGGCTATGACGTAGGAAGAACGGGTAATCCAGAGAGAGACAGGGACGAGATATTGAAGGCCTGGGATCGGGTCGGCAGAGTAAGAAAAGTTTCTGTACTGAGAAAAGCTGTTGTGCTCGGGATTTGCCGCGGTGCACGTGGGACGGGTACGAGCAACGGATCAGTTTTCTCCTGCGTTTTCTGTGTGTGACAGAATCAACACATCACGAGCAGAATTGGGTGAGTAAATAGAGCTTTCCTGTCGCCTTGTCGCAGGCCGTTAGCTGGCTGATCAGTGGGAGGGGAGATCATCTGTACTGAGAAAAAAATGTTGTGCCGCGCCGGATTTCACGAACGCCCTTAGTCAAGTCCAGGCTATAACCCTCTTACCAGCCTACTTAAAATCTGATGAAAAATGTTAGTCTATTAAGTCCTGGCAATATGATTCAATGTAACTATACTTACCGGTCTTCGCCGTCACCAGTGCGATGCAGACGACAACCAAAAGGATGCAAACCTTCATGTTGGCTTGTGTTGAGAAGACTTTCTACCTGTCAGAAGAATCTGGGACTCGGTATGAAGCTATGAGGACTTTCTCTCACCCTTTTATACTTTTAAAATTGTCTCTGATTTATTCAAAAAAGTTATTACATAATAAACATCCGCAGGCAGCCGGCTTACTCTTGTTAGTTTAGATTGTGATCTTGGATGTACAATCCAATTGACCCTGTGGTGTAGATTCTTGTTGCTGGGGTTTTATTAAAACCTAGGATCAGTTCCAGCATATGAGCCCTAGACTAATTATATCGAGACGTGAGCGTTCATTATAACACTAATAACAGGAAACACCTGTACCAGGCATGAGTCCATTCATCCGAATAATATTCCAACAATTTTTTCGGAGTGGCCAGAAAAAGTCCGTTTACACGCTAACCACTTGTTAAAAAGTGTAGTCAGTGGATATATTCAAGTGTATGTTTATGCAGTTTTGTCAGAATATATAACTAGTGATAGTTTTTAAAATTAAGCACTGCAGATCTTAGAGGACGGCTCTTGAGTAACATCTTCAGAAACATCTGAGCCATTTCTTAACCAGAATATTGTTGCTCGCTCTTATAAACAGGCCATCGTATTGAAATAGTTAAGGACAACGTTAATAGACTTGACTACTTGAGAGAGAGACAGAGAGAGAGAAAGAGAAACAGAAGGAGACAGCAACAGAAAAAAAGAGATTTGAATGAAATGCTTTACTGAAATCGTATTTCTTTCACATCTGTAATGCGAATAGATTACGTATACAAACTGAAGGATTTGATTGGATGCGCTTCCATGCTGAGTTGTCAACATGACAAAAGCACGAGTGTTACTTTTGAAGCATGCGATGAGTCAAAGAGATGATGCGATAAAACTCGATAACCCTTTGTCAACATATCGTGCCATCTTTGTTGACAAGAAGTTCATCAACAGTGTGTGTGTGTTGAAGGGTGGAGTGGGGTGAGCATAGCAGAGTGGCTTCCAAGCCCCGCGTCCCACCTTCCCAGTCAACCCAACTGTCGGGTACCATGGAGAGTTAGGGAAGGGAAAGTGGAGAGACATGTGGCCCCGAGGAAAGATAAAGCACCTCACTCCCAAAAGGGTTTTGGCAAGACCTTTTAACCTTTTTTTCAATAAGAGTTGATAAAATATTTTCTTTCAATTGTGTGCGAAAAAGCAAAAATATAACAATAATAATTTTAATTTGAGCAATATTCCAGATCGTGGCCAGGCCTTCATGTGGCTTGTGGCTGTCGAGTAATGATTGTGGAGAAGTCATGAGCAGTCATGCGGAACGGTATAGATTTTCTGTTGTCAAAACATGGTTAATAGGTAGAGGTAGATCAGATCCCTGTTTCAACGGGGTGGAACTCCCAGCTGACACTGATCCTTTCGTTTTTGTTTTTTTTACATCATCACTAATTAGCGTGTGTATGTGTGTGTTTGCGTGCGTGTGTGTGTGGATGGCAGATGCCAGTCTAGTTTCTTGTCCAAAAATGTCAGACAGAAATTCTGGACACATCACGAGTTTGACTGTTTTAGCCACTGTCATATAAGCAACTCAGATTTGCTAAACTTCCTAAATGAACATTATAAAAAACTGATTATTTGTGTTTGAAGTCAGCATTTCAAATATTTTTTTAAAAGGATGACTTTGAGCAATCTTTATTTGTCTTTGCTTTATTTAACATTTCACATCTTTTTCAAGCCACAAAGAATGTTGACTCAACGGGAAATGTTTTTAAATAATTTTATTTCGTTCATCGTATGTTGATGGCGTTGTACGGAGCAGTGTCAACTTGCTTAGCTTCAGCGAAAGTTACCAGACAGAACTTTCATTGAAAAACAATTCTTCCTTCGCAGTGCACAAAGTTCAGCAAGAAATACCACCATACCCCTTCTTTAAATATAGCCTCAAGCAAATATCGCCTCTTTGCGCTTTTTCTTGCCATCATCAAAATCATCATCAAAATCATCATCAAAATCGTCATCGTCGTCATCATCATCATCATCGTCGTCGTCGTCGTCGTCATCAAAATCGAAAAGGCCCCGTTTGGCCAAGACGCCGCTATCAACGTCCAGGTCTCGCTTGACGAGCTTGAGATTCCCTGCGACTGCTTCCACCTCTCGACGGTTCATCTCAACTTCTTCAGCGGTCCTCTTGGGGAGTATGTAACCTAGCAACAGAACGAATTGGTTAGGACTACCGTTAGACCCTCACCAGCAAATAAAAAAATTGTCAGGAATTTTCCACATGCTTCATAAACTCCTACTGATGTCAGACTAATCGAATATGTTTTCTAATCGAGTTGATTAAACTTTCAGAACTAAAATTGTTGTGGATACGTAGACTTGTTAACGTGGTAACGAATAAACTTAACGACATCATATGTAAGCCATTGCACCTTTTAATTAGTGAAAGCACATAAAACCATTAATTATGTACTGTGTTTTGTTGGAGAAAAAAATAGCTTCCATCTCACTTAGATTGGTTGTATTGTCAGGAAAGAAAGTCTTGTTTAAGCGGGGCATTTTTTCTTATTTAAAACAATTTTAGTTTAACAGTTTTTAAAATGTATTGTGTATTGTGATTCTGTAAAACTGTTTATCTAAACAGATTTAAGGCTAGAAAGTGTTCAAAATTAGGAATGAGTTCTGCAGCTGACCAAAACACAAAGCTCCAACACCACGCTCTACAACCGGCCAGAAAGCCATCCCAATTCTTACAAGTAATATTGAAAAGCGGTTAGATGAGTATATAAGACCTTTTGAACTCGTGGGCCATATAACTCTATTATCTTTAAAACATATTATTTGTCAAAAATGAGAAACTTCTCGCTCTTCTGGCCAAATAAACGAGGGAATAGCAGCTCAGCGGGCATTGAACTCGTGACCTGACCTCGCATATCGGAGTGTGACGTCACCACGCAAATGTTACGTTTATGATACGACTACGATTACGCGCGCTGGCTTAATCTCTCTACTGGAACAAATAAAACCGCAGTAAATGAAAAAGAAACAATGTAAAGAAATGGACGGGTAAATAAAGAACGAAGAACAATACACTGAGTAAAACATTCAAGATCATTAGAGAGAGAGATGGAGGAATGTAAGAAGCCATCAATTGTGTTCTTTCTTCTGAACACTTTTCTGTAACCAAAGTATCACATCAATTCACATATCTAAATGTGTTTTAGTGTGTTGAAACATTCCCTAATATTTCCTAATCAGAGCATACATTGTACAAATTTCAACACATTAAGTTCTCCTTGGAAGCACACTAGCAAGGAACATGAAGCTAGAATTTTCTGATCCCATTTTAAACTCGGGTTCAGTCATAACAGGACTTACCTATATATATATTCTTACCCAAAACCGTCGAGCTTATTGTAACTAATGAAGACAAACTCACCGGTGACTATCGAGTCTATGGCGATGCAGACGATAACCAGAACGATGCAGGTCTTCATGATGCGTTTTTCTCTTCTGGGTGCAAGTACTCTGTACACTCAAAAGAGCTCAGAATTCAGAATAAAGCTCAAGGAAAGCTCACACCTTGTTTTATACACCTCTGTCTATTTGTCACATGTTTGCAGGAGTAGCAGCCAGTCGCATGGTACAGGCTCTTTGACAGCAAGACAGAGTGACATTCGTTATTCCAGATGAGCTTGAGATGACTATCTACCCGAGGCTAATCATCCAGCGTGTAACCGACACCACACTGTAGATCTTTGGTCTTATAAAATATATCAGATAACAATATTTCTATTGGCGAATCCTCATACATCAAAACAGCGAGAATCGACGGTGAAAAATATCGGAATAACTTCGTCCCACCATGCTTCAATCTTTTCATCCAGCTACTAAATCATCGCCACGAAACATCCTAGGGTAAGCTTAGAGCAAAGGTGAAAAAACGAATTATTTATTGTAAAAAATGCGTTTTCAAGCAAGCATTAGACGACAATAGTTGTTTATTTTCATTGAAAGCAAAATGACGAAATGGAAATAAAACCAAAGGGCAACATGTGAATTGTAATTCATAGTTTCCATTTTTATTGTGTCTGTCATTCTTGGATTATGAAATAAATAAAAACTACATTTATCGAAAAGTTCTTCTCCATAACATTCATCCATTTTGTAAGTTCTAAAAAAATTCCGCGTTTGCTTCTGATGAACTAATGATAATCTCCGCCACATTTTTCCAAAGTAGGAGAAAGTTATCGAAAGAAAACTTCTTTTGCTTTATTTTTGTTTTTGAAAACTACAAATTAATGATCTGTATGAGTAAAAAAATGCTTTGGATAAAAGATGTAATGATGAGGGAATCTTGCTACACGCAAGTATTCATGATGAGGATATTCGTTATGTGTTTGGAGAATAAGAATCATCTTGATGAACATAATAAACTAAAAATAAATAAAGTAAATAAAAATAAACAAAACAAACAGATGCTATTCGCACTAGCAAGCAAAGAACTACGTTAGAACAGCCCCCTCGTTGAGACCTGAAACAAAAAGTCAAATAATTACAAGCGTAGAAAGTTGATCATAAAAAAATGAAACTGCAGTAATTAAATACGACATTAATTTTCACCACCCTTTCCTCGAGCTCCCAATCCTCCTCCATTGAATATATATTCCCCAGCTTTACATCAGCAACATCCCGACACACCTCAGTCCCCACCACCACCACCACCACCACAGACCTGGATGTCAGTCTGCTTTTTCTGCAAAACAAGCCATTAGCCTCAGAAGATTAAATGAAAAACGTAATCAGATCATACCTTCATGCGTCCAACAGCGAGTTTTTATTTGATTCTCTCTTTCTCATTTTTTTTCTTGCCAACAGCGCAGGTGCGGCAGTCAATATCGTCAACATTGTTTTCCCGAGCTTGTTCATTAACACAAAGACCTTGTTGTTGGGAGGGTATGTCAGAAAGGTTAATGCTTTGCCACATTTTGTCTGTCACTGATAACTATCCGCTCACCACGCAGGCGCCAAAGAATTGCAGGTGTTTTGCAAATTTTCTAACTCTACAGTTCGTTAATAAAGAGACCGTAAATAATAAAAATCTGTAAACAAGCTGTTTACATAGAAGGGTGCGCATCTTGTCCCGTCCTTAGCCAAGCTGTTTGTTGTCGGCTGGAGAGGGCAGAAGAATATATTTAATTATATTTAAATACCAAGTGCACAGTAACCTAACTGTTGCTAGGTGGATGGCTAATGCCTCTTTATAATACTAAATGCAAAATTTGCATAACACATACTCACACACCTAAGGAGCATACTCTTAGCACTTAAAAATAAAAACGAAACATGGACAGCATACGAGGGACAGGAAACAAACAACATATGAATATGAACTATAAAAGAATAAAAGAAATGTACTAAACGAAGAATAAAATCAAATACAGAAAAACACAAAGAGGAACCAAATAACAAGAATAAGAGCTGAGAGTAACTTCGATCAATTTTATAAATTCTTACTTTTGATTCATTTAGGTGTTTGTCTTTTGCCTATCTATACCTCTGGCTGCTAAGCTGGAAAGAGGCTGATAAATAAGATAACAGAAAACTGAAAAAAAACAATATTAGGATACATAGTGATTTACATAAAAAAACTTTATTGATTCTGGGTTCAACTACTGTCCGTTTATAAATTTATAATTGAAAAACCGAGTGGTTAGTTTAACCGTAGTTCAAACCCAAAAGCTAGTCGGTTCGATACCTGTGGAACGCAGCATACTTCCTCCAGTTGACTTACTGTGATATATGTACTTCATTCTTTAGAGGCTGTTGAAGATGATGGAGCAAAGGGAAAAAGAAAGACACCGTCCTCAAAAATGCTGGCCTCTAGATGACTTGGGTCTCTAACACCTCACTTCTCAAATTTACTTGACTGTCTTCCTTAAACATACATACTATTTAATGAAAGAAAAAAAATTTAATAAAACATCTGTAATTTTGTCATAATGTGTGGACTGTCGATATTACTGCTTAGTACAATGTAATGTTTTTTTTCTGGATTCATCATTGATGTATTGTATATAAAACAAAAAAATTACAACGTTCGGAATGATTACATCGGATAAGTAAAGGGAACGTGATCGAATAAGTATTTCAAATAAACGCACTGCAGAAATAACATTTCACACATACAAACATTGTTATTACAGGTGTCTCGCGTGTTGAAAAAAGAAAAATCAGCAAATATTTTGTTTAGTTGCAAAAGTTACAGCCCGGCCTGTATCAAGCACAGGCTCATTATTTCCACTTAAAAGTTACCAAAAATAACAAAAATTGTTTGTTGCCTCCCGCGTTCGTATCCCCGGGGAGCAAATAGAAAAATAAAAGAAAGACATTTGTTATTTTCCTGAAAACGTTTTAGCTTCTGACACACGTATCCTGATCTTGATATGGAGTTGGAAAGCTGCATCCACAACAACACAGCAGCAGGTTCGGATGTCATTACTTTTCGGAGACTAGATGACATGATCCCCCGCCATGAAGAGAGTAGCTTGGGGAGGGGGACTGATGTTTTACACTTAGTCAGCAAGTAGAGCAGCCACCACTGTAAAGAAAGTGGGGAAGGGATATTGAAGAAGGGGGTGAATGAATGATGCTGATCACATCTCACCATCACCTGTACTACAGTGTCTTTATTGCGTAGGTAATGTCTGATGAATGCGAATACATATGTATATATAATGTCTACTAAAACTAAATATCTTTAGTGTACGGCCAACTTCAAAAAAGCGAAAAGGTCCAAAAATCAGTCCTGCGGCAATTCTGAAGAGAAGTTTTGGAAGCACACAGGAGAGAGGTATGACCGGAAGATAGATGTCTGAGTGATTCATCTGGACCCCATCATAACTAATCGCGTATTTGTTCTCAGACTTATGTTGAATTAGAGTAACTTTTATGATGTCCTAACCACACTACTAATAGGAAAATACTCTTTGATTCATTTATTTTTATATAGAAAATCTTCTAAAACTGTTGCAGTGACCAGCTTGTGTTTTGTTTGCTTCTTGTCCTCGGTTTGTTTGTATTTATGTTTTGTTCTTTTAGTTCCAGTTCATTTGTAGCTGTTAGTTTAAATAGTTATAAACATTCAGATGAGTCTACTGCTTTAAATGATAGCCCTGTCTACAAGGCTACGAAATCTTTTAGCAAAATTTTAAAAAATATTTAAAATACTATTACTTTCTGTATTTTTTTTTAATAAGCTTATTGTAAGTGTGCAGTTTCCAATCTTCAAACAGCTTTCAATTTTCCACACCTTTATATCTCTTTATATTTATCGTTTTTATTATCTTCATTGTCATTAACACAAACAAAGTTTGAGCCACAGATTGTCAAAGTGCTTAATACCTTTCAGACTTTCGTATCACCAGCGGAAATGAAGATGTTCTCAGTTTGCGGGTTGATCGTCCTGGTCCTGGTGGTGTCAACAAAAGGTCAGACCAAATATTGCTGCTCTCTTGATCAGTTTGAGGGAGTGTTGTCCAGCGTTTCTAGAACCAATGAAGGTGGTGTTGACGCTATCCGGAAGGTAAGTGGTTTACTTCTTTCATTGAGTTTTAACCCGACATGTCTTACATGTCATTTGGTTAGTCACTGGACTCCCATTGTTATTTCTTCGAAATCGGTGCAATGAATATATTTTTTATTATATATATATATGTGTGTGTGTGAGTGTTTTGCTATTCTTTATTTGTAAGAAATATTCTCACAACATAAAATTTAAAAACAAATCTGGCAAAAGTTTTGGTGAACTCTTAATGAAAAAAGCGAGTTAGTCCAGTGGTTTACCAGGACTGTTGCTTTCTACACCCTCTCCTCTCATGTACAGTGTGTATGTATGTTTGTATGATTGCCTGATTGTAATGCCTTTGTGAAGCGTATTAAGCTCGCCTGCGTGTTGGCTAATTATTACTATTGTTGTTGTTGTTGACGTGATCATCAAGGAAACGAAAAGATTAAGAATATTTTTGCTTTCCGCAATCGTTCAGAACATCAGCTATGTCTTCTACGACTACACCAACAATCGTTTTGCGATGTTTGTCAACGAGACAACTCCGAGTAGAACCAGCGAGTCCTTTGTGTTGCAGCTGTACACAGAAACTGTAAGTATGAAGTAGGAAAGTCAGAAAGGGACGTAACACTGTGTATAAGGGGACTGCACCGACTCTTACTTACCTCAGACTTCTTCCACATATTTTCAGATATCTCCTTTCATACGTTAACACTAGTATGAGTCAGAATTTATTTAAGCTCAAATTTTCTGCTTTTTGACAGAACACAGTGCTGTTGTTATTTTGTTCAAACTTCTGTCTACTGATGTCACTGAAAGTCCAACCATTGAATTAACAGCTTCAAGCAAATGCCTATTGTTTTTTCATCCAATATTATATGATTTATGACTATAAAAAAAGAAGCTGTACACTTTAATTACTCTGGATGCTTTATATATTTCTGTGATTATTTTGGTCAGGGCGCAAAGATTTACAAAAAGAATTTGCGATCGGGAGACTGCAGTGTAGAAGTGAACTCAGAACGTTTTCCACGACATTGTGTTCCTGGTATGTCATGTGTTTTTTTGTAAATCGAAAGTTCTTTAAACTTGATCCTTTGACCTTATCTTCTTTCTCCACAGAACGCTACTATCTTACCTCTCGCAGTTGTGTTTCCTGTTGTAATGTGCTGTTATATTGTATGTGTGATAAATTGAGAAAGAAGGAAACGGTGGAAGATAAACTACATAACTCCCCTGTATTTTTATTAAATATTAACCCTTTCCTGCTACTTTGTACCCAGTATCTTTGGTAGGAAGATGATTGTATCGAGGGGTAGAAGTGTAAGGATTAAAAAGACTGTTGTGTTTCATGCCCTGCTTTTGTCCTTCCTTCAGATGACGCTGAGAAGATGGGCATCGTCTCCTACGGCACGTCTGACAACCCTCTCTATGCTGGAGCTTACCTGGTTAGAGTAGACACGGGCGAGGGTCAACTGGAAGTCGTTATAACTGCCACGGCTGACGGCCAGTGTGCACCGATCACCTTGGTAATGTCTGGAACTTTCAACGGAGGTGAGTGAGTGAGTGAGTGGACACGCCAAAAGGTAGTACAACAAGTAGACTTGTAAGCGGGTGAGTGGATGATTCAGTCTTGAAAATAAATCCAACAACGAAACGGACGAAGTGATTATGACTGAATGATGATGAAGGATGACAAAGGAATAATGGTCACGGAAGATCACGATCGATGATGCTGATGATCACGCACCATCACACAAATTTACTTTTTACCTTTACCTTTGACCTTAAACACATTTTCGCTGTGCATCAATGCCGTTGATGATGATAATGATGATGATTGATGATTGATTGACGATTGATTGATTGATTGATTGATGATGATTCTCATTGACAATCGTGCCAGTGCCGCTGCTGGTTGTGGCAGGATATATGAACATCAAGCCCGGCATCTCCGACGCTTCTGTCTTCAACGTGCCGCCAGAGTGTCAAGGCGCTCCAGAGGTCAGGGCAGTAAATATTATCATCTAAATTATTTGTGACGTCACGCCCACACACCCAGCCACACCAACACACTCACCCACCACCACACACACACACACCCCACACCACACTTTCCCTTGCATAATGTTAAGGTCATTAAATTAACTTTGAGGTAAATGAAGTATAACATGACTCAAACTACACATTTTTACACAAGTAAATTATTGTATCCCCAAAGAAACAATGAGATGAAATAAATCATGTAGACTAGTGTATACCCGTCAGTGAATGTTCATTCTTCGGTCCTTTGACAGAGTCGACGACGCTCGGCCAGTGTTGTCTCCAACAGCTTCTTCCTCCCTTAAGAAGGACCCTGCTACCATCAACCCGACTGACACCCAGAAATGAAATTCCTCCGACATTCCACTGGCGTTTTCTTCAATGGTTAGCAGCTTTTAGCTTTTAGTCTCTTGTGTCCATCCGGACCTTATACCCGACCTCCAACTCCTATTTCCTATTATTCTAAGCCGCTGAGTAGTGTTTACATTTTCAAGGTGTAATAAATGAATTATTTCAATTTACTTGTCTTTGATCGTAATTTACATGAGAGAATGTTTTGTATGTGCAAGTTATTCATTCAGGTTACAGTATCTGACCTGGTGTTGGTCTCTATCATAATTGTTATTTATTATATGTGTGTGTGTCAGTCAGTGATGCGAATGCGCATGTAAACACATTCTTCCATACAGAAGTTTGCATGAAAAAATTATTGCGTGATCAAAAAGATATATCTGTTAAAAGTCACACTAAAACTATGGCAAAAGATCATTACATATCACTTCTCTTGCGAAAAACTTTCAATATAGTCTACAAATTATTACATAAATGATTTGAAAGCGTCTGAAAGGAATATTTTAATTTTTTTTTTTTTTGCAAGAAAGATAATTTCCCAGGAAATATTTTTCTTTACTCGTTACAAGTCTCCAAAGCACATAGTCTCAGGTCTGTTATTTCCGAAATATGAGCAGCGGAAAGTGAGCGCGTGTTTCACTACATGACTACCACCTCCATGTAGTCACAATAAAAGTTGACAATACAGTCACAACTGGAAGAACTACCAACAGAAATCAACCCCAGAAAATCAGTGTACCCGGCTGGCAAATAACAAATTGTTTTGAAGACACTGTGCACTCATGTAACATCTATTCACGATCACACTTACTCCGTTCAAAAGTCTAGATACAGCTACTTAAAAATATATGAAAAATAAATAAAAAAGAATAAAAGACTTCTGAGTGCGCATACTACGTCCTGGAAATTCATTACTCCTAAATACGAGTGGAAAAAAAACAGACACTTATTAGTCGGATACGAGGGTTCATTTCATTTGACCATAAAAGCTACATTCGTGAGTCATCTAAACGACCCACACCTTTGCACGCATGCACACACACAAACACACACTGATATCTAAATACTAATGATATCTAAATACATTTTTTTGAGAACTTGAGTAGAGATAAGCGTTGGAACATATACATTGATATCTTAATATAATTTTTTTTTGAGAACTTGAAATAAAATGAGTAGAGATAAGCATTGGAACATATACATTAACCGGCACGTGATTCCACTTTGATGAAATGTCATTACCGATGAATGATAAGGAAAGAATGTTCTCTGCTTTTACCTTCCCTTATAACTTAATTACATTTACCAGTCCTCTTCTGTCGTCTTTACCTCCACTAGTACATCAATTACGCATTCATGCAAAGCAAGTTCTGGATTTTTTAGGTGTTACAGGTCGGAGCAGGTCTTGAACCAGATACCTTTTGCTCCGCAATCGAGATGATTAGGGACTAGGCCACGTCTAGAGCATTCTTGCACTAATAAAACTGTAACATCGAGATCTTGATAAAGAGAAAAAGAAGTTGGAATTAAGGACATCATCACCATGCACGTTAAATGTTTAAAAATGTTGAACTAAGTATTTCAGAACCCAAACAAGATTGACCGAGATTTGTTGTTGTTGTTTCTTACCTTGATCCTGAGGTCGTGGAGACTGCGAAATTCAGTGGAACCTCGGTTAGCGAACGCCTCGGATAGCGAATATTTCGGATAACGAACAAAACATTCGTTAAAAGTTTGTCTCGGATAGCGAACAAAATTTCGGATAACGAACAGCCACGTGAACCACACGTGACCAACCAGTATGTCATCATTCGCGCTCGAGACACAGTTACGATCAGTCGTTCCTTATCTGTGCGCATCCTTCTTATTTAGTGATTGTTGTGCTTTATTTTAATAAGATAATCCTCAATCATGTAAGTACTACAACTCAGCACTACCATGTATATGCCCTCATGTACTACTGTATATGGATTAATTACCATGTGTGTACTAATGTACTACAATATATTTATTAATTATTATGTATGGGTACTAATAGACTATTATGTATACACACACTAGTGTACTGCTGTGTAGATGTAGTACACATACTTCTATGCATGTGTATACACTTTGTGTTTTACGGTATATACTGCTGTACTACTGTATGAAGTTCATGTACTATTTTGTATATGCATGTATCTGGGATAGCTGGATTTTGAGCAAGAGTTCGGACAGCCAACAACAAGAAAAATAAGAAAGTAATACAGATAGAACCCTGCTTACGAAGTCTATCTCAGTAAACTTGATGGGACCCTTGAATTTTCGGGAGAAGGAACAATCGAGAAGTGACCTCCTCTACATGATGATGATGATGATGATGATGATGATGAGGAGGAGGTTACCTTTCGTGCACCCAGCAACACATTTTGACCGCCTGTTGCCTTCCAAGTGATGATAAGCATGGAGGGTTTCTTTGTCTGTCAGATGGCCGAGACCAGTAACATCTGTCGTTATGGAGCGGAGTTTACCTTTTGTCAAATTCTACTTGAGTGATTTTATTTTCGTTTTAAAAGGAGTCACAAAGCTTTCTTGTGGCATTTAATGATGTTGATATAGAGGAGTGTGTGGAATTTAATGATTTCAGTATGGTTGTTGGCATTGCAGGTTCAATTTATGTCTCTCTTGCACGTTGAGAAATATTTCATAGCCGGAGCGCTGTTTAATGTTTGAATGACTGTAGGGGTCTTTCATACAGATTTCACATTAAAGTATATCATAGCGACGCAAATAACACTAACAGTAAAAATATTCACAGACAGAGGAAAATAAACACAGAGGCTACCGGAGTCGGAAAGTCCTACCCGTAAAAAGACTTTATTTTTTTAAGATGTAGAAAACATCCTTACGAAGATCTTCTGTAAATTCTTCAGTTATTTGTTTGTACGTTCACTTTGGAAAGATTTACATGCAAGTAAAAAACTAATGATGGAATAATGTCTAATGATACCAGATAATGATACGTTCAAGATAAGACTTGCCGAATTCAAAGTAATCCACCCTTTCCATTCTCAAGATACACACCCACAAACATCAGCATGTACAGGTCAAGGCCACTCGCACAGACGTCAGAGTTGTACATAGCGCGTCATTAGGGGCTGGGAACCAATTAAATCTATTTCCTTTATTTCTTATGGGAAAAACTGTTTCGGATAACGAACATTTCGGATAACGAACAACTTTTCAGAACGGATTATGTTCGTTAACCGAGGTTCCACTGTACCTGTTTTCAGGTCACGTTTGAAATAATCTATCAAGGATAAGTGAAGTTCACATTTCCGTTGTTGCTACAACCATTGTCCTATCATAGAACAAGTATGAAAATGTGGCCAGTTGCTGAATAATCTTTACGAAAAAGAAAATTTATTTGAAGACACTGAGGCAGACGTTGTCATAGCACATACAAACACACTAAAAATAAATGAACACAATACAAACATAGTTTTGGCAACAACATTACAAAAATACATCTTTATGCGAAGGTTTGTCAGCGGGTTCTCGAGTGTTTATGAATCACAGGATACTTTAATATGTGAAGTTAACTTTACTTGGCGCTCGAGTGTCTGAGCAAGTAATTTAAACTAAGAAAAATATATTGACCCTAGTTTGAAATCTTGATGCTGAGGTCATGACTACTGGGAAATTTTCAAGTGAGAGCTCTTGCCAGTAGGTTCTCGTGTCCTTGTGAGTGCCTGGATATCTTAATATGTGATATTATCACTACCCTGTGCTTTATCCTTTAAGCAAGTAGTCTGAACTAAAAAAAAAAAAAGGTCAATATATTTTTTCATATATTGATAGTAGGTACTGGGGATTGGGAAATACCCTGACGAAGCCTCTCGTGACCTCCCAGCCAACTTGAAATATCTAATAAAAGGCAAGTCCGCGCAGCTGTAGTGAAGTAAGAACAGATTTTAGCACAGGTGAGTTGTCACTGCTGCTCTTGTTACATCCACTGAGTTGGTGTCTACATGACATTTTGTGCTTACTCTTATAGTAAGTATAGTTTTCAAATTTTCTATCTCTGGTTTCTTAATTAGTTATTGCAGCGATGCAAGCTTTATAGTCTTTTATATTTCCTCTATTCTATCGTCGTTATATACCCGCTTACCTCTCTACCATATTGCAGGTCGTCACATAACTAACAGAAATGAGAAGTTTCTCAGCTTGGATACTGACCTTTGTGATGTTGGTGGGGTTAACAAATGGCCAAACCAAATACTGCTGCTCCATTAGCCAGTGGGAAGGACTTCAATCTAGAATTACTGGAACAGCACCTTATGGTGTAGGCTCTTTAATGAAGGTAAGCAGTTTATTCTTTATTCATTCTTTATTGAATGTTCCTTGCATTGCATTCATCGCTGTTATAGAGTTTTAGCTAATGCACGAGTGATATGAAACTCTTATTTTCTTGTTAATGAAACTGTATGTCATCATTTTGTGGGGAAAAAAAAACTTTTAGCCACAAAAGGAACGAATTTGAGCTTTTAGCTATTTAGTCCCGTTCAAGCTTCCTAGAAAGAGCTAATAGTCCCTCTCATTCTCTGTAACTGTATATTGGTTTCCAGGAGAGTGGATGTTTGTGGAGCCAATGAGATATAAATATGAGTTTCACCTTGCGGGTAATCAGCTTAAAGAACAGTTGTTGTTATTTGCAGTGCACGAAATGGACCTTCTTGTATTCTTTCTTTACTGTATTCTTCAGGAAGATAGCTATGTCTACTATGACTCCACCAACCGTCGTGTTGCGACCTTTCTCAACACTACCTCACCAACCGAAAATACCGAGACCTTTTTCCTGGATGTTTATACAGGTTCTGTAAGTACAAGAGTCAGTAACAGGTAGCAGAAGTTCAACCCTTAATGATTTAGTTGGGTAACGGCTCCATATAAGATATTACTTTCCCAAATCTTGGTGAATATTTCTCTTTTGATCCTGTATACCATTCACAGATAAACCTAAGAATTGTGATGTTTGTACACACATATTTCTAATTAACATTTGGTCCCAGGGGTCTCTGAAGGACTTTGAAGCCTTTGCAACATAAAAGTACAATCATGACGTCTGTGGGGGAAGGGAGTATTTTGACCTAGATTTGGGGAAATAGCAATTCACATTTCACTTTTCTCAATCATCAGAAATATTGCACAATAGTAAATCTTTAATATTGACATTGTCCATGAATCGTTTAGACCAGAGATGTCCCAAGTTTACACACCTCAAATGACAAATTCGAAAGCTGTGTGCTTACTATGTTTCAATTAATTGTATTTATTATCGCTGTTTATTTTTGTTGTATGTTGTAGCTATTATAGTATTTAACACTGCAAAGGATAATACGTATTATGAGGCAGAATTTTGTGGTGTATTACCGATGAGTAAATTCTATTTCCCGACCATAATATCTTATTAATATCTGCTTCTTCTTCTTCTAGTTATTATTATTATTATTGTATCAAACATAAATTGCGTTGGCCGTGTGTTTCTGTTCAGGTTGTGAGCTTTTACATGCTAGATTTGCGAACAAGAAAATGCACTCTTGAAGTGTCCTCATTGCCTTTCAGTGGATCATGTGTACCTGGTATGATTTTTACCGCAAATATTTTCCATATACTAATTGGTTTGTCTTTTTAAGTGAAGCAGACCTCATCTACTGAACTAATTTCCTACCATTAGAAAATTTAGGGAGAATTGTATAGAAGTGATAGTGCTGACCCGTCTTAGACGAGAGAAAGGAACCCGACCCTCCTTTTCCGACTTCAACACTTGGAATTCTCTGCCCCCATTGTCTTCAGTCTGTGAGAACGATATTATCGTTATTGTATATTTTGGGGGAAAATAAGAAGCCTGTTTGACGTATATTGTTGCATCACTGTCCTCAATGCAGATAGCGCCACCAAGCTCAGAGACATCTTCTTTGGCACGTCCGTTAACCCTCTCAACGCTGTCGCTTACCATTTTTTCCAAGAAGTGGCTGGCAGTAAACTGGAAGTCTTTCTCACTGTCACGGCTGACGGAAGCTGCGTCCCGGTCACCCAGCTTGTCACTGGAACTGTATACGGAGGTGTGTGTGTGAGAGAAGAAGAGAGAGAGAGATCGACTGTGTGTGTGTCAGAGTGAGACGGAGAGTGTGTGTGTGTGTGTGAGAGAGGTGGCAAGCAAACAAGTGTGAATGAGCGAGCGGACTAGAGTCACTAGACGATGGGAGAGAAGATATGTGACGTCCATAAAGAAGATTTTATCATGTCTGTACTTTAAGATGTTTAATCTGAATAAGTAATTTCAAACGCTGTGCAGCGATGATGATGATGATACGTGAGTCTGGTTTCCAATTTCTTCTTTGACCTTATATTTTCATTTTCACCCGGTACAGAGCCTGTGATGCAAGTGACGACTTATACGAACATCAGGCCTGGCATCTCCCAACCCTCGGTCTTCAACGTGCCACCTGAGTGTCAAGGTGTCGCAGCGGTCGAGACCAAGACAAAGGTAAATAGCGTGGGCTAAATATATCACTTCAGGGATAGGACAGTGGTGGGAAGATGAGATGATGACGCGCGCGCACAGACGAATATATATATCTTTACTATGTGTACTGCAAACACACACACACACACAGACGCTTTTGATTTACATTTCTGTACACAACACACACTGACATATAGGCACACACAACGAAGTACATAAACCTCTTTACTTCTCCTTAGATGCACAGACATACATACCAGGCACACATATAAGCTAATAATAAAAAGTGGAGTTTGTCTATGTGACAAAGACAATGACAAATACACGTGTTACACTGGTGTTACATAAAGATACAAATATTGCAATCATTTAATGACATGTTCTCAGGTGAGTGTGTGTAATTTATGTCCTTACCTGATGACATTAGTGCCTTTTGGGCGTACAGTTGTAGGAAAACATGAGATGAGACTTTCAGCTGTGTACAAACACCACCAGACTCCATGTACCGGTTGTCATTTTCACACCATGTGACTATCATATCCCATGTCTGAATTCTTCCCTTTTATGTCTTTTGTGTCATTCTCCTTTCTAAATCCCGTTGAGATATTTATCTGTAAAGAAATGTGTTGTTTTGGTAGTCTTTATTATTATTATTATTATTATTATTAACGAACTGCAGATTACTGAAGCCACTACATTCTGTAAAGATACTTTCATGTCAGTAATTGATGAACGCAATTTTTAAAAGCATCTCAAACCAAATATCGATGTAGAAGAGAAGCAATGGACATTAGTGCACACTTATCAGTAATTATTCTTCCTTTGATTTTGTAACAGAGATATCGTGGGTCGGCTACAGGTGCTGGTCTGCCTTCCATCATGAACTTCTTTCGCCCATGAAGATGAAGTTGTGCATCATCCCTGTCTGTAGTGTCTTGCCGTCCCCTTTCAGCTTTATAGCGTGTCCGAGCCAAGACCTGGCGTAGTAAAAGTTTATTAACATACAGTACTCTGTTGGATGCCCAGCATTCTATTTCTTTAATTTTTTTATAATCAATTTCGGTCTGGGCTACCTTTGAATTACATATTGTTTTACTGTGTTTCTCTCTGTACTTCCAAATATTCTGTAGTGTCTTTAATCAGTCATGATACTTATGTATTCAAAAAATGTACGTTTTCAATACTAATAAAATAGGATTTTCATTCTGTCCTGTCTTTAGTGATTTACATTCATTCATTTGTTTTTCTACTCATTCACTAAATTTTTCAGTAATTAAGCTGTTAATTCAGAACCAATCCAATCAAAGTACTTCATTTTATAATTTTTGTATGTGTGTGTGGGCTTATGTATAAGAATATGTGTGTTGACAACGCATCTTTGCAATAACAAACATTCTGTCATCAAAATGTTATGCAAAGAAGAAAAACTATGTCTACTCTTGAGTCAATTTGTCCTTGTCACAACATAGTGAAGTTTAGCAGTTAAGGACTGTCAGCTGTCTGTATTGGTTCTCATATTACATCCCTTCAGGAAAGAAAATTCAACATTATGACATTTAAAGCAAGTAAAAGATTTTCGTACCCAAAATAAGGACATCTTGCAAATTTAAAGAATCACATTTTGTTGTATTTTCTATTTCAAAATTTATTTTCCTCAATCACCGAGCTTTGCAGTAAGCCAGTAAAGGTCTGAAAATTGAAGTCTTCACAAGATGTAAACAAGTTTGAGATGGAGAACAACAAAACCATGTTACTGAATTTTTAACACAACACCAGCTAATCTGTATGTGATAATAAAGATAAATGGGTTAGTTATTTCAATTTTAAGTATGTACATCTCATAAGAGTAATGAACAATTTTATTTACAAAGAATTGTGTCCTACATTCACATATTCAGATGGTAGGCCAGAACAGAGCATAACTGAAAGTTCATTAGAAGGTTCATTTCATTTGACCATAAAAGCTACATTCGTGAGTCATCTAAACGACCCACACCTTTGCACGCATGCACACACACAAACACACACTGATATCTAAATACTAATGATATCTAAATACATTTTTTTGAGGACTTGAGTAGAGATAAGCGTTGGAACATATACATTGATATCTAAATACAATGATATCTAAATATTAATTTTTTTGAGAACTTGAAATAAAATGAGTAGAGATAAGCGTTGGAACACACACATTAACCGGCACATGATCTCACTTTGATGAAATGTCATTACCGATGAATGATAAGGAAAGAATGTTCTCTGCTTTTACCTTCCCTTATAACTTAATTACATTTACCAGTCCTCTTCTGTCGTCTTTACCTCCACTAGTACATCAATTACGCATTCATGCAAAGCAAGTTCTGGATTTTTTAGGTGTTACAGGTCGGAGCAGGTCTTGAACCAGATACCTTTTGCTCCGCAATCGAGATGATTAGGGACTAGGCCACGTCTAGAGCATTCTTGCACTAATAAAACTGTAACATCGAGATCTTGATAAAGAGAAAAAGAAGTTGGAATTAAGGACATCATCGCCATGCACGTTAAAGTTCCCAAAATGTTTGACTAAGTATTTTAAACTCAAACAAGATTGACCCAGATTTGTTGTTGTTGTTTCTTACCTTGACCCTGAGGTCGTGGAGACTGCGAAATACCTGTTTTCAGGTCACGTTTGAAATAATCTATCAAGGATAAGTGAAGTTCACATTTCCGTTGTTGCTACAACCATTGTCCTATCATAGAACAAGTATGGAAATGTGGCCAGTTGCTGAATAATCTTTACGAACAAGAAAATTTATTTGAAGACACTGAGGCAGACGTTGTCATTGCACTTACAAACACACTAAAAATAAATGAAAACATACATAATACATACACAGCTTTGGCAACAACATCACAAAAATAACACTTTATACGAGGGTTTGAGGGTTTGAGGGTTCTCGAGTGTTTATGAATCACAGGATACTTTAATATGTGAAGTTAACTTTACTTGGCGCTCGAGTGTCTGAGCAAACTAAGAAAAATAATTTGACCCGAGTTTTAAATCTTGATGCTGAGGTCATGACTACTGGAAAATTTTTAAGTGAGAGCTCTTGCCAGTAGGTTCTCGTGTCCTTGTGAGTGCCTGGATATCTTAATATGTGATATTATCACTACCCGGCGCTTTATCCTTTAAGCAAGTAGTCTGAGCTAAAAAAAATCGGGTCAATTTATTTTTTCATATCTTGATAGTAGGGAAATACCCTGACGAAGCCTCTCGTGACCTCCCAGCCACTTGAAATATCTAATAAAAGGCAAGTCCGCGCAGCTGTAGTGCAGGTAAGGACAGATTTTAGCACAGGTGAGTTGTGACTGCTGCTCTTGTTACATTCACTGAGTTGGTGTCTACATGACATTTTGTGATTACCCTTAAAGTGAGTATAGTTTCAAATTTTCTGTCTCTGGTTTCTTAAATAGTTACTGCAGCGATGCAAGCTTTATAGTCTTTTTACTTCCTCTATTCTATCGTCGTTATATACCCGCTTACCTCTCTACCATAACGTAAAACGTCTTCATATTGCAGGTTGTCACAGAACTAACAGAAATGGGAAGTTTCTCAGCTTGGATACTGACCTTTGTGATGTTGGTGGGGTTAACAAATGGCCAAACCAAATACTGCTGCTCCATTAACCAGTGGGAAGGACTTCAATCTAGAATTACTGGAACAGCACCACATGGTGTAGGCTCTTTAATTAAGGTAAGCAGTTTATTCTTTATTCATGCTTTATTTAACTCCCTTGTTCCTTGCATTCATCGCTGTTATAGAGTTTCAGCTAATACAGGAGTGATATGAAACTCTTATTTTCTTGTTAATGAAACTGTATGTCATCATTTTGTGGGAAAAAAAAACTTTTAGCCACAAAAGGAACGAATTTTAGCTTTTAGCTATTTAGTCCCGTTCAAGCTTCCTAGAAATAGCTAATAGTCATTCTCATTCTGTATAACTGTATAGTGATTTGTAGAAGAGTGGATGTTTGTGGAGCAAATGAGATATAAATATGAGATTTACCTTGCGCGTAATCAGCTTAAAGAACAGTTGTTGTTATTTTCGCTGTACGAAAATGAACCTTCTTGTATTCTTTCTTTACTGTATTCTTCAGGAAGATAGCTATGTCTACTATGACTCCACCAACCGTCGTGTTGCAGCCTTTCTCAACACTACCTCACCAACCGAAAATACCGAGACCTTTTTCCTGGAGGTTTATACAGGTTCTGTAAGTACAAGAGTCAGTAACAGGTAGCAGAAGTTCAACTCTTAACGATACATAAGATATTATTTTCCCAAATCTGGGTGAATATTTCTCTTTTGATCCTGTATACCATCAACAAAAAGATATAAGAATCGTGATGTTTGTACATTTGGTCCCAGGGGTCTCACACTTTGAAGCCTTTGCAACATCAAAGTACAATCATGACGTCTGTGGGGGAAGGAAGTATTGACCTAGACTTGGGGAAATAGCAATTTATATGCATTTCACTTTTCTCAATCATCAGAAATATCGCACCATAGTAAATCTTTAATATTGACATTGTCCACGAATCGTTTAGACCAGAGATGTCCCAAGTTTACACACCTCAAATGACTACAATGCGAATTCGAAAGCTGTGTGCTTACTATATTTCAATTAATGTATTATCGCTGTTTATTTTTTTATGTTGTAGCTATAATGGTTTTTAACACTGTAAAGGATGATACGTGTTATGAGGCAGAATTTTGTGGTGTTGGGTATTACCGATGAATAAATTCTATTTCCCAACCATAATATCTTATTAATATCTGCTTCTTCTTCTTCTAGTTATTGTTGTTATTATTATTATTGTATCAAACATAAATTGCGTTGGCCGTGTGTTTCTGTAAAGGTTGGGAGGATTTACATACAAGATTTGCTAACAAGAAAATGCACTCTTCAAGTGACCTCATTGCCTTTCAATGGAGCATGTGTACCTGGTATGATTTTTATTGCAAATATTTTCCATATAATAATTGGTTTGTCTTTTTAAGTGAAGCAGACGTCATCTACTGAACTAATTTCCTACCATTAGAAAAACTGGGGAGAATTGTAAAGAAGTGATAGTGCTAAACTGTCTTAGACGAGAGAAAGGAACCGACCCTCCTTCTTTTCCGACTTCAACACTTGGAATTCTCTGCCCCCGTTTTCTTCAGTCTGTGACCACGATATTATCGTTATTGTATATTTTGGGGGAAATAAGAAGCCTGTTTGACGTATATTGTTGCATCACTGTCCTCAATGCAGATAACGCCACCAAGCTCAGCGACATCTTCTTTGGCACGTCCGTTAACCCTCTCAACGCTGTCGCTTACCATCTTCTCCAAGAAGTGGCTGGCAGTAAACTGGAAGTCTTTCTCACTGTCACGGCTGACGGAAGCTGCGTCCCGGTCACCCAGCTTGTCACTGGAACTGTAGAAGGAGGTGTGTGTGAGAGAAGAGAGAGAGAGAGCGATCGACTGTGTGTGTGTGTCAGAGTGAGACGGAGAGTGTGTGTGTGTGAGAGAGAGAAGGTGGCAAGCGAGCAAGTGTGAATGAGTGAGCGGACTAGACGATGGGAGAGAAGATATGTGACGTCCATAAAGATTTTATCATGTCTGTACTTTAACATGTTTAATTTGAACAAATAATTTCAAACGCTGTGCAGCGATGATGATGATGATGATACGTGAGTCTGGTTTCCGATTTCTTCTTTTGACCTTTTATTTTCATTTTCACCCGGTACAGAGCCTCTGATGCAAGTGACGGGTTATACGAACATCAGGCCTGGCATCTCCCGACCCTCGGTCTTCAATGTGCCACCTGAGTGTCAAGGCGTCGCAGAGGTCGAGACCAAGACAAAGGTAAATAGCGTGGGCTAAATATATCACTTCAGGGATAGGACAGTGGTGGGAAGATGAGATGATGACGCGCGCACACAGACGCATATATATATATCTTTACTTTACTATGTGTACTGCAAACACACACACAGAAAAGCTTTTGACTTACATTTCTGTACACAACACACACTGACATATAGGCACACACAACGAAGCACATAAACCTCTTTACTTGTCCTTAGATGCACAGACATACATACCAGGCACACATGTAAGCATGTTGTCCTTTCACGCCATGTGACTATCATGTCTGAATTCTTCCCTTTTATGTCTTTTGTGTCATTCTCCTTTCTAAATCCCGTTGAGCTAGTTATCTGTAAAGAAATGTGTTGTTTTGGTAGTCTTTTATTATTATTATTATTAACGAACTGCAGAGTACTGAAGCCACTACTTTGTGTAAAGATACTTTCATGTCAGTAATCAAAGCAATTTTTAAAAGCATCTCAAATCAAATATTGATGTAGAAGAAAAGCAATGGACATTAGTGCACACTTATCAGTAATTATTCTTCCTTCGGTTTTGTAACAGAGATATCGTCGGTCGGCCACAGGTGCTGGTCTGCCTTCCGTCATGAACAACCTCTTTCGCCCATGAAGATGAAGTTGTGTATCATCCCTGTCTGTAGTGTCTCGCTGTCCCCTTTCAGTTTGCTAGCGTGTCCGAGCCAAGACATGGCGTAGTAAAAGTTTATTAACATACAGTACTCTGTTGGATGCATAGCATTCTATTTCTTTAATTTTTTTATAATCAATTTCGGTCTGGGCTACCTTTGAATTACATATTAATGCTATACCGTGTTTCTCTCTGTACTTCAAAACATTATGTAGTGTCTTTAATCAGTCATGATAATTATGTATTCCAAAAATGTACGTTTTCAATACTAATAAAATAGGATTTTTCATTCTGTCCTGTCTTTAGTGATTTACATTATTTATACATTTGTTTTTCTACTCATTCACTAAATTTTTCAGTAATTAAGCTGTTCATTCAGAACCAATCCGATCAAAGTAGTTCATTTTATAATTTTTGTTTGTGTGTGTGGGCTTATGTATAAGAATATGTGTGTTGACAACGCATCTTTGCAAGAACAAACATTCTGTCATCAAAATGTTATGCAAAGAAGAAAAACTATGTCTACTCTTGAGTCAATTTGTCCTTGTCACAACATAGTGAAGTTTAGCAGTTAAGGACTGTCAGCTGTCTGTATTGGTTCTCATATTACATCCCTTCAGGACAGAAAATTCAACATTATGACATTTAAAGAAAGTAAAAGATTTTCGTACCCAAAATAAGGACATCTTGCAAATTTAAAGAATCACATTTTGTTGTATTTTCTATTTCAAAATTTATTTTCCTCAATCACCGAGCTTTGCAGTAAGCCAGTAAAGGTCTGAAAATTTAAGTCTTCACAAGATGTAAACAAGTTTGAGATGGAGAACAACAAAACCATGTTACTGAATTTTTAACACAAGACCAGCTAATCTGTATGTGATAATAAAGATAAATGGGTTAGTTATTTCAATTTTAAGTATGTACATCTCATAAGAGTAATGAACAATTTTATTTACAAAGAATTGTGTCCTACATTCACATATTCAGATGGTAGGCCAGAACAGAGCATAACTGAAATTTAATAATCAAATTATTTGTAATGGAAAAGAGGAGTAAGGCAGACAACCATTAGTGCATTGTTACCTGGCCTTGGCTCAAGATCTGAAACATTTTCAACTGCAGACAGTCCACTGGCTGCTTTTCAATAGCTTTTGATATATCTTTCATCCAAACTTGTAATCTTCCTTAATGCAGCACATTTGTTCTCACAAAATATTTGAATTCTTCTTAGTCTTATTTGCCACCAGTGGAGTATAGGGCTGCAGCCAAACCACACAATGTCTAAATCCTGTTGGTGATAGTTTGTCACATGCCATATCTCAGATCCATACAGAAGGACTGACTTAATATGTAACTTTCATATACCATAGATCAGTGTCCACAAAATATCTGCACCAGAATACCTGTTTTAATACAAAAAAATGTAATCTTTCCAAAAAGAGTTTCAAGATTTTGATTACTTTCTAATCTGTAAAGCTATATAGTATCATTCCAAAACCATGTCAGTTGCTTCTTATAATTAATTCAAGGCAAAACAAGACATTTGCTTGCAAGTCCAGTTTGAAAATACAAATAACCCGTTTACTTTCTTCTGGGATGCAAAATTATTTAGAGGAAAATAATGCAAAACATTTCCAGATGCCTTCTAAATAAATTATACACGTTAACAACACAAGAGGAATAAATGATAATAAACTACAAACCACAAAACTTAAAAATGCATACAGTAAATATACAATGGCGAGAAAATGAACCGATTTTATAAAAATGAAGGCTTAAAGCACAAATCATATGCACAAATAATTGTAATAAAAAGAAGAAGAATTTGTTCTTTCAATACGTTGCGCAACTTAAAAACATTTAATAGTAACTTTTCCTGATGTGGATGTTTTACTGTTCATATTCTAAATATCCAGGAAAAGAACTTGTGGTTTTATTTTTTTTTGATGACATTTGAATTATAAAATATAACCATAAATAACTCAAATGTCTTTCCTGATCTGTGAAATCCATAAATTAAAGAGTACACGAGAAATAAAATTTAAGACTGTAACCAAAATCACTGTCGTGTTAATAAAATAATACTTATATGTCATTTTTTTAAAAATCAAAAACACAAAGATGCAAGACCGCTGTAACTAAAACAGGGAAAAAAGTCAAGGGACATAGCTAAGGAACGGCAAAACTCACAAAAAACATCACAAATTTACTTTAACCGATTAGCTCAAATAACAGTGTCACAGATCTGGTGTACTAAGCCCCCAAGGAGCACGATAGTTATAAGCACAGTGATGATCCAGTTAGATTTAAATGCATTTATCACATCACTTCTGCAGCAGCATCTAAGAAATGTTAAAATAAATGACAAGTACAAGAAGCCCACAAACCATAGACAAGTTATTACTATAACTTTCTAGATAAGACTGTTGTTAAAATTTCTTTTCTGATATGACACGGGGAGTTAAAAATATGTATAAAGTTCCTTAACCATGACTACATTATTTTAAACACCTAAAAACTTTTTTTTCATCTGAACCATTTCTGAGATTATCTGATCATTTTCCAGCAGCAATCCAGCTGACTGTGAGGCTGCTAAATCTTCTGTCACGGACAGAGCACTGTGCACTAAAGCCAGCCTGAGTCACATGTACATCATCCATCTCGAAGGAGAACAAGTCGCCTCCATTACTGACACCACTCTGTGCAAAAATAACCTGGGGAACTTCTGTGAAGTTGACTTTCCGGAAGCTGATTTGAACTTTGTAGGTCTCCTCATTGCAGTCAAAATAACCCATTTCCACTGCAAAATAATAAAACACTAATAAAACAATACATTAGAGACAACCACCCAACCAAGCTCATGACTGCAAAAAAAATATATATATATTAAAGTTTAAAAAAAAAACCAAACTATTTTGGCATTACAAGAAACTATCATGGTAGTCTTCAACATAGCCCCTACTATCATCTTGCGATTATTTACATTTAGTTGTACGGACACCACATGAAGAGTCACAACTACATGTGATTGTATAACAATTTTAATAGGCCACTCTTACCTTGTTTCATCTTGCTAACGTGCTCTTGCAGATCTGTAAATTTCAACACAATGTATCTCGTTTCATTGTAATTGATTAAAATTTAATTCTGATATGTCTATAGCAACTAGGAAAATTAGTAGACTTCTTTAACAACAGCTTCACATTCTTTTTACTGAAAGAATACAAATGAAAACATAAAAATTATGAGCAAACTTTATAAGTAAAAATATTTTCTGACAAGAAATCTGTGAGAGAAAGTAGCAAACTGCTTACAAACCTTTTTAATTATATGTTTATTTAGTTAGATAGACAAAGAAGGGTCTTGACAGCTTCCATTTACCTTACAGAAAAAAGGAACGTATAACATGTTTTCCCACATGGGAGCAAGTTTAATGTACTGATGCAAGGGGCAGCGCATTTAAATGCTCTATGACACAAGGGATAACAATCAGTCAAACACACATATACATATGTGCAGTAAACGGTAGCACGAAGGAACACAGAGTGAGGAAGGACGAGAAAGTAATATGATAAACTAATATTTTAGTATTTCTGAAAAAGATAGGTTTTAAAGGCCAACACATGTGCTCAGTGAAAGTTGCAGCAAATAGAGTATCACAAAAACATATTCTGGTGGTATTTTATGAAGAGGTGCAAGAAATATTATATTATTGTTTTTCTCTTAACTGCATCTAGATTTGTCAAGAAAACGAAGTGACGAAAAGGTAGTATTTTCTAAAAATAGCATTGTCTGTATGAGCTGAATTTAAAGAGGAAAGATACAATCCTTGGTAAAAGAAACCAGACCAGGACACAATGTGCTGTGCCTAACTGGCATGACAGCTCTTGTGTTCCACTACTGTTTCTTGATATGCTTGGCTGTCACTGCAGTTTGTGCCTGTGAGTTCAACACTGATTGAGTTTTAATTTCTGCTGTGTTTTTTGTTATCGACCAAAAAAATCATGCCGACTTCGGAGCATTGCCAGCTTCATTCATTGTGCTAGTGTGCAGTTGTTTAAATTATGACTGACTTTGTTGTACACAACAATTATTCTGGTTTCACTGTATCTTTCTCCAATTGTGTCATTCTTGTTCGCAGATCTAATGTTTGATCTAAAACTCAGGACTTTGCATTTGATACATGATTATCCTAGCTTATCTATGACAATTTGCTCTGTGGACAAGGACTAATCTGTGAAAGCTGATGTACAGTGGATTATCTTGGCACTTCACTATTATATGGGTGGATTTGCATCGCTTTTTTTCTGATGGCTCATGAACACATTTTGCAGGCAACTCAATGAGGAGCCAAAACATTTCACTGCCCTCTTGATATTTGTATGCATGTGTGACTATACTACATGACTTCAATTGTCAGGTCTAGACATATTTTAAATAAATTTCATTTAAATTCTTACTGATATTATCATTACCATCTATTTTTCGCTGCATCTTGGCTAGTTCTGTCACAAAATCGATGTCACCAGGAATACCACAAACATGACGCTTAAGAAAGGTAGACAATGATGATTTTTGTATGAACCCATGCAAAACACCAAAGTTCTGCAACAGAGTAACAAAACTTTGAACATTAATTTCAAATCTTAACTTGCTTAAGTCTAAGGTATATAGGTCTGCATGAACACACATAACTGTACAGAAGAGTTATCAATTAGACATAGATGTAACTGCAAATAACAAGAAATGATTCAAGTTAATTCATGTAACTACTAAGAACAGAACCTGAGCATAGTGTGTTATGATGCATATTAATGTGAAAGATTCTTGTAAAGCGACTAAATCTTTCTCAGGAAACTTAAAAATGTAATTCAACAGAACAAATAATTCACATGTATCATATGTAACCTATCATTTTTTGTATATGATGAAATCCAGTGAATGTGTATCTTTCCTGCGCTAGTATCTTTGTAATAGAAATATATGTGATATACCATAGCAACGAAAAATGTTAGCACAAATGTGAGGACGGCCGCCACTCCTGCTGCAATAGCCAGTGGCTTAATAAACTCGTGGAGGTTTGGTTGAATTGATGTGACGTAAATATCTCGAACAGCTGCCACTATCGTTGCAAAAGAAGACAAAACGTCGTTTCTGCCAGAAGTATTGCCTGGACGCCTCTCCGACTGCTCATGCTCTGAAAGTGCTGGGGTTACCATAACATCTACAGCGCCAGAATCATCGTGGTGTCTTGTTATTGTTTTCAGGAGAATACGATCTTCTTGGTCCTCAGAAATCAAACTGCCAAGACGAGTCATGAAAACCCACTCTTCTGGCACAATCAGACCATTTTGCGTGATAGAAGTACGAAAATGCTCGAGTTTGATATCCAGACTCGTAATAAAAATGGCTTGATTGGGGTGGTCTGGTTGACAAATTGCTACCTCTATCATATCGGTAGCGTCGTTAGAACCGTTGATTGTTATATCATCAGCCATTTTTTCGGAGATTTGCTTAAAGACGCAGTTGCGTATGTGACCTTTGTGTTCTAAATCAACTGTGTGGAATAAATCACACAATAACCTATAAGAATGTAATTCCTTTGTACCACTTGTTTTTAAAGTAATTTAATATATTAATACTATTGATAAGATACAATTACGCAACTGTTTTCCTTCCTCTTAAGTAGGGAGGTTTCTGCAAAAACAAATTATTTTGATAATATAAATAATAATTTTCTAATCATTGTTTAAATAATGTAGATTCTTAACTATTTATTAGGCTGTTTGTTAAACATCATGTTATTTAAGGTCATGACATTTATCATAATTAGGGGATATGATTATGATTACGGATTTCTCCCCGTGATAGTGCTTGCAGCCGAACAGAAAAACAACAGCTGATCTTCGCTGTGTACAGCGCAAGTACCTTTCTTTAGAAGCTGCGTGTTTGTTTGACTTAGTGCAAAATGGAAGAAACAGAACATGTTGTCAATGAAGATGCAAAGACAAAAAAGAGTGAGTTTGTAAATTTATACATTTTTTTCTTATAAGATTTTAATTTTTCCATGGTAATGAAAACAGAAACGCTTGTCTGCGTTGTCCAGTTTTTTTTTTTTTTAATTTCATCTTTTAGTCTGTAGGAAAGCTTTTACAGTTTTATCCTCTGATAATGCCACTAAGATTTGTACATAACATTCGTGACACCATGAGTTAATGTTTAACAACGAAGTTTGGTTGTAAGTTTTCGGGTAAAAAGTGAGAGGAAAGTTTTAAAAAGTCGGAGAAAATACATTATGCAACTGGTGCTTTGATAAATGTGTCACAAGGCTTTTAGTGTAGTCACCTGCTAGTCCTGTCCCGCACCTCACTGTCATTTTCCGCCCTTCTCAATCTCTTTACCTTGCTTGTTCTCTGACCATTGGTTTATATTCCTGTTCTGCAAAAGCAAATGACCATTAATGGGGTATTGTTTTCTTACAATGCTGCACCTTGCATATATAGCCCCATGCAGTCTTCAGAGTTTGTTTGCTATTATTGCTGAAGCTCAGAGCCAATGAAATTGATAAAAATAATAAAATTGCTAGCATAGTGGACATATCTTGACAACTGGCTGAACAATCAACAGTATGAAAATGAATAAGTGCACACACATTCTCTGATGTAATAATGTCCCTTTCTAAGTCACTCACATCCCCTGGTGCCAACCTTGATGCCTCACACTCCAGAGCATCACATCACTGAATAGCACAAATACATTTTCGTGAGAATCCATCATCTTATTTGACTGTTGATTTTATTTAAAACATTTTATCTTCATTTGTGTTTAATAGACTTTTCCACTTTTTATTTGTTATCCTTCCCACTGGCTTTCTTAATAAGAACCCAGAACAATACTTCATTGTTATCCTACTGGTTATTTTACTTGCTTCTTCATGGGTAACCATTTATGCTGGAGTTTATGTTGGTAAAAAATTGTTGGTACACATAACCCTTGACTTCATTGCCTTGCCTGGTAGAAGGTAAAGGTCATCACCTATCCTTTTGGTCTGTAGGGAATGAGATGTTAGAGATCATACTTTACTTGGGGCCAGCATTATTTGAAGGTAGTGCTAATCTCTTTTTCTCTCTTCCTTACCTTCCCCAACCCTTTATGGTCAGGTGTAGTCTTGACAGGTGCATCAAGTTTGCTATATCACATGAACATTGAACCAGTGCACCTATGGTCCATATTACAACCACTGACATCAAAATGCTGAGGAGAAGGGATAGACTAAATATCCTGAGAATAAAGGGGACACTTCTGATGGCTTGCCTTGCCTGACTTTCACCCTTTCACGCTCCTTTCCCCTGATTTCGCACATCCACATGCCTCGCTCAAATATTCTCTTCTCACTTGTGTGTGCAAGAACACCTGACAACACATTATTAACATACAAACGAAAAATTATGTTGAGCACGATAGAATCAAATATATATATAACTAATAAAATAACCTGCTATCAGGCAAGTAAGATTTACATGCTGTGCATACAAAACAAAACAAAGAAACAGTTCCCTCATAGCATGGTATTCTTTATGGCTCTGAGTTCTGAAATGGGGCAGACGAATTCACCCTTACATTCCTGAGACGTAAACACCTGCCCAGCCTTGCACACAGCTGGGAGTATGGCAGTGTCCTCACAACTGACTGCCTCCTCGACAACCAGTAGTACACAGCTACAAAACAGCCCTGGCAAACTACTGGCGGAGATCACTGCTGGTTGCACACAGTTATCCCAGTCAACAAACAGTGGCAACGAAGATGAAGGTGAGCCTCTGACATGCCGCCCCCAATGCCACTTACACGGCTGCTCCAGCTGGTTGCCCTAGGCATCAAACAGCAGCTGCAGTGAAGATTGTTAGGCAACAGCAGTGTCCGGCACTGGCTTCAGATGACCAAGAATTCCAGGGAGACACGATAGATTCTGCCAGTCGCTACCTCACAGCGGTTGCCTTGCAGTGTTGCTGTTATCAGTATTCCAATGGTGTGTTCTTTTCTTCTCATCTGTGAGGAATGGCAACCTTTGCTTCGCACTGTTGGTTAGAGACTACAAGTGCTAGTAAGTAGTGCATGGTGTTCTCATGGAATGGACCTCCCTTCTTTAGTCTTTTTCTTGCAGCTGCAATGGCTTTCAGAGATGGTAGTCCCTGCTGGAGTAATAGGAAATGCCCTGTCACTACCCTTTTACCAATTCTAAAGCTAACTGGTTTGCTGACTACATGACCCCTTCCTCACATCCAAACCAAAATAACCGCAAACTATCTCCACATGTCAAACATAAAAACCTTGTGCCTTTCAAGTTCAGGCCCTGTCCTCCTACCTCTGCCTATGTCCTAAAAGAAAAAAACACTCTGTACTACCCCCCACATATCTAAGCCCACAGTCGATAACATACATCTCTGTGGGCTATCATTTCCTAAAAACAGACAGAAAGGTTTCCCCTTCTGACCGTTGTAGTGACCACCACGCACCTATAATTAACATAGATTTAAACAACTGTTTAGTTCTGGCCTTGAACCAGGCTGGTTCATGACACTATTGTTATCAGCTATTTCATGATTATAAAAGTTTGGGATTCCTAATAACCTATTTTCACCTAATGCTGTACAGGAAGCCATTTCCCCAAATCTGGATGAGTGACTCTTCCCTATATCCTTAAGATACAATTGTAAAAACATCATTATGCACAGAAAGAAATGAAACTCATGATGTCATGTTTGTCCACAGATTCATCTATTAACATAGTTATATATGCTAAAAACTCTCCTATTGGCTGTTGCATCAGCTTAAATATATCTCTGTGTTTTTGACCTCTTTCTGTACATGGTGATGGTTGTAGGCATGTTTCTGGAGAATGGAAGAAGGGTATTTATCCAGATTATGCGAAACAGCATCTTGCGCTAATCTTTGTCTGGTCATTGAAAAAATCCACAAAAAAATCCTATATGTTTACAGAAAAAGTTTCTTCGTTGGTTAAGTTATCTAGAATACATGAAGTAATTACAAATATAAGAGAATGATAATATTGTGATTTATTATCATTATTTTGGCACAGATGATGTGGTATCTACAAGGTTTACACCTTCAAAACTGAAACTCCAGAAACAGAGACAATCCAAAGTCGATGAAAAAGTTGTGGAGCTTGCTGGAGCCATTCTCCCACGGATTAAATATGGATCTGACCATAGAGCCAGCATAGCATCAGCCGTTTACGAAATGCCTGAATATCCCATCGAACAGAAGGAAGAGAGAGAGTACTTTGAACGTCAGTACTCCCAAAGGTGAACAGTTACATGAAGCTTTTAAACACATCTTTCACTCCTTTGTCCATATATTTGAGAGTGTGTATGAAACCTTGCTTCTCTGTTTTTCATAAAACACTTTTAAAATTTCTCCTTTTTTTGTTGTTACATGCGGTGCCTTTAATGCACAATAATTTATTACAAGGCAGTGATTACATTGCTTGGGCACATAGATAAACCAATTATAAAAATTAGTTTTATTAAATGTCAACTAACAATTTTTGAACATCTCCATTTACTAGTGTAGATGTGAAGGTACCTGGCAATCAGCATGTGTATAATGTGTTTGTAAGACAAGAAGAAGCAATTCAGTGTCTTAGTGTCAGAGCATACATTAGGCACATGAATTGTTTTTTTTATTATGCATATTTTACTTGTTACATGATATGCACTTATAAGTGTATGCACTTTAAGGATCTTGAGGTTGCTTATCTTTAATACACAAATAAAATGATCCAAAACAGTGCTAAAGAAGAGCACTAAAAGTGTAAATATTAGTAATCTCTCACTAGTGATGATGATAATGATGATGATGATAATAATAATAAGAAGAAGCATTTGTATAGCACTTTTCCAATGATTTGCTCAGAGTGCTTTACAGAAGTGATAGACCTATCCACATTAAATAGAATCACTTAATACCATGCATCCATATTTGCATGTGACAGACCTGCTCACTTCTACAACAGACACACCTATTCATATACAAGGTAAATACAGACATGTTATGCATGCTCATGTTAGGGACAGCCTCAAAGGGAAATCCTTTTTTTAAAAAAATGCATAAGTTTGGACTTGGTGGTAAGAGAGAGTGATGAAAGCTGATGGGTAATTTGTCATTGGTGTCATTAGTATTAACACATGTTTTAACTAGAATATCTAGACATAAGTTCTATGTGGCACTTAGACACATGAAGATTGTGCTTATAACCAAGGGTTAAATATCATTTTTTTCAGTGTAAATATGAGTTTTTAAGACATATAATGACACTGAGTCTGTAGTTCTTTTGCTCAAATACTTTATCTAAGACTAGAAAGAAATGGAGCAAAATACCTTCCTCTAATATGCAATGAGATATGAAAAACTTTCAGAAAATTGTAATTTTAGATAACATGGCAAACTTAGTTATTGGTTATTAGCATAGACAAGCAGCGTGCCCAGCTTCTGATTGGTTATAACCACCTGGACAGCAAAGCCAGCATCCGTGACTAATTGACTTTTCAGTGTCAGCACATTGCAATTTCAACATTAAAATGCAGCGTAGATATTTTTACTCTTTAGAAGATTATTTGTACAGTGATAACAAGGTTTAAGTGAATGATTAGTTATTTGGGTATGGGTTGTTATGCAGACAAAATTGTCTTTAGTCATCAGCCACTTGTAACCATCTCTACCTGCTCATTACTGACATCCACCTGGTTTGTTCATTTTTCTCCTCCTTGCACCCCACAGTTGCTATGCAAATCGCTGTTGAACCCTTCAGTTTTTTCCATATTAGTTCTTTTTCTTCCCATTACTTTTATTGGTAATGATAAAAAATTTAGACCATACCTCATTTCATGGCAAAGTCTGTGATATACACAAAAACAATTATGTGTGAGCATATGAGGAAAAACGCAACTTACATTTAGAATATAAATCACACCTAAATGTTCACACACTAACATATATGTATAAATATTATAAAGTTTGTAGAGTGCAGCATTGCACGCTTAAATAAACATGCCCACAATCCTTAACTCGTTCAGTTCAGAGTGTCATACTTATCCACTTAGTGAACATTTTTTGATTGCACATGTTAAGAGTGAACTGAAAAAAGATTATCCTAGTTTCGATAGTGGAGACAAGAGTTTTGAAGAATTGCAATTGATCGAAAAAAGTGCAAGTGACAAAAGACTTGGAAAATCAGATGGGCCATTTGGTCATCACAGATTTTAGTTCTAGGAAAGAGAGAAAAAGTGTCCAGAGTAAAGAGTAACACCAATCAAAGTAGCCAAACATTTGACAGCAAAGCATTGATTCTATACAGAAAAGACTAGCATGATTGCAGCATTTATATTTACTTAAGGTGTAAATTTCCTTTCATTTGTAATCTGTTTTAAGATTTTATCCACCAGTTATTTTTATAGCCTTAAACCTTTAACTTTGAATATGGCTTTATCATTATCTGTCTGAATAAAGGTCCAGTGGGGACAATTTTTTTCTGATGACTGGGCAAAACTTAGTGCAAAATTCTGTTGTCCCAACTCCACCTCTTCACCATGCACATAAAGAGATCAAACATCACATCATGTTTTTCCTTAACATAGGCTTCAATCTCTCCAAGGGCAGTCCAGTGGCCCAACGAATAGTACCAATCTCCAATGGAGTAAGGATTAGCTGTCCTGGGCTATGCTCTTGTTTTGGACACAGTGTTCTTTCTGTTTACAGGGCTGGCTTCCTTGCCCTAATATAGTCTTAGTTACTGGCTGGTGTAAAACACCATTGACCTTCCCCTCCCCCTCCCCTCCCCAATTACTGTAGCCTCACAACATAAACATATCAATATATAGTCCTGCTGTCAACAGGGTTAACCTTGACCAGTGCATAGCAATGTCAGAAGGCTTGTGTCTCCAGAACAGAAGGTGGTTACCCAGATTTTGAGTAGTATCTTGCTTTACCCACTCATCAGAAAAAAAAAAGTACACATCACTAGAACTTTTAACAATAACAGCTGTTCTTTCTCCAATGGGCAATTCAGCCAATATGTTTGAGGGGATCTGATAGATGTTTCTTTACTGAACCTTTTCAGGTCTTCTGATTGCTCCCTCAGTTTTAACACAGTTTCTGAGTGAGTTTGCCTGCCTTTGCATATTGGCTGTTTACATGCTAAGTGGCTGATCACATAGCTGTGTGCACGTCAGTGGCTGCATGACCATTGTTTTTTATTAGCACAAATTTGGGAGTCCAACTGTACACTTATTGAACATTGTACCACTCCCTTCCTCAGCCCAGTTAATGTGCGCATGTTATGTTTTGTAGAAGCCAATGTTAGTAACCTTGCATTAGATTAACGGCAAAACTTGTGAAATGTGCTATGTTGTAAGCTGTAGCATTTATCTTGTGGCAGCTTTTTTCCCTGAGTCCTTGTCTCCTAGCCCCTAGCTATTCTATCCTTCTACAAAGAATACAAATACTGTCTGTGGAAGCTGCATTGATAGTGTTTTGGGGCATGACTATGAGCATGTTATTTCATGATCAGTTAATAACGAAGATTAATTTCTCACCCATTTCTCTTCTGTCAACAGACAGTACATTCAGTTGTGTGTGGTCAGACTGTAAAGTTTAATGATGTTTTGAAGCGCTTGAAGAGTTAATTATAAAAAGTAGATTTTAGCAAGAAATTCACCCAAAAAAGGAAGTCAAGCATCGATGTGTACATGATTCCAATGTGTCTTCTGTCCTGCTCAGAGGATAGTCTTGTTTGCCAGGAATGGCTGGTCTCATTTTTTTTTTTTAAAAGAGTGGTGGCTTGAGGCTTGACTATGACAATACCTCATCAGAAGTCATACAGTAAATTGGCATATATTTATATGCACAGAATTAACAATCTAGCACTAGTTTTTGATGAGAAGACATAATCTCACTGCCAGTTGTGACTGTTGGAGGGTTCACTATTCAATGCAAACTAGGTTCCAGTTAATAGTATATTTTAATTCTGTGTCATTCTAAAGTTAACCAATATAATTTTATTAATAAGTCCACAAGGCAGTACTCGTATGCTCGCAATATTAATAGTCATTCTAAAGAAATAACATTTATTCTCACTGTTCTTTACTGCTGGTTCTACTAGTAAAGGTAGAAAAAACTTTATTTTCCTGAAAAAAAGTGACAGCAACCATTTTCTAATGTAATTGGTAAAAATATACATGTATTTGTAATGTTTGAACTAGCCATGATTGATTTCTTATCAGATAGATCACACATTCTTCAAAGATGCCTTAATATTATCATATCTACCAGCCCTAGCACACTGTAAAATTCTCTTCTTAATCTCAGAATGAAGAGGTTCCTTAAGCTTCTGGTTAGTGCACAACCCAGTGGTAGAGCAGGAGGTCACTGGTTCAAGGTCTGGTAGGACCTGTGTCTGAAATCTCCCACCCCGCCCACCCCCGCCCACCCAGCACCAGAAATGAGGATCTGATTTATTAGTGAAGGAAAATTGCCAGAAGGAGAGGGTTTGGAAAAGATGGATTGGAATGTTGCAACTTAAAAAATTCAGAACATATGTTTTTGCAAACTAAATTCAAATAATTGTGCTTATTTTCTTGAATGTATTGGGGATGACTTATGGCAACCCTGTTGTTCATAAACAATAACATCTTTCTTGTTTCATATTTGTGTGCCCTTGCAAGCTGGGACTCATGGTTAATGGCGTTGTTAATTATGGTGGTGGTTTTTTTTGTTTTTTTTTTTTAACTTAAGCGTCAGGTATATATTCATCCTGGTTCATCTGTCAAAACTGAGGAAACTATCTGACTTGAAATCATTGGAACTCGGTTCCTGAAGATATGGTTTAATTTATTTGCTTTAGATGCTAATCTCCACTGGAGGGGGTGTAGTGTGATTGTAGTAGTGTGATTTGATTGTACATATATTGGTATTCTTTTAACAAATATTCCACATGATGAGCGAATCATCTTCTTTCCTCAAGCTGGAGTTTGAGTGTTCATTTGATGAGAAGAATGTATGGATACTTGTACATCTTTTGGCCAGACACTATGTTGGAGTGAAAATCGTGAATGATAATGGGGTAGAGGGATTCTGTCTTTGACTACGTCTTAAAGATTTGCTGAGATCTTAGAAACTTTGTATTAAAAGAAATTAAGAGGTTGGTTTGAAATATGCCATGATGTTGTAAATTTATTGATTTTCAATGTGTCCATGTTGTAATGCAGTTTGGGAAAGTATTATTCTTTTGTTCTCATAAAAGTAATAGCCACCACTTTCTCATTACAAACATTATTGTGTGCTATATTAGATTAGAACTCCTTATAGTACTGTCAGCATGCATTGATGTTTTAATTTTTTTCTGTACTAATTGAACATTTGTGTTGCTTACTGTCCATAATACAGAGTTTGCATCTTCTAATTTCTAAAGTTTTTTAATTATCTGTGCACAGATCTTTAATAATTGTCACTTGCGAAGGCACACAAAGACAGATTCTCTTAGCACAGTTCCATTCCTTATTGTATATCAAAGAAACTATAGAATCAATAACAACAGTACAATAAACCATCAGAGCTGGGATTTAAGTGATGCTGCTGGAAGTCTTGTGCCAAGATACTTGTGACAGAGGATTGCTTGAACACCTTATAATTATAGTTGTTTTGTTTCTGGGACAGATCTTCAGGGTTATTCTTCGAGAATGGCGATCCTGAGGGAGATACGGTCATGACCAATGGGTAAATAATGGACTTGGTTTCCATTCAATGAATGTTAATATACCAATTTAATGGTCTGTAGGACAAGTAGAGGACAAGTCTACTTACAAAGCACTTTGTATTAGCATTGTTATTCCCTCTCTAATGTGTGCATGTCTGGCTCAATGTTGTATAATTAACCCCTTTCTTTTAAATATATTTTGCTTTGTCACATCTATTTCTGTATTCAAATTTGGGGTGGGGGGGGGGGAATTAGAGAGATGCTTTCCTTTTAAAATACAAAAAAAGGAAATTGATTTGCTCATCAAAACTAAGATTTGAGCATTTAATCATCATGCGGGTTGATCCAGGCAGCCAGGTTGATGCTGAGTTGATGAAAAACAGGACAGTCCGCAGCTCTTGTTTTGTCTGTGCTTTTTATGTGACACTCACTTGCTGCCTACCCTGCCCAGGTGCAGGAAGATATTTGTGCGTGAAGCTTGATGCCACTGGCAATCGAAAAAGGCAAGCTAATTACCATGGTTATTGCAAAAATTGCCTCCAGGAAGCGAAGTGATCAATCCCAGAATGGATTGTGGCTTTGAGAGTGACCTTTCCAGCTGAGCAAACAGGGCAGAAATGTCCTCTGAAGGTTGCAGAGGAAATGAGGATGGAGCTGATGATAAAGAGGCCCAATGGAAGCCTGTCAAGACAGATGTTCACCCTTGCTGCTGGTATGCATATGAACCTTAAAGCAGCAGATTTAATGTGTCACAGGCAGGTTTCTGGAAGTAAACAACACTTTACCAAGAACTTGTTAAGCGCCAAACTAGCTAAAAGAGTGTCATAATTTCTGTGAGGTGTTTCGACAAACATCTGTGTTGTTCAGATGTTGTGATTCAGTGATAGTAGTGTCGCATCTGTTACTACAGGCTTCAAGTTTGATAACCACTATAAATGAATACACGCTAATGGAGGACATTCATCATGTATAATATGTAAATGAAATTACTTCTTCGGTGAGCAGCATGTTACTGAAGTGACAAATATGTTTGCCTTGTTCATACATACTGAAGGGTATATGCACACACAGAGCTGGAGTCTGTTGAAGAGCAATGTGCCATCATCAGATGTGTGTAAAGGCATTATGTTGTGTTTACATGAAAGATGGCAAGAATGGAAAAGCAGTTGTTACGACAACATTTTAATATTATGATCATAGCATTCTCAACACATTCATCAAGGACTGGAAGAGAATAATGCTTTCTGCAGTAGGCAGCAGGTGTTGGTCTCTTAAAAATGCTTTTATTTTCACTGTGATTGTTAGTGGAGGAGGGAAAAGTCTTTTGATTTCATGCTGTTTTTTAGCTGTTGCTGATTTCTAACTCGAGACTTTAACATGTAGCTTAGAACTGATGCCTTAAAATAAATTTGATGGCAGCAACACAAATGCAAACTATAAACTACCAAGTTTTCTTCCTTCTTTCCTTCAAGACCTGTCTTGAAATATGTAAAATAGAAGATGGAAAGAGGTGGTAAAAGTTGAAGAGAAAGATTTTACAGTCAAAAAAAAGGTTAACCTTGTTACATACTTCAAACTATACTTCTTCTCCACTAGAAACTTGATAGAATTTGAGTGGGGTAAGAGAAAAAAATAAGGAACATGGTCTTGTAATATATGACCACACCTTTTTGATTAATAGTTTCACAATTCCTGCATCGTGAATTTTGTTTAATATCTGAACATTTGTGGTAAAAGCTTACTAGTGATATTATTCATTCTCACTGAATGAAGCTGCATTAATGTTTTAATATATTTGCTGTATATATAAATATTGTATTCGTGTAATGTATTTTTTCTCTATGCTTTATTAAGAGGGCTTCGTAGATGTGTCAGGAAACTACAGTATTTTATAAGTAACATTCTGTTAATGTCTCAGCCTCCTTTATGGCAGTTTTGTTTCTTTGTGTGACGTCTTTGCTTCTGAAGCATATTGATAGGATCCATTTTAAGTACTTTATACATTTCAGCCACAGAACATAGATACAACCATACTGCCCTCAAATCTTTGATGTTCCAGTTTTTTTGCAGCATTTGTCATCAAACTCTTCCTAATAAAAATTCTGATAATGTTATTCGAAAAGGAATAATTAGACGATTCTTATCATTAGAAAGGACTGTACGCTCAAGCCTATTCACTCCAACAGTGGTGAGCTGTACGTGGGTTATTTCTGTCTATTGATCCTCGGTAAAAATAACTTCTGTTTCAGCAGCTTCAGTGCTTGTTTGTGCTTCTATCCAGCCATGTACCATGACCTGCAGTTTAAGCAGCATCCAGCTTTTAGTTGCTGCGACAAATTAAACGAAATCAGTCATTTCATTATTTCATAGTAGTATTAGGCTTGGTTTTTGCTGAAAGGGCAGTATTGGCCAGGAACTGTTCATTACTTTGCAGTCAGTCTTAGATTATTATCAATGATTTTTAGCCAGTAAAACACCAAATAAAGGATGTGTGTTATTTCTATGCAACCATTAAAACTCGTCCATAACAGACTTATTTTGCAGGAATAATATATTTTAAGAAAGCAGAAACAAGAATGCATTGTGTGGTCATAGGTCATTTTTGTTCTATCAGAGAGGGGAATTTTGTTAACATGCCATGTCCTGAATTTCTGGGGTCATCCCTTGTTGTCCTGCTTCATTATCGTGTTACTGCATGTCTGTTTCACGATCATAGTGTATGTCTGCTTTGCTTTAGTATTGAATTGCTTCAGTCTATTGTTTTATCTCTGTCTCTCTCCTTTTTCTATTTTGGCCTCATTGTCACAACTAATTGGCTTGTATGTGAACAGAGGGAATTGGGCATTTTTAGTTTTGTGATGGCAACTCATGTGTTGTCTTATTTATGTGCATTCATTTATTGCTTCTTTCCTGGAAACGATTATTAATCAGATGTAGTAGATGCATTTTGATCTGCATCAAACTTTAATCCTCATACAAAGTATGCTTTTTTATATTTTGCATTATAATCATATCTTAGAGGCATCTTTAGTGCTAAGCAACTATGGATAATTTAGTACACTGACTTCCTTTCATGATGTTATTTTGTAATCTGTGTGTTTGTCTTTTGTACTATTATTATCATCATAGGTGTCTGGGTATTTTTTAAATAGTTCCTCCATCCTGGCATATGAACCGGGACAATGCCTGAAGCTAAGACTAAAGTGCAATGTGACTGCCAGAACCATACAGCATGAATAAGATCTTATCAAGTTTTGCCTATTCTGGCAAAATTAAAAAACCCAAAGAACTAACAGTGACATGGGACTTTTGGTCTCATCCATTGTCCTGCTTCATACGTTAGGTTCTTGGAGTCTGGTGTTGGTATTTAATATTTAGATTATTGCTGTAATTTGTTCACCTTTCAGCTTAACCTGACATTTCAATGTCAAGACAGCATTGTTAAAGTTTTATTATAATGTAGTCACAGCTACATTGAAGTTCAAGCACCCATTCCAGCTTCCAAATGTTATTCACATCATGAAATGTAGAAAAGCAGGAAATTAATGGTCTTGTAAAGTGCTCATGGGCATAAATCAAGTGTACATATTTCTTCAATTCACTTTCAGGGTTGTGGATACAGACCACTTGGCTACTGCTGGCACCCACTGCCACCGGTGATTTTTTTCCCTACCCTCCCTTACCCCCCTTTCCCAAATGGAAATTAGTATCTTCCTTTAAGTTGGCAGATATTTATTGAAACATTAATCTGGCATGTTCCTTTCAAAGCAGCTAAGTTTTCTTTCCATTAATCTTTTTTTTTTTATCTTGTTGCTTGCCTTTGTCATAGTATTTTTTATTTATTTACTTTTTTTTGTGAGCTTCAATGCTCATTTTTATTAACCAGCTTTATTCATGGTGTTCTGTTTTTTTCCTATGCATAGAAAATAGAAGTGTATATCATTGACTAAAGTTTGTTGTGGTTGACAAAAAACTGTACTGTTAAATTGAAAGATGTGCATATTTGTTTCTTCACATATAAATTCACTTGCAGATGGGCATAGGGTATCTGGTCACATTTTATCAATCATTAATACAATGATTATGTTATAGGAACATATGTTACCATGTCATATCTGTAGTGTTCATACTAGCAAATGATTTTAATATATAGTAACAGGCATCATTGATGAGTGTTTATGTTCGGTGTAGTGTAGTTTTAAATCTTAAATTAAAATAGTATTGCAGCACTCAGCTGCCTTATTTTTTTCTATATAAACATAATACTAAGATGTTTTTCTTGAAAGGGCATGTTGAAATTTTCCATTTACTTTTCCTCAGTTACATTCATTTAGACTTTGTTAATTGAAAGTGTCATTTACACCATACTGTGGGAAGTGTCCTAAGTACAACATTAACTGTAAACAGTACAATGCTTTTACAAATTTTATTTGTTACTTGTTTCACTGCCATTAAGTAATAAAATTTTAGCCTTTCAAATGAACAAAATTCTCTTATTTAGATTCTGAACTAGTGAGTGTTAGTGCCTTATAGCAGAACCAATTAAGCACTTAATATATATCATACAAGGAAGATGTGAACTTTGATTGTGCTGTAAGATGATATCCAAATCCAAAAATTGGTGCATCAAAATGATATATATGAAAACCTTTTTCAGCAGTCTGTTTGAAAGCGGCATAGTCTGCTTTTCAGCATTCTTAGCAGTTTAGTAGAAACTAGGTGGCATGATGATGTCTCAGAAGTTGATTAGTGATGTCTTGTTGATCTCTCTGTCAGTAGTTCTGTAGTTCCTGTGTCACCATCCAAAGTGATAACCCAAATCATGAAAGTTGACAGTGTCATTCCGCTTGATGTAGTGGAGCAGCTGGAAGAAGGATATGATGCTGTGCCAACTTTCCAAAGGGTATCTGTGTCCGGAGAAGACACCAGCGGGGTAAGGGTGGTGATGGATTCATGCACTTTTCTTTCTCTTGCTGTGATATTGGCTTAATTGCTGGCAAGTTGTAAAACTCAATCAACCGATCAGTAATACAGGGAAAGAGTGGCTCAATTAATGGCATGAAATTTCAGAATCATTGAATCATTAACTTCTTCCTTGTATGTAGGTGCCACTGAAGGAACTTGAACAAGCATCCAAGATTCTGGTGGAGATGCTGTTGATTCGTGAAAAGTACATGCTGCTGTCACATCAAGCCTTCCCAGTGGTCACTGCCCGCTTCCTTCAGAGCCTTGAAGACCAGGAGGACTTTTGGGGTGTGCAAGAAATCTTTTCCAAGACAAGTTTGGAAGGTTGGTAGTGTAAGAATTCTTTGATCATGGATATCATCTGCCACTGTGTAAATGTTAACAGATTTGGTTTAGCAGACCCTGCATTTATTTTAATTTAAAAAATAATTTTACTCTTGCAATCAGACATAACTGTTTACTTCTGTGTAATTGTCTTTGGCTTGCTTATCTCATTGTCTACCTGTTATTTATGTCTGTTTGGGTATACGGTCAAAGATTAGCATATTTAGTATATTTTTATGTTTATAAAGTGCAACCTGTTCAGCATGTCTTCTGCTTTTATCATGTTATTTTTCTTGTATCATTTGTACTGGTTAGCTGCTGATTTTTAAAAACTGCTTTAACTGATGATATACAAATGGAAGTTCTAAGGTAGCATAACTTGGAAAGGTTTAAGAACAGTTTCAGTAGACTTTATTGTACATGCACAGAATAAAAGCTCATTACATCTGAGGTTATCTAAGGGATTGAGAGAATTTTATAAAGCTTTTGCAACCTATGTTACACTGTTGAACGCAGGTTTGAAGAAGGTCAAGATGACAAATACAAAATAGTTCATATAGTAATAGTTCAGCTTGTTCATGAAATATAGGTGGTTCCTTTCAAAAGTAATACCAGGTATATAAGTGGACTCTTATATAAACATATGATTCTCTTGGTACATTTATTTGGCACATACAGTTAAAATCCCAATAGTGCATATTGTTCCAAGTGATTGGAGTTCTTATTTTTATTTTTTACAAATGTGCACAATCTGAGCAAATAATCGTTTCTGTTCTTAAGAGACAGGCCTTCACTAACATGCCCAGGAATAGATTAAAAACAAAAAAGTCAGTTGTGGCATTGCTTAACAGTAAAGACAAGTGGACAGTGTGTGTTCATTATTTGTAGCAGACATATTTGACTCTGCATGGGTATTTGACAGGTATTTGCACGGGTCTCATGAATAGTCACAAGTTTTGGGGATTAGAATCTTTTAAAGAGCTTTATCCAGTTTTTTAGAAAATTTTTTTGCTAAGGTGGGTCCTTGACTGCTTTATCAACCAAACATATCTTTAAAATCTACTGTCCCTACATGAAGTTTTGAACTTAACATAACTTTTTATGCTTTCATTGTATATATTTTATTTTAAAATTATCTTTTTTGTTGATCATTTTCTAACATTTTTTTTTCCTACAGAGGGTACTGGAAAATTTTTATATGTTGATCTTCGAGGTATACTCTCGTGTGCAGTGCAAATAGTGTGCAATATTTCTTTTCTCCTCTCTACAACCCCATTGTGACCCAGATAACTGGCATACCTAGTAGAAGAACACAATAAAATATAACCAGCAGCATTTAAATAAAAAAAATTACAGCTGATTTTAAGACTTTTTATAAAGATATAAGTTCCTGGCTTTTTATCATTCTTATAGAAGTGACATAAAATGTAAATATGCATTGTAGCTACATGTAATGATTGTTTTTCTTGGTTGGTCAGGCTTCAGCTTTTGTTAACTTGAAAGTCTTTCATTTGAAAAAGTTCATAAAATGTTATTCTCATAGATTTTGCTGCTGGACAGAAGGGTATGCTTGTCATTTTTGCGTCACAGAGAGTTTGTGGTTTCAGCCTATCAAAGTTTGATTTCGCATACTATATTTGGTTTTCTTGGTTGCATAAAAAAAAACCCAAGCAAGCTTTGTACCCAGTTTACAGTCTAATCTTTTGTAAAGTGACCTTTCTCCACATGGAATATTTCTGGGAATTTAGAACTCATTGCCTGCTTAAATGGCAGTTCACACATTAATAGTTACGTTTGTTTTCAGGTCTTCATAAAAATTTGTCATGCTGTAAATGTAATAAGGTTCATGGTTCCCATCCAAGTTAATCCCCGTTATCACAACGGTTAGCGCCTACCACCAATACAGTGAAGGTTGGCTGTCCCGGGTTCAGCTCTCGTCTCGGGCATATTGCTCTTTCTTTGTATGTGGCATCTGTTTACAGGGTTGGCTGCCTTGCCATGATATAGCCTTAGTTACTGGCTTGGAGTAAAACACCAATCCCCCTCCAATTATCAGAGACTTCTCAGACTGCTGACAGGGGTTTTGAGCAGATTAGTTGGACACAGCATTTTGCTTTAATCTAATTTGCTTTGGTTGGATAGAACATGTGTTAGCAAAAGAATATATATGACACTGCTGTCAGTAGACACTGCTATGAAAGGTTCTGAGGAAATGTGTGTCATTTTGATTTATTTACAAGTTTAAAATATGTTTGTAATGCATATTTACCTTCATCTAGTAATTGATACCTAACCTGCTTTCAGAAGAAATCAATAGGTCATTGCTGCGCATAATTGTTGAAGGGCAGTTTATTAATTAATCAACATAAATTAACATCACATATGCTGCCATTGTAGGATACTAAATTTGCTATATTTTTATCATGGGCTTTTTCAGTTGTAACTGGAATTTTGCTTGACTTAAAATTGCGTGGCTTGGAATACTCTGACACATAACTCATTCATTTCCAAGATTGCATTTTATTGATTGTTCCTGTGTTTCTGAAATGTGGGAATTGACTATTTAGAAGGGAAGTCTCCCAAATAAAGCCATATCAATGCATTGAAAACATCTTTTTTTTATTAAAACTGTTATCCATCAGAAACTAAAGCTGTCATCGACATGTTCTTTTTTATATACAAAAGTCTATTAAATTTTTATTTATCTTTTCCCAACCATTATCAATCAACACCAGCCATTTGGGCCCTCTTACATACACATCCATAAACAAAGACGGATAAATAGCAGAGATCTAGTTGCAGGACTAAAGAAAGCTGAATGCCAGCACTAAAACAAACTGAAAGTTCAAAACATATTTCATCTGTGATGACTTTGTAACACGAGTCATGATCTGTGACCTGTTCACATTTTATTTACTAGTGAGTTTTATAATGGGCATTGAAAGAGGCAGATGCTATGGCATTTACTTGGAAGAACAGGGTTGGAAGTCATGGGCTTAAGTTTCTCCTAAAATACCATCTCCCTTATCATGATTGGGCATTAGTTGCTGATTTGGCATAAAATGTCTCCCAAGATGTGCTAGAAAAGAGTAGTGTTTTTGTGTGAGACTCACAGGAGCTGTTTAGACTATGAAGATTTGATAGGTCACAACAAATTATGCTTTATAGCAAAACACATGACTGTACAAGTGTATATAAAAGTGGATATTTGTCAGTACTTGAACCTGCTTGACAATGCAATGCATGCATGCACACTCATGGCTGTTCGCTTTCATGTCCCTTTGTTCTCTTTGATTTGTTGTCAGTCCATTTGCTATTCTTTTCTTTTTTATCAGTGTCTTACCCTTAGTTCTTTTCTCAGCATATTTTTAGATTGTTTTTAAGTGAAGAGGTACACCAGAACTATAAATTCAGCAAGAACAAACTTGTGAAGTTCTCATAAGTGTAATTACATGCTCTTCCAGTTTGTAGGTTTTTCCAGTATTATTGGTAGAGTCTTCTTTATTTGTTTTCCCTTCTCTCTCTTTCCCCCCTCCCCACCCCACGGATGTGTTTTTGCGTGTGCACATATGCATACACTTGGTTGTTAGCACGAATGTTTCCATGAAAAGTGTCCATTAAAAACCAGTTACATTAGTTTGATTTGGAGTACATACTATCTAGCCTTCACAATAAGTATCAAGATTGATATATGAGCTGTTAGAGAAGTGGTACTTTTGATAGACAGTCAAGTTCATTAAAATGCTTTCTTCGTAACCTTTTAGATGTGAGTGTAGTGCTTTTTTCCAGTGATTCCTACCTTTCCAACAGTACTACAGTATTTGTTGCAATATTTCCAGATGACAATCCTATTGCCTGTTACTGATACAGTTGGTAATAGTGCTTTCTTTCCTCTCCCCACTTCACCTTTAAACTAGAACATTGACACTTTGTTGTGGAGTCGTGAGATTGTGTGTGATTTGTTTACTGACTTTTGATTGTCCTTAAGAATTCCAACCACTAACATCTCCATTAGTTACACTTATTTTTATAGTAGTCATTTTTCAGCTTACTTTGCATTTTTATCTTCTTTTTTTTCCCCTCGCATTAAGATCTACTCCTTGCATGTACACCAAGTAAGCCATGCGAAGAGATTTCTTCATGAGTTGCAGTTACAGTTTACTGAGTTCAAGACTTTACTGTTCAGTTCATTTTGTTACCTTTTAAAAAGTAGACATTTAAGCAGGTCTTTACTGCTGGTCTTCTTTGTCACTTGGGTGTTGATGCATGTTGTCAGAACTTCATTTTGAACATAAGCAAAGTTTTCTTTATCTGTCTTGATGTCTTTTGATCAGCTTTAAGTAGGTAATCACCTTTACCAGTTTGGTTGTACATGTATTTAAAGATTAATGGGACTAAAGCAGCATTTTGAGAAGCTATTTTAGTATTTAAACATTTGCCATCCATTATATGCCTTATTATATGCATTAAGCATTTGCCATCCAGTGTAGATATTTTCTTAATGACTGCCTTATTTTTAGATCCTTTAGTGGTTAAACTATCATCCTCTGCTAAATTGCCCCCATGCAAATTCATGGAGAGACTAGATGTCACTTTACTGAACACTATCCAGACATGAAAGTTGACAAGCCAAACGAGACAGAGGTGTTGGGTGGCAACAAGACTTAGGTAGCAGTGCCTAATATACAATAGCTCTGGGCTTTCAAGACCAAAACACATCTTAGATGGTAGGATGCAATGAAGGTTAAAAAAGAAGGGGGTTTGTTTGCAAAGGTTTCCCATGGCAGTAATAAAGTAAAGGCATTTAAAAATTGAGGCACTTCTGTTTCCTTTAAATGAGTCCCTTTTCCTGAGATTATTTGCCAGTATTTAACATGTTTCTTTTTACTTTTACTTTTAATGCATTTATATTTATATTATTGTTAATTTGCATGTTGTATTAGATAGTATCTAAACAGATCACAGGTTCATAAAGGAAAGGAATTATAATGCTAAGCTGCAAAAGACTTAGAAGTCCCTAATACCTATTTCGTTGGTGACAAAGTTTACCTTTTAAATTCAAGTGGGTATATACACTGATTGCTTTAGTGTTTTTATGCTGCTATTTTGTCATGATTGCTTCTGTAAGCATCAAAAGCTAATGGTGTTAATCAGTTTGCACATAAAACACACGTACATGCTTGCACTAAAAACAAAAACACACACACACAGAAGCAGCTCAGAGACATAAGGTAAACATCAATGTAGGCAAGGATTTATGTTGAGCTACTTTGGTCAGCATTTTCTCTGCTAATTGTTAAAAATTGAACGGAGTATCAGAGCTTCCTTTTGGAATATTACGCATTTTCCCATGTTTCTTTTAAAGCATGGCAGCAAAACATATTCGTCTCTGAAGAGAGTTTTAAGCTGTATTTTTAATTATCAGCACTATTGCAAGCATTAATATTCCCTAAGATTCCATCACAAAATTGCACTAAATGGCACACCAACAACTAAAATGCCATGAAATTCTTTTTGTCTTTCACTGTTACCACAAAAATGCTGAAGGTCTGTCGAAGGACATCAGATTTTTTTTCTGAGGAGACTAGTGGTCATGCAGTAAGACTTTAAAACCAACAGAAAGTTTTGAAGGAATATGCTTACTAAGAGGTAACCTACTTACGAAGATTGCAGTCAGGTTAGAGGGAAGTGTTGTTCAGCTGTAGAGACGCTAAGTGGCCTAGTTAATAGAGACACAGCTGGAAGAGCATAGATGACAGCTTTACTGCTTCAAACAAGAGCTTCATTGCTAATTTTAGTATGACTCCATGACAGTAGCAGAATTATAACAAGAGATCACTGACATTGCCCTCAGTAGGAGAGCAAGTTAATACTTGAATAAGCCCTCCTTTAACCTGTGACCATTACACAGCATCATCAAGAGACAAAAAAAGAACAACTGTTGATTTCAGACCAACTAAGAATGAGCAGCAATAAAAAAGAATATTTTATGAAATAAGCTTTAAAAGTTTATATATTTGAGGTTTTTGTGGTTTACAATTGAAAAATATTAATGGATATAGAATGTTTAAAAATAAAATCCCCAGAGTCTCCAACATTTTTTTCAGCTATAATGGCCCTTCTTGGCTGGATATCTTGGTGAAGGATATAAACCTTGTATTGTCTTTAATCTTAGTTTCTTTAATCTGTCAAGTCCTCCTCGTCCATTGGTGATATTTTCCTGTCGAAGGGTTCAAATAGTTTGATCTTTTTTATATCATTTCCCCTTAGTGACCTCTTGCACAGCTCTAAAATGTTCATCTCATGCAATGTTGTAGATCCTAGTTGGTGCACTTTTCTTAATATTTGTTGTCCATATAGTCGAATTATAACTTGTAAGCGTATTGTTATATAAAGGAAAAATAATAAACGATTACAACTCATGATTACTGCAAGGGGCCCGGAAAGGTCGTCTGCTCCAGGGTCCGTGCTGGCTTTCAGTGGCCCTGGATGTAATGTGAGAGTATTCATATTTGAAAAGGCAACAAAAGAGAGTGCTTACGGCAAACTGAAAATCTCTTGCCTTTTTTCCTCTGCACTCACTCTCTCTTGTTCCCGAATAAACATTATGTCGTTGAGAACATGTGGATATGTGGAGTAGTGTACAGTTGTTTTAACCCACTTTCTATATCATCCTACTTGAAGAAATTTTAGTTGGGTGTGTAGTGAGTGAACTGATGCCTTTTTTCCAGTGGACTACATGATTTTCTAAATCAGAAGTCATGTGTTTGTAAGGAATAAAACAATGAGCTTCGCTTCATTATATTCATAATTAAAACCTGCTTTGGCATTTTCATGTTTATTGTGTTTTTTATTATATTTAGAAGATTGACCCTTTACCACTTCTTTTCATGTTATTTCCAAACTGATTCTTTAAAGTTTAAACTGAGCCTAGCTTTTTGTTTGTGTTTCCTGATTTTGATTTTTTTCCTTTGATAGATTTAAATATATAAAAGGGAGATTGTGAGTGAAGTTCTTACAGTGTTCAAGCAGAATAATGGAGTTTTACAGTGCATTGCTGCTCAAGCAGAGGGCTTATTTGAAGAACATTGTAAATTTTCTGGTGATAGATGTGACACTTAAGTAGCAATACCTTAGGCTAAGTGGTATGCAGGTGTTATTTCATTGCAGAGCTTGATGTTTGTCATTCTATGATCTGTTAACAATAAAAACCCAATAGTTGGTCATAAGTGAAAAGTCATCTGCAAGACTTTGTTCATGAACCCTGTTTAAATATTTACAAAGATTTGCCTTTTTTTCTATCAGAACATACTACTGTTTACTTAAACCAATGCAAACATAATTGCACACACACACACAGGACAAAAAAATTCATAAAGAATATTGTTGTGATTGAAAAAAAATACAATAGGTCTTCATATCTTGCTTTTGCTGTAGAAGGTTTTGTAGAGTGTAGTTGCTAGTACATGCATGTGTTGGTTTTGGTCATAATTTATCAAAGCAGAAAAGAATTATACAGTTTAACTGTAAAACCAACATTATTTTATATTGTTTTGCCTTCTGTAAAGCTTAATTTCTTTCCTACTTAATGTCTGCCTGATGGGACTGAATGGGATTGATAAATGCAATGTGTATTTGTGCATAACATGACAATATACTTGTTTGACTGTGGAAAGAATTTTCGTATAAAAGCAAGCTAATTCTAATAATCTGTTCAGAGGTTAGGAGGGAAAAAAAGATTGACTTGCTTAGCAGCTCTAGGGCTGGGGACATGTTAAATTATACCTTGCATGTACTGGTTCCATAAAGGAACATATTCTATTTTTGTTCCCTCTCTAGATAATGAATAGAGTAACTATTTTCAACATACATGTTGTATTGATAAACCAGGTTTTGTTGCTTATAATATCATTTCTGCACAAGAAATTAGTGGCTGATGAATATTTGACCAATCCACCTGACAGAACACCCAATCCACCCCCCACCCAGAAGTGGAGACCCATTCAGCTGTGAATATCAGGAGTCAGTGGGGTGTGTTCTACGAATGGAGGAGGGAGTGATGCATGTGTATCGCACTCAAGCGGACGCTGACAGTGGCACACAGCTAGAGTGGGTGTACCCTGACCTGAAGACCTTCCTCAAGGACCAGAACCTGCTCTACACCTTCATTGCTGATGGACCACTGTGAGTCTCGGCTACTGGGGTTAATTGCACAGTACAGCCACACCTTGTTAACCAAACTTTTACTTTTTGATTTCTTGCTTTGAAATGCATTTTCAAAAAATAATCTTCCCTGCTGGTTTGAGCCACTAATCCTTGCTGTAGTACATGGGTCCCAGAAATTTATTAGAAAATTTGAATTTTGGCACCAAGTTGAATGAGATAATGAGATAAAGTGTTGGTGTAAAATGTAAACAGCATTCTTAATGAAATATGAAAAATTCTATGGTGCCAGATGTTCACAGTGGCATAAAGACCATTTAAAAGGGCAGAATTAATACAGTGTTGAAAATTGCACACACACATAATTATATATATATAAGAATTCTATCTTGTAAGACAGTTCTTGTGATCAATGATGTTGATTGTTTTGAAAATACTTCATTGCCATGCAGGTAGAATTTTCTGTCCTCTCATTCTATTCCTCTTCTCTTCCCTCCGTGACTAATCGTATATGGTGCCAAGTTTTAAGGAAATTGTTTATTTTATATTATAATGATATCATTGGTAGATACTTGTGTTGCAAAGTATCCAAGGGTTGCTTAGGGAAAGCAGGTAAAACAAAATGTCAGGAGCTAGAAATTATAGGAATAATGGAAACAGGGCTGACACTGTATATTCTGTATATTAACATTTCTGGATTGTTGTACCTTTAGATAACAGGATTCTGCTGTATTGATGGTGAAGATAATGTATGCTGAACATCATCAATATTTTCTTTGTAAGGCATTCAAATGTATACTTGATCTCATGCCTCAGAGGCCTTGTTTTTATTTTTAAATCTTCATCTCTGTAGCCAGCATATCACTGGTGTACACAAGATTAAATGTGGTATATTAAAATGCTTTATTTTGCTCTTTTTCTTCTGATCTCTCTGTGTATGTTTCTCTTTCTTTCTTTCTGTTGCTGGTGTTGTAGGAAAGGTTTCAGGAAGGATTTATAGTTTGATTCACAAACAACACCAAGGTAGAGAGAGCATAGCTCATGCCACAAGATCATGCAACACATCTGTTATTTTAAGTTTCTTTGTACTTATGTTAGCTCATAGCAATAAAGCTTTGTTATGTGCGCATATATATTTATGTGTGTATGCATGGTATTTTACAGGAAATCCTTTAGCTTCCGACGATTAAGCTACCTGTCATCTAAGTTCCAACTGCATGTTCTGCTAAATGAGCTGAAGGAGTCTGCAGAGCAAAAGGAGGTGCCTCACAGGGATTTCTATAACATTCGCAAGGTTTGTCCTGCATTACCATTCTCCTGTCTTAAGGCAGTTCTTCAGTTCCCATTTTTCCCTTTTTTTTCTGTTCTCATTATTCTCATATTGGACTCTGTATTCACTTGTGTGTGTGTGAAAGAACAAGAATTCTTGCTTGACCCAACCTGGAATCATGCTTCGTGCTTCAATACAAAATTTAAAGTTTGAGAAAGTTTTGTAACTATTGTTGTAGAAAAAATTCAAAGCAAACCACAAACATGACACAGAAACACAAACAAGTGCAAAGGTATGACAGCATTTCTTTGTCAGAATTCTGGATTGAGGGGTGAGAAGGAATCTGCACAGAGCAGCAAGCAGTAGTTTTCTGTTTTTTGTAGTAGTTTAGATGGTGCTATCCAGTAATAATGTAAAAAAGAAGTTTTTTTGCATGTGTCTAAATATGCAGGAGAAGACATCTATCTCATTAAAAGCAAATTTACATAGAAAAAGCTGCCCAAAGTGGAAATTCCTTAGCAAAGGTTTACCTGCCCTCTCAACCTTTAACAGAGAAAATATGAATATTTAATTATAGAACTTGCTCTTTGCTTTATAGTGAGTATGAAAAGGTAGGCAATAATGTTGGATGTAGTATGATTTGTTTATGTCATCATGAAAATGGACATCAAAGGCTGGACAAAAAAATAGTTCATGAGACAGACAACATTAAAAAACTGTCATCTGTTACCTTTCACAGACATCTGTGATCTGTCAAAACAACAACATTAAATTACAACATAAGATTAATTAATAAGTGGGATGTCATAAGCTTTATCATGGCACTTTTAGCAACACTGAACAGTACTCCTAGATTAATGCCTATGAGCTTTTTTATAAAAGTGAATGCAAAGTTATGAAGGTAAACAACTCAGGTGCTTTGTCTCTTGTGTAAAATCATTGATGCTTGTTTTGTAATGAAGGTTGACACTCACGTGCATGCTTCCTCCTGTATGAATCAAAAACATCTTCTGCGCTTCATCAAGAAAACAATGAAAAACTGCAAAGATGACATTGTCTGTCGTGACAATGATGGCAAGGAGATGACACTTGGTGAGGTTAGTGGATACTTTCAAAGTTACAAGTGTTACTAGAAGCTCTTGAAAGTGAGAGAAAAAGAAAATCTAGGATCATTATAACATTGTACTTAATTAAACTTGTGTATGTCAAAAGCGATGTAATTTTTTTTCCTTTGAATGCCACGGTTTTTGTTAATGATTAGTATCTGTTTTAATTTGTTTACTAAAATTTGATCTTTTCCATTTGAAAAGTCTTTTATATACAATTGCTTTCATTTCATCCTTCACGGCAGTCATTGCCTCCATATTGTTATTCAGCCATCTTCAGAAAAGACTTTGACAGTGGCAGGAATGCTGCTAGATGATGGGTGTCATGAGAAGGTAGTAGCTACAGGCAATTGTCATCCTACGATTAAACATAACTTCTTGAGAACAGAGCTAGGATTTTGTCCACAGACTTAGGAGAGTTGTTGACAGTTGCTAACCTTTCTTTTTGTTGTGTCCCTTTATTCACTCCAGGTTTTCTCCCAACAGGTCTTTGACAGTATTAATCTGACTACTTATGACCTCAACGTGGACATGCTGGACGTCCACGCAGTGAGTAACAAGATGATACACTGTTGTCACCATGCTCCCAATACCTGACCCCTCCAGGGTGGTGAATTACTGGTTCACCTTATTTATTATTTATAGTGAAGAGAACCTTGATGTTTTTCCTGATTATTTATTGAAGAACTGTTCTTTATAAATATCTAGCAGTCAGTGCAGGTTCTAGAGGTTGATTGGTTGAATTTTTTGCCGTGCTTGCAACTAAGGCTGTATGATGGTGAGCAGGTTGAAGAGAGAGGCCAGTCTGGTAAATGATTTTGAAAGACACAAGAATGTGTGAGTGGAAAAAGGCTGTACCATTTCCTACTTTTTTAAAATTTTGATTGCATGAAAGCAGTACCTTGTTTATCATGTAGCAAACCTGTACACATTTGATTGATAATTCTGAGTAATATCTAGTTACATCACTTTATTTTGAAATGATATAAAATTATTACAAAGGTACCAACAAGTCTGAGACATTACTGAATTCAAATAAACAGTTAATATGCTTTGTCTACTTATTCTTGGTGATTTCGGTATGCTGGTGGTATTTTTTGCCCGTGTTTGTTTCTTATTTTTGATTTGGTGTTTTAGTAGGTTTTCTGTTTTGTTTTGGCTGCATGTTTTGAATCACTGTCTAGAGTGGCATGGAAAACTTTTGTTCATTGTTAAAGATTTCATTGATGGTAACAATATTTTTTTATCTAGACGAATGCTCTGCATTTTCCATTTATTTTAAAAAAGGTTACTTGAATCTTTCCTCCTTTGATGCCAGCTTACAGATTTTAGTGAATATTTAAATTTATAGCTTTAAGAGAGTTAAAAAATGCCAGTACAGGGTTGGTTTTTTTTTTAGTTGATCTTTGTTGTGTACTAGGAAATAATTATTACCAGCATTATTATTGCAGGAAAAATGAGATGGGATTTGTGTTCAGCTGCAACTGAATAAAAGAAATTGCTATTTAGAAAATAGTGTGAAGGAGGTACCAATAACACGTTCTCAGGGATTTTGTCCTTGTAGTCTTGTCTGTCAGACTTAAAAATTACAATTTTGCAGAATTTTTACAGAGTTACCAATTTCCTACTTTTTGTGCATTGATATATATGAGAGAGGAAAAGTTTTAGAAATCCAAAAAAATTGTAAGATGAGGGAGGACTTTCAAGTTTAAGTAAACATAGTGTTAATAATCTATTTATTGTAAGTACATTGGAAATAAGTGGGAAGTTATGTGCTTAGTCAGAGTGGGTATACGGGACTGATCAGGTCCTGTTTAGTCTCTCAGGGGATTTAAATGTCCTCCATTAATGTCGCAACATTCTTGGAACTTGGTTTCAACACTAATACAGTAACACAATAATTGAGGTTTTTTATGTAATGAATGGCTGAATACCTGTATACCATTTTTTCGCATCCTGTGTAATCATAAGTGCATACCCTTAATCATAAGTCATATCAATAATCAGTGCACTTATATAGCACACTCTCCCACCTATTTAGTGAAGTGTGCTTTCCAGAAATGCTCTTAAAGAATAACATGAGTGCATTGTTTAACCACTAGAATACTTTATGATACTTTATGCTCTATTTCCAGCAATTTTTCCTGAGGGACCATGTTGTCCTTTAAAAATACAAAAATGTGAAATGATTGTTAAGACTGACTGATAGCAAAGTTAAGCATGGTTGATCCAGGAAAAGTAGATTCTGCATCTTGGCATCTTGATGTGTTACATGTTGAATCAAGTCCATATGTGAGGTCAGCAAAATCAAAATAGGTCCATAGTTTCACAGACTGAATCATCAGCTAATCAGTAAAGTCAAAGAACCTTGGCAGTTTTGGAAGTGTCTGCAGTCCAGTTGAAAGTATCATATTTGTTTACCTCTTGAAGTAAGTCTACTTTGTATTTTACACATTATGGATCATACATTTATTATACTTACATGCATGTAGAAAAGAGCATTGCATTTCTTTTACAGGACAGGAACACCTTCCACAGATTTGACAAGTTCAATGCAAAGTACAATCCTATTGGAGAGAGCCGCCTTAGAGAGATTTTCATCAAGACTGATAACTACATTGATGGAAAGTACTTTGCCCATGTCCTTAAGGTATGTTTCTTATGAACATGTGCATCCTTCATTTCATTAGTACTGGATGGGGACAGTTTTTTAGTGATGTGCAGTTAACTCATTCTTTTTCATATATATATATAGATGGCCTACATGACATACATACGTGTGTGGCAGACTTTTTTCCACCGAAGTAAAATGGACCTGAAAAAATAAATAATTATACTAGCTGAACTTTAGACCGTAAAGAAAGTGACTTCAACGAGAAATTAAAAAACTTTCCATCAATACCCTTCTTTTTGCATACAAGTGTCAATGGCTGGCATCTCAAAGATTAAGCACCAAACCTTCAGAGCCTGGTACCTATTATGTGCAATATTGTAGTTGGCTTTTACTGTGAGCAATTTTCATTCATTTCCACTTGGTGTGTGACCTGTTACTGCCTGCAAGAATAGATTATTTGTTTGAAGGTGATAAAGTCTGCATAAGCCTGTGTAAAAGACTCAAATCCCATTGGACATATCTCGCTTATTTTGGTTTTACAAAACTTCACTTTTGAGATAGACTGAAGTAGCAATGGTTGATTGCTTGTTTCTTACATTTGTTATTTGTTGTTTTGTCAGTCTATCTTTTTGTTTTCTTTTTTCAAAAAATATATTTGTTTGAAAATAGTTTTATGCAGGGTAATTAAATTAATATTTTTTTGGTGTCTGGAATGAGTTAATAATGTATGCCAATGCACAATATTCTTAGAGAGGAGCAAATATAAACACCACATCAATAAGAAGACAGGAAAAGAAAGAAGACAATAAAAAAGAAAACTAAAAAAGATCAATTTCTTTGTCTTATAATATGTTGTTTTGTCCAAATCATGCATAAAGCTAATTATATTTTCTGCTGCTTGTTGTGAAGGAGGTCTTTTCAGATTTGGAGGAGAGTAAGTACCAAAATGCTGAATTTCGTCTGTCAATCTACGGCAAATCAAGAGATGAGTGGGATAAACTGGCTAAGTGGGCCATCAAGCACAAGGTCTACTCTGATAATGTGCGTTGGATGATCCAGATGCCACGCCTTTAGTGAGTTGCATGTTTCATTTATCTTTTGTTACCTTTAAAGACGTGTAATGGATATAGTAGGTTCTTTTTTTCTCTTCTTTATACTTATGCTTCCATGTTTATAACTAGGATATATAGTTTTCTCTTGTCCAAGAGTGCTAATAAACATTTACCATGAATACCATTAATGACTTTAAGCTATAATTTTTTTCCTTTCTTTCAATTCCATTTTAAGAGTAGTATTTCTTTCCCTTGCAGTTTTTTCCTGTTATATTTAATTGTGGTCTTCTTGAAATACCCGCTTTTGATTACAAACATATTAGCATGCCAAATATATACTTATTGGAATATTTGCCTTTATTTCAGTGATGTGTTCAAAACAAACAAGCTGGTGAATAGCTTCCAAGACATATTGCTTAACATTTTTGAGCCTTTGTTTGAAGTCACCAATGATCCAAAAAGTCATCCAGAACTTCATGCCTTCCTGCAGCATGTGAGTGATGGGTATTTTCTTGAACATTACTGGTTTTAATGCAATTTGTGTCAGACACCAATCATCTTGTTATCTCCCCTCCATTAAGAGGCACTAGTGAATGGCACACATTACCAACCTCTTACCCCCTAAAAAGTTATTATTATTGATTTTATTCTGTCATTGACTAGTTACAGATTTTAGGATCCTTTAAAAAGAAATCATAGGTTAGTAAGGAGTGGGCAAAGATAAAGTAGACCTGGATGCTATACTGCAGCTGAGAGCAGTTCAAAAAGATATAACTAGAATGATCAGACGACACTGCAGAGGAAGAGTTAAATGCTATTGGATGCAATGCCAAGAGTTTATTTATGTAGAGAAAAGAACTGATTAACTATTTTGACTGCAAAAGTAATTTTTGTACGTTCACTCTGAATGTTGTTTTTAAGTTACTGTCTGTTCTCTGTTCTCTTGTTTCTTAGGTCACTGGGTTTGATTCTGTGGATGATGAATCTAAGCCAGAAACCATTGTTTTTGACTCAGAATTAGCCCTTCCAGGAGACTGGACATCAGAGGAAAACCCACCATACAACTATTATCTGTACTACACCTATGCTAATATGGTTGTCCTCAACACCTTCCGAAAGTAAGCTTCAGCTAGAATAAAGACTGTTGGTTTAGGTGATAAGAATGTCAGTACAAAACACATGACTGATTGGAGGAGAACTCTCCCTCATCTGCATCAGATTAACTATATTTTATCTGTTAGAAGTGGATAAGAAGATCCAAACTGTCAATTGGCTTGCTTTCATTAACATTAGTGAGTTCAAGCATGATCAAAATTATGCAGTCTGTCTGTGTAATCATTATAATTATCTTGGTGTCAGGGAGCGAGATATGTCTACCTTTGTCTTGAGACCTCACTGTGGAGAAGCAGGGCCTGCTACTCATCTTGTTGCAGGCTTCATGCTGGCAGAAAGCATTGCACATGGTCTTGTGTTGCGAAAGGTAGGATAGAGTGTAACAGCATCTTGTTGTGGATTCTGAGTTCTCTTCTAAACCATGTTCAAACATCATGTATTTTTATAAAAATAAAAAAATTGATATTGGGAGTTAAATATGTGTGAGCATCTAATGATTGAATAAATAAGAACAGAATGGTGCATTGAGTGATCCCGGTATCAAGAATATGCCTGTCTTCAGAAACAGTGACATAATATATTTACAAATTTATTAAAATTTAGGTTTTTAATATAACTGCTATTCAAGTTTATTAAGAGCTATGAACAAACGCTACAATATCTTCAAGAAAATTCCTTGACAGTTGTATCTATTTAAAGATAATTGTGTGTTTTTTATGGTTGATTGTCAATTCGTTTGAGGTAATTTGTGTACGGTGCATTAAGTTACCTTCACTCAGGGAAAAGCGCTCAAAAATTTTTTATCATTACAGCAACAAAACAATAATCTGTAGGAAATACAAGCAAATCATGTCATTTTAGATCCATTGATGTTACATGTGTGATTGGTGTGTTACTTGAAAAAGTATGCTGGCCTCTTTATTAACTGGGTAGGTCATCTGTGTGTGTAAAAATTTTCTTTGTTTGACATATTTACATGTGTTTATGTACAAATTTCGTCTGACTTATGTTTTGTGTATGTATAAACTTTCTTTGTCTGACTTGTGTTTACAGGTGCCAGTACTGCAGTACCTGTACTACCTCGCTCAGATTGGCATTGCTATGTCTCCTCTCAGCAATAATTCCCTCTTCCTCAACTACCATCGAAACCCACTATTGGAGTACTTCAACCGCGGTCTCAATGTCTCACTTTCTACTGATGATCCTTTGCAGTTCCATTTCACAAAGGTAGACTTGTAACTGTTATTTGTGTGAACTCCTGCCATTCAGCTATTATTGTTTACCCCTCAGTTCCTTATCTTCATGTGTGCACTTAATTTATGTTCGCCATGGTTTAATTATTTTGCTACTTTATTTTATTTCTAATGGTTATTTTATCTGTAGTCTTACAAGCATGAGTATGCACTATACAAATCATGCATTTATTATTATTAGTCTTTCATGTTTAGCACATTGAGCTCACTTCCATATAAAAAATGCACTCTAAAAATCCTTTTATTATTATTTTAAAAAACTTGATTTAAATTTACAAATGAATCAGATGTACAGTGTATGAAGGTAGATTTAAAGGGTTTCATGTTATTCTTAATCGCTACAGTTTTACACTTGTTCATATTTAGTTAATGTGTGCCTCACTTCCTCTCCACGTCAGCTCTGTATGTGCCTGTATGCAAGTGCCTAACTTCCTTCACATGTTTCTGCATGCTTGTATGCAATGTGCGAATGTTAATTGTTTGATTGATATGTAATTTAATGTAGAATGTGCTCTCTGGTTTCAGCATTTTTTCGCTGCTAGTATTTTAAAATGATAAAAATTACTTTGCACAGGAACCATTGATGGAGGAATACAGCATTGCAGCTCAAGTGTGGAAATTGTCTACCTGTGACATGTGTGAGATTGCTCACAGAAGTGTGCTGCAAAGCGGATTTCCTCATGAGGTATGTGCAAGGGTTCATGTTGAGTTATTTTTTAGTTGTTAGTTTTATTGACCTTCATGGTCAAGGGAAAACATGAGACAAAGCAGCTGGCAGGGCTGTCCATGGTGTTCTATCATCTGCTGGGTTCAGCAAGCTTGATTAGCTAGATTGGGGCCACTGTTGATGTTTTCAGACCAGTTTCTGTAACCCCGGTCTCTCTTTTTCTGTCTTCTTCTACCATGTCTTAGCAAAGCTGTTGTGCTATGTTTTATATGGCTGAATATGGCATGTACACATCAGATTCCTGCTAAGTGTATCTACTAATCCATTTTTTTGTTTGTTTGATCTCCCAGGTCAAACAGCACTGGCTGGGTCCCAACTACACCAAAGAAGGGGTGGCGGGAAATGACATGGGTCGCACAAATGTGCCAGACATTCGTATTGCCTATCGCTATGAAACACTGGTGGATGAGATGCGCACCATCTGCAGAGGGTCCAAGTCATTTGATAGGAACTGCAAGGATGTTAAATTTACTGCAAGTTAAGTGTCGCGACCTCGTTGGATGTACTGTGTGATAATGGTTGCTGCTGGAACGGCATATGCTTCTAGGCATCGCTGCTAAGCTGGCTTCAGCTGACAGACTGCAAAATATACAATGTCACTCCTGTTATGGAATGCAAAAAAGTAAGCTGTGCCAATTGAAGAGCCAGCAGCAGTTAGTAAGCCAGTTACCAAAAAAAAAGCAAACGCTTATTAGGAAAACAGCAGCAGTTTTTAAGGTCTGTTTCTAGCACTGTCAAGCCACTTGTTAATCCATCAGATTTACTGTTATTATTATCATGTTGATGACCATTCTGTCCATATGGTGTTTCTTTCAAATGGTTCTCGAGTGCTTTCATCCTTTCAGCAACTAGATCTGGTGAGATCAAAATTGTGCTGTGCCACATTTTAAACTGCTTTTCTCTAAACCTGCAGTAGGCCTCTTTGCCCATTACTTGATCATCATTTTAGAGTCTTATTGCTTTTTGTTTTGTGTTTCCTTATGAATTTATAACTTGCCTTTTGTGCTCATTCTGATAGTGTGTTTTGAAGTTTGCATAGTCTGTAGACATGAACTTAACAATTTTGAGCCAATTATATATTAACATATACAGGGTTTCCCCTTTCTCGTTTATCCATCCAACCACACCCATGTGGGTTTTTCCAACAGTTTTTGTAAGTGACTTCATGTTAAAATCCATTCATTACTATTCTTGAGAGAGAATTTTTAGCTGTGAAATGCAACTGTTAAGCTTGGCTTTATCTCTAACTCATTTTAAATTATGCTGTTAGCGCTTTTTTTTTTTTGAAGACCTAATTTGCTGTGATCCAAACTACACCAAATGAAAGGAGTCCCTTTCAGATGGAAAATCCTTTCCATATCAAAAATATAAAAAAAGAAGATATGCTTGGTTTATTGTGTGTTCTCATGCATGGGTATGTGCATATTTTCACTCACTGTCCTGCACATTCAGTGCATGGACAAAGATCTCTTCCTTGTGTGGTTTGTATATTACTATGCATGTGCATACATGTACATTATTTTCAGGCCATATGAAATGAATAGGAAAAACAATGAGAGGTACAATCTCACTCATCCTTCTTCAAAAAAGGATTTATTGATAACAATCATTTTTTAATATTGATACTTTACCTTTGGTGCTGGAAATCTTTGCAACCAAATGCTAGTTTTTGCACAACACGGTACAACCATGATTCTTTTTTAAAAATCAAAACTAATGCAGGAATTAGAGCCACAGGTTTCAAAGCAATACAAGTTCACCCTTCTCCACCTTTCTCTCTCACACACACACACATATGCATAAAATCACCATTTTTGTTTTCAATTTTGAGATCCGCCATGAGACATTTTTGTTGGGTGGCGTAATTTTTACGTTGACCACTACTGCATTACAGAACATTTAGAAATGAATATTTTGCAAAATATCCTAACAGTTCTGTGGTAGGAGTTGCAGCTCCTTGTTGTTTACCTATCTTCAGTCAATATTATGTTATTGGGAAATTTTATCTACTGTTAACTGCTAACAATCTAAAATAAGGGTGGGAAAGTTCTAAGTATAACTTATTTGCTTGGGGATTTTGTTTTGTTGTTTTCTTTTTAATATTGCATGTTGTTAACAGTATTCTTTTATTATTTAAACTCTAGAAAGACTAGTAAAATGTCCATTGTTGTGTGTTTTGTTAAAATTCTTTTAATTATGTGTTCAGCTTTTGTTGATAATTATTTGACAGATGTTGGTAATGAGGAAAGACGATAGCATTTTGATGTTCTGGCTATAGTTTGAGGTATGCTTAAAGCATTTTGACATGAAGTGATATCTGTTCACCATTGTTATATGCATTTATGTATATTGATTTGGTTCCTTTGAAGGGTACTGTTTCAAATTTACAACTTCATTCTTAAGCTTTATAATCTTAAGTGTATGAAAAGAAACCTTGACTTAATTTATTTTGGAAAACACATTTAAGGTGACCAAAGGAGTTTATAACATCTGCAAGTAGAGATTCCTGTTGTATACTAGCTATACAATATCCATGTCAGAGCAAGGCCACACAGATGCTGTTATTGATGACACTGCAAACATACAGAAGTATTGGTACACTTAGAATACTTGTTTAGTTATTGCTAAACTTGACAGTCATGTATTATTACACAACCAGTAGTTTGCCATGACATTGTGATGAGCATTGAGATATTGAAGTAGGCCACAAAAGTCACGGCTAAAGATAAAAGTTTTCTTTAAGTTTTTTAATTTAATTTATATTATAAAAGTGACTACACGTTTAGATTTCTTAAAAAAGATTTTGTGGACCAATTGCCAGGCATACCATTTCTGTAGAGATCTGTAAACTAATAAATGTTGCAGAAGTAACTTTTATATTCATACTTCTGGTAAAAGAAAGTAGCAAACTTTAATAATCATCAAATGATCTGATCAAGTCAGTTATTTACTGAAAAAGCTCACTGAATTTGTTCAAATTAGCGTACGTCTTAATGTGGTTTGTATGTGTATTCTTGTTTTTAAAGATTTTATATTTGTATTATAGTCTGAACTACTAAAGTGTATTTTATGGATTTCATTTCAGAAAAAAAAGCAAATGTTAAGCCAAAGTTTACTATATATTTACATGCAAAATAAGAATTTCACATTTCTTTTGTTATTTTCAACTAAATATATTCGCTAGTTACATATGTTGTTCATCTCAAGGAAGATGATTTCCAAAGCTTTTAAGTATTTGTTTCCCTAGACCTAAAGATGTAGAGAAGCACCACGTATCTACTAGTGAATTATAAACTCTGACAGTAAGTGGAGTCAGGGGAGATAGACCAGGATTTGTGGTGATGAAGGCTTTCTTTACAACCATCTCCATTTGCAATAAAATATAATTATATGACTAACAAGCGTATGTGCTACACAAATCATGCATTTATTATTATTTTTTTTAAACTGAAAACTAAGACAAGATTGGTAAATAAATCACTTTGGTGATGATTTCAAAATTGCAAGATGATCGCTAAGGTGCAGAACCGTCCCTTAAATGGGCATATGTACTTTTGTCTCTTTTTGTTTTCATCCATTAAAGCATGAATTGTACATAAACTGGACTGTTGGCAATCTGCTGAGACCAACAGTTAATCTCTCATAAAGTGATAATCTGTCTCTTGGCAAGTGATTTGATACCCAGCATGATGAATGACAGCAAGTGGAGGATGTACTACACTGAAATTCTTAATAGCAACAATATACTTAGCAAAAGTTTGTTGCTGAGTTACTTCGTGGCTTATATCTCTGTATCAAAAGTTGTCAACCACCACTCATCTCAGCTGAGAGCCAATGATCAACAAACAATTCTAAAGACCATAAAGTTTGAGGTTTTGTAGTTTATCTGCTGTTTGGTGTCCAGCTGATAAAAAACCCCAGAAGCTTATTCAGTAAGGATAAGGATTTGTAAATCACAACATACAGAAAAGCTAGTGCCCTGCAGATTGAAGCTAATATTTTTCATTTTAAAAAATTCCTGACAGTAGATTTTCTTTAAAATATTTGCTTATGAATGTCGGAAGAGTTTTGTATTTTTCTTTAAGCCTGAGGAGTTGACAGGATAAGCACCATCATCTTGTTTCATGCAATGCCCGCTTCACATAAACCTGCTTATAATATGTATCTGTTAATTGCAAACACTTTCAGCTGCAGGGAATTTAGGAGTAGATCTGATGTCTATCAATATTTCGAGGCTTAGTTATTTTTGCTTTGAATTTGAAGAAAGATACATGATAAGCTTTCTGGTTTGTGCACTGGGAAGTGTTTTTATTCATAGTTTAATGACAATGTGATATTATTTAGATAGATATGTTTTGTGTATCTTACTAGGCCTCTTAGATCCAAGAAGTGATCTGTAATGTGTGTACATATGGATATTTTATATGTATGCATGTGAATTAATGCCGTATCTTAATGATTATAAGATGAAAATATTAATCATTGGTTCACTACTTCTCCTATATATGCAAGACATTGCATTTTGCATTTAAGGTTTACATTTAACTATCACAAAGAAGAATAGCAAGTAGTATAATTTGGGTAATTAAATTATAAATGCTCATGAAATACAAGGTGAGGATTAAAAATTTCTTTTTTTAAATATTCAGGGTTCTTGAATCATCCAGGGTTCCTATTTGACCACCTCTTACATTTTTTTCAGTGCATTTCACCAGCTACATAATGTCGATAGCTTCCATGCAGTTTACTCATACCTGTAGACTTACATGCTGACAAATGTAAATGCTGCTTACACTATAACTTTATAAATGAAATCCCAGGAGTAGAAGCTACGATACTGTGATGTCATTGTTGATTTATATATGAATGCTCATTTATAATAATTGTGTATGACATGTATGGACCATAACATGCTGATTATAGTCTTGTTATAATTTGATTCTGAATGCAGATGTGCAAATTTATTGGTATAATTAAGAAAGTGGTGATCATTATTGAATGAAATTCAGCAGTAGTGATATTTTTCTTAGGAAGTTCTTCTAGCCATTGTTTTTAGGCTATAGACTGATAGTCTACATTTTTGTTCTGTACTTTACTTTCTCAGTTAAATGATATTACCTACTCACCTGTTTAAAAGAAGCTAAGCATGACTTTTAGAGATCACATGCATTTATAGTGGCAGATGTAGCGGACCTCTAATTTTCTTTTACATCTACCTCTTCTGTAGGCAGTCTGGTGATGCAACAGCTAGCATCTGTCATCAATATAGCGAGGATTGGCTGTTGTGGGTTCAGATCAGAGATACCATTCTTTCTCTGCATGAGCATCTGTTTAAAAGACTGGCTGCTTTGCCTTGATATAGCTTTCTTCTGATCCACTTACTAGAAAATCCACACATGAATGTATACCTGTGGGAACACATACAGACCACACACACATTTATTCACTCTCAGCCACCCACAGTGTACATGCACACAGTTTTTGACACTAAACAACAGTGGATTTTTTTTTTTGACAAAGCTTACAGCACAGATTTCTTAGGCTTTCGCTCTGTCTTTACCTACAGATGAATTTACTTAAGATTTAATGCACATATTTTTTCCTTCGAAAGGCATTACATTTTATATAGAGAAAGTTTTGTCTCATCACTCGGCTAAAGTTTCTGCACACATGTTTACTATCTTTGCTGATCGAATATGTATTATTATTATTGTTATTATTGGTATCTCTTTCACAGGGAGTGAATGATAGTCTGAAGTATAGCCATTATTTATGATTATCCTTTTAAGTTTGGGTTGGTTTTGTACTTAAAGTTAAATATATGCTTAATTAAACTCTTTTGTGTTATTTTGTGTATGCTCTGTGTATGCGTGTGTCATTTTTTTACATGTTCTCTAACATGCTTCCATTATGTGTAAATATCATTGACAGTTTCATTTATGTGTTGGTCGTGTTATGATTTTTGTGTTGGTGTAGGGGCAAGGGTCAAATGAAGCAAAACGTACCTCCACCCATTTGCCACTATTATTTAAAACAGTTGTTCCTTAAAGGACTAAGCCACTAACCTGTTGCTTTAGAAGTATGTTGAGATCAACAGTATAAGGTTAGTATAAGCGCATAAAATCTTGAGAACACTGAACTACTTAGTCCCATGCGATCAAAAAAGGCAGGATATATTTTTGTTTGCGCCTAGGGTACTATTATTATAATTATTCATTCCTTCATTGAGGGTGAAGCTGGAAAGATGCAGCGACCACCAAGGTCGTTCTTGAGCGGCTACAAGAAGTCTTGGCGTTTTATGGTCAGCTCAAGGACCATATACAGAAGTGTATACTCGGTCAGTTCGTTTATTTGTCAGCCAATTCTTCCCCCGACCACCTCAGCCTCGGCCTTTCCTGATGTACCCTAAAGGACGGACTTTAGTGTGTTGTACATGTCGCCTATGACTGTCGTCAGAAGGAGGTGGTCCGAAGGTACAACGGTTAGCGCCTGTCACCAATACAATGAAGATTGGCTATCCTGGGTTCAGATCTCGTCTCGGGCTCGCTGTTATTTCTCTGCATATTGCATCTGTTTACTGGTTATTTTTGCTGTAATATAACCTGAGTTGCTGGCTCGGCGTTCTCCCTTTTACCCCCGTCGTCAGAAGTCAGAAGGATGTCATGGCCAACGAGAGAGGCGACCGTGCTCTGTACATACTCGTCGGATTCGTGTTCCAGGTGGAAAGATTAAGAGCAGTTTCCTAGGGCATGTACAGGATGATGGGAGCAATGCTCGAAGGACTTGTACAGTTGCTCATTCCACCCGCCACGCAGGACAGACTAATCATGAATATGTATCCCCTATCCCATACACGTCCGTGGACTAATCAAGAGAGATAAATGGGGGAAAGGGGGTGGGGTAGGTTAGTAGAAGATTGTCTAGGAGAAGCGTTCACTCAAAAAAAAATTTTTTTAATGCAAGTTTAAAATTATGCGGTTCAAGTACAGTGTAGAATTTGTACCCACGGATGCTAGTGTAGTTTTGTGGGAATAATACTAGGTGCAGTAAATAGTAACCAGACGCTTTTTGCTGCCATTCAGTTGGATGTGTTGGAGTACAGAGCTTCTTTGTCCTAGCACTTGATAAAGGTGAGGTTGTTGGCCCTGGAGTTTGCTATGCTGGTTTTTTGTCTCCTCCCCTCTTCAGCCTGACACAGCCTCCCTCTGACAGCACATCATGTTAAATAAATAATCCTTTTTTTGTACCGCATCTTTTCCCGCCACTGAAATCGGATGCCAAGCTCTTAGCAAAACACCTACACATGTAAGACGAACAATTATGTAATACCTGGGAAAATCACTGACGGTCAGCCCTGCAAAGAAGTGTCACCTCCAGAGAGAACATTAGAGCCGAGATCCGAACTCACGACACTCGATTCTCATTGTCGTGGTGACCTCAGCGCTGTAGTCCTATCAAATAACAGTGCATGAAAAGTTTCAATTCTAACTGGAGACTGGTACAGGTTAAAATGTGTGTACACACTCTACTTTCATAGTCATACTTACGGCCAGCGTATGGATTCAGCAATTCGTAAAGATAAGTGATAAAGAAGACTGATATTTTACTTCTGGGGAGACTTTTACGACAAGAACTTGATCCATGACAATGGAATTTATTTCAAGACATGTAAGCAAGAAGGGTGGAGGAGGAAAGACCACGGAAGGGAGAGAAAAGAAAACGAATTAAGCCTAACATCTGTCTGATACAGAAAGGAGACCCACCTCTTGTATTCTTCTTCTTCTTCTTCGTCGTTCACTCAAATGGACACGCCTGCCTCCTGCACGAATGATGCTGTGCGCCGCAGGTCCTCCAGGCTGCCGTGTAGCTTCCTCAATACTGGCGTCTCATCAGTCCAAATGCGGTGCCTGAGTTCTTCGTGCATAGGACATTCTTGCAGTAGATGTGCTGTTGTCTGACTGCCTGTCTGGCACGGGCACTGGTCTGTCTGGCCGATCCGGAGCTTGGTGTAAAGGTGGTAATTGAGACGGTTGTGGCCTGTCCTCAGCCTGAAAATAATGACCTGCTCAGCTCTTGTAAGCAGGTAGTACGGGTCGTTTCGGTTGAAACGTGGGTGCTGCTGCAGCCACTTGTTGTGCTGTTTGGCCTTGATGATGGATTTGACTTCGCTGTAGGTGGTGGACCTGTCTTGCTGCTCTTTTTTGGATCCTTCCTTGGCAAGAGTGTCTGCGGCTTCGTTGCCAAAAATCCCACAGTGGGAGGGAATCCACTGTAAGACGACTGTGCAGTCTCCGCATAAGGAGGAGAGAGCAGTGGACAGGTCGTTCAGTTTCTTGTCTCTGGCAGTCTGTAAGGCCTGCAGGACAGACAGTGCGTCCGTAAAGAAGACGACGTTGTTGGAGGTGTCTTGTCTGATTGTTATAATTGTTTTCAATTATACTAATATTAATAATAATGTTATTGCAAACAAACTTGTGGATGAGAAGTCAAAATCTTACATAATCATGCCTTTTTTAATAATACAACGAGCCTGGCTGTACCTGGAATCGCGTTGCTGATAATTCCGACATAGTGTTATTCATATTATGACATATAATAACACTAAGTGTCTCAGATTTCACTAAGTGCTCGTTTGTTATTTTCACTCACCGCTATGTCTCTAGTCATTTTCCTCCACTTGTGCCTATTTACCTATTCCTTTCTTCAAGGGAGCTTTAATCTAAAACCCACCCAGAAGAGTTACACCTCGAAATGAAAGAGTTTAACACTCAGCAGAAGATGCACCGTTGTTCCCCACCCCGACACTTCTCGTCTCGTACCTGCTTGCTGAACTCATCTTTGTCACTAAGTGCATGCGTTGGTTTGAATTGAGTCGGAACCGAGAGAGGGAGCGGTGTGTGAAGTCCTCACAGCCTATTATCCTTAATAGACAGGTGACCTGTGGACCTCTGCCCTTCGCCCTTTGAATTGTCTCGTCTGCGAGAAGCTGGAGCCTTCAACCGGCATAATTCTCCGGGTCACTTACACACCCGGACAACCGTGAAGTGTAGATAGTCAACCCGCTGAACTTCATGTGCACAAAAGGGTTTTTACAAGACGAATTCTTGAAATTTATGTTGCAATAACTATCGGCACTAGTTTGTTGCCTGTTTCTTTCTCTATAGTAGGTCCCGTTACCTGCCATCAACCATTTTGTTTACTTTATATAAAGTCCCCCAAAATATGAGTATAAACACTCACTTCCTTTGTACACTTTTTTCATTCCTTTTTTTTTTTTGTGCCCTAAATTTTGTTTTGTGTTAGTTTAGCAGTTGAGTACACTTTTCTCAGTTTTAGGACTAGATGTAAAAATCATTTTTTGTTTATATTATTCTTCCCACCCTCTCGTAAATAAAAATAAGTGTCGTTATCAATGTTATTGTCATTCGCTCTCTTGTTTTTAAACAAGTCTTTCTTTCAGGTCAAAGCAGCATCTCGCTGCTTTGAACTTGCTCCTGACCTGCCGCTTTTCCCGTTCTGTGCACCTGGAGTTTTTTTACGGGTGGTGAATCATCCTCGCTGTTGCCGTAGCAGGGAGGTAGCACTTATCCAAGCAAAGGAGGTTATCTTTCAATCTCTCGCTGACTTGTCCGGGAAAAAGAACTCCACTTTTAGCCAATGCTGCGAGGCATCGCATGCAGTGATAACAATAACTAAACGGCAAGATATAGTGATGCTTACATGTAATAAACCCTGGGAATGAATGTTCAACACAGATGGAGTCAGCGTTGGATACCGAGTGTTGCTTCTGGTTTACACATGAATCATACATGTTATGGCGGGGAAGCCGGTGAGTAAGACAATGGACTGGACATGCAATATTAATGGATTTATCTGCCAATAACTCCAACTATATCACGTCAATGCTGTAATCGACTTCTGAACATTTTGCCTACATCTGATCAAAATTACTGACAAAAAAAAAAAAAAAACCAACAGAAAAAGTATATTAACGGTCTAATAAGTATGCTAGAACCTTACAATGTTTGTTCAATTTGTATTAGTGAAATCTTCTTTAACTTTTTAAGAGAAAAAAATAGCGAAAAACTTCCTCGTTCTTCCTCTAAACGTATCCTGCGAAATATATCTATAAAAAAGTTATAAACGAATCCTCTTACTATGAGAAATTATGAGAGTAAAGCTACAGCAACGGTGCAAAGACATCTTGGAAGAATTTACTCAGTGTAATCATTGCTATTAGCGAAAAGTGTTAAAGTTTTTACGCTTTTTTTAATTCGATGGGATTTTTTTTCAAGATGCATATGTAAAATGAAAAATATCAGAATACTGTATTAACACATTCCTATTACTAATACTATGATGTTGGCACTATTTGTCACTTTTGCACAGGAATAAATTATCCGGTGCTCTGTCGTAGCCAAGTCCTGCCTCGGGTTTTCATTCAAAATACGACACCGCATATCTTCCATGCCAATGAGTCTGAAGACTTTTAATTGCCTCTGGCGGAAGTAGCGATGTATAGTAGTAGATACATCACTCTGTCGGAGCTTATGTCAGTCTTTATGATAAGCTTGGCTTGAGAACTATAATCCTGCTTCCTGTAGAATTATTAACGACTTCATTTGCTTGCTTAAATGAACATTTTTTTTTTAAAGCCATTCGTCAAGGAAATTGGAAGGTTTCTTTTTTCTTCTTTTCGCATCTCAATGTCGTCGTGCAATCTCTCTCTCACACACGTGCGAGCGCGTTTATTTCTGAGACCAACTCAGTTTAGAATACTTTGACATTTGCTGTGCACAAGGGAGAAAAAATCAGCAACCAAAGAAATAAAACAAAAACGCTAACATGAAACGGAAATTGACAGTACTTATTACAGACTTTTTGTCTGGCGCTACTGATCCAAGCAGATGCGATCCGCTGGCCTTTAGCGCAAACGAGCAGGTACCCCATGGGATGCGCCACTCAAATGTTCGACAGAGTCATCTCCAGGCAGGTGCAGCGGCAAGAAAATTCGGCTTAATTATGCCAGGCAGGAAGCGGTTTCCAGCTCTCAGTCACACTAAACCATAGCAGCGGATATGACCAATTCTTGACGAGGGGTTAAAACGGTTTCCCTTTCCCCTACCTACGTGAGACAGCAACCTCCCCCGCACCTCCATCCATCGGTTCCATCCTCAGAAAAAAAAAAATTGTTAGCATAAAACTTGTATCCTGCTTTCAAGCGCTTTCAGCAGAGGCTCGATCATTATATATCAAGCAGCGGAAACGTGTGTTCGAATCCTCGCTTATCCAGACAGTACACGCATAGCATTTTAAGGATGAGAACCCATGAATTTGTCCCGAACCTAACACATGTCTGTAACATGCATACACATGTAAACATGTGATGGTCGAGAGGTTTTTTTCCCGGGTATTCATACATACAGATAGGCTATGCGCCAAAGAGCAACAACCCCCTATCGGAACTGTCTACACCCAACCCCTTTCCACGTCTCGACCCAGGTTTAATCTCTGTTATATATATATAGTGGTTTTTTTTTCTTCAGGAAAATGATTCGCGCTGACGTTCCCTCCAGCAGCACTCTCTAATGCAACCTTTGAACATTTTCACTAGCTTTTAATTTGATATCGGCTCGGCTGTCAGTGTGATGCTGAGAGTAACTGTTGGCAGTGCCGGTAGGAACCGAGGGCAGCCGCCCCCTCAAAAAAGATACTGATGAGACAAGAACAGCATGAAGTTTGGCCCTCCTTCCATCACCCACCCCATACCAAAGCCGAGCATCTTCTGGTTGAGGCTCAAAAGCTGAACATAAAGGGATGAAGGAGGGGTAGACTATACTTTTGAATGACCAAATAACAAATTAAAATACTTGTTTAACCAATGTGTTTGTGTAAACTTAAAAATTTGTGTTAGTTCAGCATACACCGATTCTGTATCATGTAAAGAATGTATATTAATTTAACAGGAGAAAAATTTGTTATCGTCATCAGCACAGCATCCAAAGGATGTGCAATTAAATAATAATAAAAAAAATCGGAGCATCTATCAAGAAACGACTCAATCGTAAATTAGCAGTACACGAGTTTCGATCATCGTTTTTGTAGCAGTCCACTTGTCCACTTGCGGTGCAAACAGGATGCAACTGTTTCTGCGATCAGTAGCGTTAGACGTTAGAGTGGCTCGACGTTACTAATACTTAAAATTCCTTACCCCCTATTTTCCTAGAATGGAATCGTCCACATCGACACTGGTTGCTTTACGCACCACAGAGGTTGAGTCTATATCGCCAACCAGATAGGGGGGAAAGGTTGAGAGGTACGGTAAGTCAGCACGCACTCAACCCTCCGGGATATTTTCCTACCAGGCGCCATCCAATGTGTTCTGGACGCATGTTGTGCTGTTCTTGGGTTGTGTTTACACTCGTGTAGCCTTGAAAACAACTCGCGTCTGGGGGATTTATGGAGGTGGTCTAACTTCTGTCATCGTGCTCAAGTCGGTCGCCAAACTTTTTCGGTGGGAGAGCCACTCGTCGGGAGGATCAAACGGAAACCGCCGGCAGCCATCGGACTTCGTAAGTATGAGTAAACCACGCGACTGTCAAGTGTCGTTGTGAGTGTGTAAAGTGTACTGTCTGTGCTCCACTACCCGACTCCTATACCCGTGTTTTGTTGCTTACATTAATTGCTGAGTTCAAAACTTCCAGGGTGTCCCATGGTCCCGACTTGGCCAAGTGCACTTTATTATTACTGTCAGTACTTATGTCAGCCACTCACACTGTCTAGTTCTCAAGTCAACAAATTTATATCCCAAAGTCACCAGATCATAGATAACTGATTGTTTCAGACCACTCAGGAAATGCATGCATATCAAGTCTGCATTTAAGCAAGTCAAACCTGCATTTAAATTGCATACAAATAACCGTGGTTTTTTTTTCGGTCGCCAGAATTTCAAAAAAGCAGTTAATCGCATTTTGATCAAAGGGTATTTTGTTAGTCGAAAGAACTTGCTGTTTCATTCATATGTGTTTCACTTTTTTGGAGCTTGACAACCGGCACGTCGGCATTGTATAACTGAGGCCACTTTTTGGCCTCGAAAAAAACACTAGGACGATAGGAGATAAAATATTCAGGCAGTCATGGATATTTTGTTCTCTGAACCCAAGATAGCAGCTAAATTAAACCCTTAACTTATCCTCTTTTCTCTTGTAATACAGCAGAATAGTCCATAGAAAAAGTGATAAAGAATATGAATGTTTTTAGATAAAGGAGATATAGCTAATTGGGTTTTACTTTTCAAAAGAAATTGGAAAAGAAAGGGCAGTATTGTATCATTAAAGTTTTTTAACAGCTTAGAAAACTGGTTATAAAGGCCAAAGGATTGTAATTCTTGATGACTTTTTGCTAGTACATAGAGACATAATCATTTGGGTCTTCATACAAGTGGAGGATGTATTTATTGTTTTGAGAGTTTAGCGATGATTAGTGTCAAATGAAAGGACATAAGTCCATCTTGATGCAAGCTGTTGGAAGGATATAGCAACATTGAATACATTTGAGTGGGTCTGAAAAGTATGCCTGTGCAAATAGACTAAAAGTGTATGCGCATGCACATGCATGCAAGAGAGAAAAACTTCAGTGAAATAAAAGTTCTGGAGGGGATAGGGGAGTAATTCTAAGAAAACCACACGATATAGAATGAGCCTAGGTATATAAACAGGTAAAACCAGTTTGATTTTTCCATAATCTCACAAGAACAGAAAAGTATGAAAAAACCTGCCCCACATGTATTACTGGGTCATTTAGAAGAACATACTTTTGTGGCCTTTATTTAAAACTTTGGCCCATACTTTTGACCAGGATGCACACATGAGTCTCTACCAGTAACTCAAGACAACAAAGTTTCTTTTATGATCATAAAGATTTATTTATAAATATGAAGGAAGTCATAACAGTTTACTGGAATTTAAGAAATTTTTTTTTTACTATTGTTCAGTTTTCATTTTAAAATGAACTATATACATGCTAGTGTGTGTGTGTAGTGTGTGTGTGAATACATGTACCTGTTTAGTCCTAATATTTTTTTAGTCCTTTTCAATTTGTGTCTGATAGTGTTAAGCATACATTAAAATAATTTCAATTTAAAATTATATTTGTCATGATTTAAGGTACATTATTGTCAGGCCATTTACTGCAGTTTAGATAGATAAGGGAACAAATATGATGGGTGGTACACTGAAAGCTAAAGGCACAGGCTGATGAAGCAGTATTTCTGTATCAGTTCCAGTGACAACAACTAAGTGGGGAATTTGTAAGCTATTCACAGCATGTTTACTTTGGTAGCAATGCATCCTGCCAGTCAGTGTGACTAGGTGAAAAATAAACACCATATTCTGTATTGATGTAACAGTTTTCATAGATTTGGAAAAAAGGGGGAGATAGTTTTTGTTTTAGTTTGTATAAACAAGGCATTGACTAATGTTTATATATGTTCCTGTAACAGACTAAGTTTTGACGTGGGATGTCTGCACACATTCATTTTTCTTTGCAAGTTCAGCCAAGCAGTGTATAGTTGTATGTCATTTACTGCATTCATTATTTTTATAGTAAAATATCAGCTATCAGTGGATCTTAAGACAATATTTTTTGAGCATCAGCAGAAAAATTCATGATGGGATAATCCATGGCACAAAAAAGTAGAGATGAGCCTGTTGTCTATGAATGCCCAGGATGTTGACTTTAACTCTCAGAACAAAAACACTTCACATAACAGCTGTGTGTATCTTCTGCAAGTTTTATCCCTCAAATGTCAGTGTGCATAAAGTGTTTCATCAGGGAGAGAGCTGCTCTTTTGTTCATGACTGTTACAAAGTGGACAATCTGAATGTGTAATTTTTTAAATATCTGTCAAAGAATCCTTCAGCTGACTGCTTCTTCTTTGAACAGCACAGTGTTAGGAGTTGAAGCAGTCATCATTATTGATTAGGAGAGGTTAACACTCCCAGGGCTGACTCACTACAAGAGTTCCAGTTAGATGAACAATTGTTTGTATCACATTTTAAAGTTTAATTTTTGTTGAATTTCTCATCACCACCACCACCATCAACAACAACAATAATAAATTTACAGTTAGATCTTTTAATCTAAATCATTCTTGATGAAAAGTGGAAAAACGCTAAGGCTAACGCTAAGGGGTAGCATAAAACAAATTTCATGAACATCAGAGAGAAATATTCTGTCAGCTGGCAAATCTCCAGCATTTGTAAATGCCAGTGCTTATCTCTGAGATCAGAAAAAATAGGAAGGTGTTAAAAGCTTGCATGAGAGATTGATTAAAACTTGTACTTAACTGATCCCAGCTTGAACTTTTGTTCTTATTAATGCTATACCCCACAAAAGAGTTGTAGTGTTTAGAGATTTCTTTGAGATGTTTCAGTAGTAAACAGTGGTTGACTAAACTGCTTGATCAGCGTTAGTATCATTAGGCCATTATAGCTTATTACAGAAGTTATTTTTGGTAAAGTTAATCAGTAGATGTTGGTGTTGATGAGATTATCTTAATCTGTTTGCTTTGAGACCATCTCATTATTATTATTTTGTTTGGGGTAAAACCCTATATAAATATACATTCATTATTATTAATAATCTCATTAGCTAACTACCATCCATCCAATCTGATGGGAGCTCTCTTGATGCCCATCATGACAAAATTGCAGACACTTTTGAATATAAGTCTGAAGATCACTCTGGGCCCTTTCAATAACCTTTGAGCATGTGATTCTATCAATAGTAAATTGTAATTTGTCGAGGGGATATATAATTCATAACTGGAGGTGGAGGGGGTAATTGGTGTTTTATACCAAGCAAACAGCTAAGGCTATTTCTTGGCAAAGTAGATGGCCCTGTAAACAGGTGCCACATGCAGAGAAAAAGCAGTATGCCCAAAATGAGATCTGAATCCAGGACAATCACTGTAAGTAAAAATTTCAGTCTTGCAGTTTTCAAGACCTTTGAGTTAGGGTTTCATTAGATTTCCTGCTGGTTGTGCTGCTTGTGTGGCGATTTGATAGCACATAATGTTTAAGCGCCTTATTGCTAATTTTATTGCATTAATGCATCGTATCATTTCATGTCATTTAATGTAGTGCTTTATGAATGTCTGGAATAAATTCAGGCAGCTATGCGGAGGAAATGCTGATAAAATACCCATATTTTCAAAGTTCATGTTGACTAGATCTGATAAAATTCATTTATCAGAGTGTTAGGGACAGCTAAAGAATGGCATCTTTGTTCACATTTGGTAAAAACAGAAGCAGAAGATGGTTTTGCCAGAAGAAATAACTTGGCTGATTAGTAAACCCACCAAACCTCTCCACTTATCACTTAGCGGCAGTGAGATTTTCTGATTAGAGGCTCAACCACTTGCTCTATTGCTGTCTTGTTTATGGCTTTGCAACTGTGTCAGGATTTTCAGGAATTACCTTAATAATAATAATCTTGAACACTTTACCCAGCATTAAGTTGGGGTACACTTGCTTTTCTGTAAAATATATATTTGCACTCACCTGCATGGGCACACCTTCCCACACGCTTTCATGGAACTTAAGCTATTTCAGAATGATTTTGCTTTGCCTAGAAGCACCCAGCAAAGAGCATAAACAGAAGTTGCAGAACATTATTGTATACAAAATACTTGCAGAGTTTTGGGCAGACAACAGAACTAAAGTATGTAATTGAAATATAAAAAATTTGTATCCAATTGTTTTTATGCTTCCTCACTTGAAAAGCTTACAAATATTCTGCATGTTCTAAGTACAGCAAATAATAAAACAATTATTTTGCTGTACAGTGAGTTTGTTTAAAGTACAGTCATATTCTCTATGAAAACCACCACCACTCCTTACCCCACAACAAAATATCCATAGTAATAACATTTATTGTGAGATAGCAATTGTATATTTATACATAAAAGTGGTAGAAAATGGAGAGATAGGACAGAGCAGTCCAAGCAAATTTGATAGTCCAGACAGACGTGATAAAGACCTCCTGCAGCACTGTGAGAGGTGCCAGGGGACAGCATGCTCACTCAACCCAGGCCCAGTTAAGCACACTTGACCCCGCTGACCCTAGGAACTGCTTGAACAAGTAGTTCAGTGTGCGCGCATCTTCCTGTAGCCATTAGTAGTGATGTACTGAATATCAGGCAAACGTCACACGGTCACGTCTATTTATTGATGCTGACTGTAATACAATATATTTATAGCCTAGGGCCCACGCAGTCTGATTCATTCAATGACTCAATTCTACCCGCACATGGACTTGTTAATATGGGTTTACTGACCACAATAGTGACGACCTCTGTGTCGACAGTGTTGATGAAGTTATTAATGATTCTTTTGTACATATCTCTGGTAACACAATTATCATTCTCCTTAGTTCCACACGGACACACACACATATGCGAGTAATAAATGCTTGGAATTTTTATTGTACATGGTTGTGAACCGTTTGGCGGTACACTTCGTTGTATATTTGTTTCTTCTCCTTTTTTTCCCTTTAAGTGTGCATGTACCACCACAGAGTGGAACAGTTGCACGCTTCCTTTGAACTCAGCCGCCCGCAAGTTCTTGTCGCAGAACTAATGGGTCGGTTCGGGGTGGTGTTCATTGAAACAGGAAAAACTGAATCTGCCCACCGTCCCAGTCATTTCCGCTTCTCGTCTGCGGCATCCGCTGCCGGCCTGAATGCCAGAGTAGTGAACTGCAGTTTTTCATTGTTCTGTGGTCGTTTATCTGGGGTTTGACATAGGTGGGCGCTGAATGAACTTACGGGCGCCGCTGGGTCAAGACGTGTCGACCTTGATGATTGGCGTTTGACAAGGACGGATCGGATCATACGCGTGATCTCATTGGTTAATGAACTTTCGTTGATGCTGTGTTCTCAGGAGCAGTGTTAAAAGTGAAGAATATTATCAGCAACAGGTTTTAGGTTTAAAATTTTCAAAGTGAGTGTTGGTTTTATCTTATATAAAATTAAAAAAAAATATAAAGATACAGTTAATAAAAGATAATACATGTTTTCAACAAAGAAAAGTTTATTTGGTTTGCTTTAAACAGGTAGTTCTTTTTTTTTTTTTACAATTATTATAGTCTAAAGTTTGTTCATGCATTTAGTTAGTAGTGACAGGTTCTAAATTAACTGTATCATGGATTGCATTTAGACCCTTAGTTTATTACTCTATTATTGCAATTAATTGAAATTACCGGATTCTTAAAGATTTCATTGAAAAGAAATGAACTATAGTAATTGTTAATAATAGAGGACAACTTTAGAACACTAACTAGCATTGTATATATTTGAAAAATACTAACATGCTACTATGATGATTACTATTTTCATTGTGAATATCAACAAGGGGTAGTTTAAAGCACAGTCTTAAAGAGATCTATCCATACAGTTGTAAAAAGTCTTTGTGTAAAGATCTTGTAAAATATTTTTTTCTGAATGTGCCATTGTAACATACTTGCTGTTAGAGCTTCTGTTGCTGCTTATATTGAGAAGCATGTTGTGGCATTCTGGTTATGTGCTTTAACTTTAAATAGTTTTAGTCATTCTATTGTAGACTTCCTATGATTTGATGGTAAAGTATCATGTCAAAACATTCACAATAGTCATAATAGTAAAATGTTCAGATCACAGCAGATTGTTGATGATTCCCAGGCCATACAGGGATGTGCGAGCTTTTGTTGCACACTTTGTTTTGGGGTCTTCTTCCAAACAAGTCTGCATCTGCACTAGTGGGGTTATTTTATTTGTTAGTTTCACATTGAGTGTGAACAGCTGGTGGATGACATTTAACCTGTGATAGAAAAGGAAGTGTGGCCTGGTCAAGGCAGTTTCTTCAGTGGCAACCTTATTTTCCTCCAAAAGGTCATTTTATAGAGTAAAAAAGGAAAATACAAAATCTGTGAAACATCAATTGAAATGTTAATCTCCTGTCTTTCTCTATTTCTTCCCCACCCACCCACCTATGCACTCTTATATATATATATTTGAAAATATAATGTGCACAGGGCTGTGTGATATGTGCTTTTTTTCATTTTGAAATTTGTTTCTTGTTAACATAAATTAACAGATTATGGCATAAATATTATATGGAAAATAAGAGTCCTTTGTTTTGGGGTGAAAAATGCTAATGCATTATATTGTAGGTGTTATTTGAAGACGTTGCAAGTAAATGACTATATATATATACCATGTGCCATATGTATATACAGATATTTACTCCATATACTTGTGTGTATGCATCTGTATATATGCATTAATTCCTTACATTGTCTTAATGGGGAGCACGATAAAAACTCCTTTTCTCACCATCTCTTCCTCCCTCTCTTGAATTCTGCTCTTTTGTTCGAGCACATTGTACTCAATGCCAAAATATACTGAATAAGTGCTTTTATCATTAATTCTTGTTATTAAGACATTATTCTTATGATGAAACTATTGCTGTATGTGTATTATATTAAAAGTTACCATTGGAGTTTTGGCTATGAATTTTATTTGCTTTAAATGTTTATGCAACATACTTAAGGCTGTTTTCATAGAAGGAACATATAAATCTTATATGCCATTGATACTGTGAATGTACATTTTAATAGAATAGAGGGTGGAGAGTGAGAAAGGATAATTTTGCATATCTTATTGAAACTTCTTTTTCCAGCACCAATGCAAGGGCTGCATGAGAAAAAATGTAAGGTATAAGGGGAACAACCCAGTGCAGCAGAATGCCAGTGAATAGGGATGAGCTTTCCCCACATACACAGGTTAGCAAGACATTAGATGTTGTATGCTAATCAGGTGTGTGATACACTCATGCACACTTTATCATTTTTTGTTAGAGCAATACAACCCAGAAGTATTATGACTTTTAAATACTTTGTTTACATTTAGAATTTAGAATTCTAGGTTGCTAAATTACAACATATTCATTTTTGCACCTAATAATTCTTCTGAAGAAATAGAATGATGATAAACAGATTTTTTGGTTTATTTAGAATAAAGATATAAAGGCTGTTGTTTTGTAGGAACACTTAGAGGTAACACAGGTGGACAATGCACTGCGAGTGCAGACAGATGAGCCTCACCTGGTCAGTCTTGGCAGTGGTCGTCTGTCTACAGCTGTGACCATCCTTCCTCTTCCACCAGGTCTGTTATTCTTTCTTTCATATATTCTTGCCACTGTCACTTTCAAGTTTCTATTTATTCTTGGAAGTGAGTTAATGTTTAATTTGTGCTAAGCCTGATTTTATCTCCACTCTGGTAAATAACATCTATATAAAATTAAAGGCAAATGTGAATAAAGGAAATAAAAGTTTTATTCTTGTCAAAGGAGCCTAACCAAATGAGTTTTTATTATTTGCTAGACTACATCTGCTTTCTATATGCCTTATTAGAGCAGAAACAAAAATTTTTCTTCATTTCAGAGTTTTAAAAGACTGTTGTACATAAGAGTAGTATGGGATGGCAGGTAGCTCCACAGAGGGAAGGGTATTGTCATTGGGAGAATTAAAGAAGAAGTGCAAGGAAGCTTTAAAATGGAATAAACACAACTGTAAGATTATTTAGAAAATGAAAGATAGCTTCAAAATGGAAAGGACTGTAAAAGTCAAACTGAGACATAATATAAAGTGTATTTATTCATCATTTCTGCTTATCGCTTTGTCATTTCAGACATTGATTGTTTAGATTAAGAAAGTTGTATTTCCATTTGTTGTTTCTGTTTATAACATAGGTGTCCTTAACTGTTGTTTCTTAGGGATTACTAAAATAGGAACACGCCATGCTGTGGAACATCAGGATATCGTTATTGAAGGCACGGGAGTAGGGGACCATCACTGCTACATAGAAAATATAAATGGAGTCATCACACTTCATCCCATTGCTGCAATGTGTGCTATTGATGGAAAGATGGTCATACAACCCACAAGGCTTGCACAAGGTAAACTAGTAGTCTGAAAGTTTGAGAAACTTGTACACTTCTGTGATTACACATTCACAAGAAATGTTGGAAATGTTCTTTAAGAGTGTAATGCAATAAACGGACTTATTCGTGCTCAAACTCTTTTTGCATTACACTATTACATGTTTCAATTTGGACATCTGGCTTGAGTGATGTGCCTTCCTCAATTTAATTTTATATATTTTGTGATCTTCGAAACAGAGGAACAACTAAAACTGGATGACATTTAAATAGATACCTGTTGAAGATCTGGTAACCCAGAAGTATTTTTCATGCAAATGTAGAAGATAATAGTTTATACCTGTTGTGTACGGCTCTGTGTCTTATAAGTCTGTTGATAAAGTCCTCGTCTTTTCTCATTCTTTGGGATTTGTACTAATACTGTCATGTCAACCAAGCTAGTGCATGCCTTAACATGCATACACACTCTCATTCATTCTCTATTTCTCACACACAAACCCTCTCACAGAGAGAGAGGAAGGAATGTGGAATAGAGTCCTGTGTATAATCCATCAGAGTTCTAAAAATACCAAGACCCTCTTATTCCTGTATACAGATACTGCTTTATCAAAACTGTGGTGTCTGAAACTATTTGGTTGCCATAGTAACACCAAGTGCTAGGCAGGTGCAAAAGGTGAGAAATAAATTAATCAGAATCAGTCCTGCTGGTAAATTAGCTAAATTGCAATATCTTGGGTCCATTGCTGTGTTTCCTCAAAGAAAATAAACTTCAGTGTTGATGATGGGATTGGGTGGAACTAGAAGAAGCATGGTGGTACTGTTATCTGATAAGATAACGTTTGCCTCTGCGAAGTAAAATGTTCCTGATAATTTTCTGTACCCATTCAGAGCCTGCAGTAATGGCGAATCAGGTTACCTTCCTACCTATTTCTCTTTGTACACCCTTATTTAAGATTTTTTTTGTGACCTTTCACTTTTTTCGTTCTGTATTTTCATCATAAGTGATAGTGTTTTCCTGAAAAGAATATTCTTGACATAAGTCATGATAAGCTTAAAAATAACTTTTATGATTCCAGAAAGACGAAGCCCATTAGATAAATATAAAAACCAAGAGGTACACTCGAAACCCAATCAGGCCAGCTCGTGCATATCTGCTGAAAGATTACATCTTATGGAGCAGTTGTTTTCTAGCTTATCCTGTCTTTTCTGCCTCAACATCTTCATTTTTCACTTTACCTTACATCTCCATCCCTACCCCCACCTAGCTGCCACTTTCTCAGCCAGAAATAACTTGTTTACACTAAAAACAGTTTTTTGTTTTGAGTGAATTTCACTTTGCAGAGCATGATGGAATGTGTGTGTGAGAGAGAGAGCTTATGTTCATGTGTGCACACACACATGCATATGTACATCCAGAGATTTATGTGCTTGAGACAAAGAGAGAGAGAAAGATTTAGTGTTTATGTCAGATCTGCTTCACTTTACTTCTATATGACAAAGTTTATATCTCAATATATCTTTCCTAAAATATTATTTTCTTGGAGTCATTTTCAGAAAATAAGAACATTACTTTTATTTTTTAATGTTGTGTATTTGACTGCAAAACATTGATATTGAGCTTCTAAGAAACCATTTTCTGTGCAGAACTTTTCTTGGAAGTCTTATTTGTGATGTTGATAAAATGTCTGATACGATGATACCAGTCTTTGAACCCAGCAGTCAACCTGCCCTCTCACTTTCCTTCAGTTTTGAGGAAGATGTAAACTGTTTTTTGTATTCATGTTTATTTTCCTAGCTTTTCTCCCTTTCCTGTTTCTCCATCTCCCTCCTTTTCTTAAAGTTAGCAACCATCCTTGGGAGCTGGTTTGCACATGTCACAAAAGTAGGTGGTGGAGGAATGGGTTATGTGCGGTTAGCTTGTCCCTGGAACCCATCTATCAGGCACCATTGCGTGTTTGTATCTGGCACCAACTTACCTGGTCAGGTGCACAAGAGCGTGCAAGGATTTTCTCAGATCTGATCTTGTGTTGGTCTTCCTTTTTTTTATTCGTTCTTTAGAGTTGCCTGTACCCTTCAGTAATAACATTTGACAAATGCCTGAACGCCAGCTGATTCAGGCGGAGATTGCGATGAAGGTGATTGCAGGTGACAGAGTGCAGCGGAAGGAAATGGCTCCCCCTCCCGACTGGCGATTGCCATGGCAGGGGTAGGGGAAGGTAGCTTCCTCTCCAGAACATCCTACCTGGCAAAATTGGTCGGCCGTGCGTTGGTAATTGTCAGTCGGGTGTGGTCACCTGCCATGTGGCACGAACAGTCGACCATTGTCAGTCAGTCGTGACGCGCAGCAGCCGCTGGTGTGAGGTGGTGTCTGGGGCGCAGATACCATTAATTTCCACAGTTTTTCTTTCCTTTTCTCCCCGCTTCCTGTCTGTTTAGTCGATCTACCTGATACCATAAGGGTGCTCAGCAGCCGGGTGATTAGCATCCTCGACTGTGGAGCATGTCGCAGGTTCGAAGTCCGCTAGGCCGAGTAGTTCTCCTTAAGTTATTTGGTTTGTTATGTATTTTGGCTGTGTGCACATAAAAGGAATTTTGGGGACATGAATATACAAGTCATGCAGAAAGGAGAAAAAGACTGGAATTTATTGCATGTATATAACTATTTTTACCTAGGAACTATTCTTCTCCATTAAATCACACCATACGATGTTTGACTTCAGTCTTTATCAGTAGCAGTTAGGGATAATACTGTAATGTCCAACGCCCCCGGTTTTTTGAAACTGCTCTGCTTGTTTAGCTGGGAACAGTCGGCCAGGCACGTTTTCACACCATGCATACCCGAGGAAACTTTGTTATCTGTGTTGTAGGCGCAACTGTGAGCTTAAAGGATAACTGGAGTCAAACTTGAAGTCAAGCTCAAACATGCAGAGAGGTGTCCCTACTGTCAAAAATACTTTGGTGGGGGCAACGACCGATGTCAGTTAAGAAACGACTGACTGAACCTTTGTGACATCCTGTAATCGAAAGTCTTAGAATTTCTCCAACACATCGCCGAAGATGCGATGTATTTCGTGATCGGAGTTCTAATAGTTGAGAATTATTATCTTATAATGAAGTTGGCCGTCGTTTGAAACTTCTGGGTCTTTTTGGCACCCGGGTTTGTCTTTAACAAATGCATTGATTCATGGAGGTGAAAGACATCGTGAAGTTCTCTACTGAAGGGGAAACTTGTAGCTGGAATGAAAAATGTTGGCTTTTATTTCGGAGACAGCGCGACGAAATTCCTTTCTCAGGGAATGCCTGAGAGGATCACAGTATTTACCAAGCCACAAAGGAATGGTGGGGCAGAACGGGTGGATTGACAAACACAACTGGATTGTTATAGAAAAAAGCAATGCAAGGAATGTTTTGTTAAAATATAAGATTTAAATAGATCAACCAGTACAGGTGATGGAAATTTTGCTTGGCTTCAAGCTTGCATTTTGATATCCTGTGGTAAATTTTCTGCCGCCTTATCTTGTCAATCACATTTTAAGAAATGGAGACAGACGGACGAGGGGTACAGAAGGCTACACGCAAAGAGGAGAGAAAGGAAAGAGAATATTGAAGAAAAGGAGAATGTGGTTTGGACAAGAAGAATGAGTTTTGCAGTACTGTGTACCTGTCTTGTATGTAGAGTGCTTATCTGTGTTTAGACACGTGTTCTCTGCCCAAAGTGCGGTCTTGAGCATGGGTAGAGGATGGATGGAAACGATGAAAGGTGAGAAGGTGTGAACAACAGAAGATAGTGGCGTGTTAGGGTTAGACATACATTGGGATGATGCTGTCAGCATGCAACATGTACCCTTGCGGCAGAAGGTGGGGTGGGTGTGGAGGTCACTCGATCGATTGAGAGGGTCACGCGTGGGCTGAAGTAGCAGTAGTACGGGGATTTCTCTCGATCTTCTTGTCGAGCAGGAGTTATATATATCTTGAAAAAAAAAAAAAAAACCCAAGATAGGATGGAAAGAGATTCTGCTTGGTGGAGGGGCAGAAGGGGGAAATTTTGTTTAAGACATTGCATGATAAATTGACAGCGAAGATTATCAATAATAGGTCATGATTTTATGAAAAGCTTCGGGTTTCTGATGAATCACACGACTGTCTGAAGATGCAGGAGGAACTGTTGGGCATCCTTAACTGTCGAGGAGTAAACTTGAACTTGAGCGTGGACTTGAATCCTGATAACATGGATGTACCTTCTGACACTAATAAAGAATGACAAAGAAACGAAAAAATATATATAAAAAGGAAACCCGCAGTCGACTGGTGACAAATGTGCGCAAGCTGTTGCTGTCGCATATCGATGAGTGACCCCGTGGCATGGCGCGTGACCTGGCCGGAGGCGGTGGAGTTAAAAACGAAGCTATGGGGATCGCTGAGGATGACTGCTGCCATCGTTACTGCTGCTGGCTTAAGAACACTTTTGTAAGACCACAATAAAAAGAACGCTTTACAAAAAACTGGTGGTCAAATTGTTCCAAACTACCCCCGACCTCTCCACGGTATCCCGCTGCGACCTACCACCCCAGTAGGTCTCTTCACTCAGGGTATCCAGATTGTCCTCCGTATAATGTTCGTAAATTGTGGGGTTTTCTCATTTTCTATTGTAAGGCAATACTAGGAAACTTCTTGCTTCGTAGTTTTTTGGTGGTTTTTTTTGTAGACTCAATAGGAAACTTGCTTATCTGCTTTCCTGTTTGTTTTTTTAGAATCCGTTTTCATTCTTTCTTTTTGTTAGGCCGTTTTGACTAAGTTTGGCAATTCATTAGACGTTCATTCATATTTGTCTGTCACAAAAGTCATTAACAGTTCGGGAAAAAAACTCACAAAAAGTACTCAGACACAAGTTGGCAGTGCCCCTCTCCCCCCACATCATTTACAATCACGAGCACACAGACATGAACCGCCCCCCACCTCTCCACTTCAAAAGCTGGCACAAGGCAAACTTTGATGTTGGTGGCTTTGTACATCACATAGACAGCTGCCTAGACTGCAGCACGATTTTGCGCTTCATGCCTAATTGATGGACCGGAAAGAGATGAAAGTAGTTGAGAGATGAGATATGTGTACTGTCATAGCCATGTACGCACGGCACCTCTCTCCTTCCTGTGTGTACGTGTGTGTGTGTGAGAAAGAGAATGTATAGGGGACCAGAGGTCTTTGTAGAGTGGGAACCATTGGTGGTGGTTAGTGTGTGTGGGTGGTGGTGTAATAGTGTAGGAAGAGGAAGTGAGAAGGGAGAGGGAGGAAGATGGAGGAGGTGGAGAAGGCGCCGGCGAGCAAGGTAAACCAGCCGTAGTGGCGCGTGCCACCAGAGTGGAACTCATTAGCAGGTAAAGGACTCCAGCAGGCGCTCGGCATCTCTCCCACCCTCTTGGTCGTCATCCGGAAGAGAGAGTTCTTGAACCTTCTTTTCTTCCAGCTGCTCACTTTTCTTTTTAAGTCTCGCAGAATGGAACATAAATTAGACTCGTGGGATGGGGAACGTGATTCATTTATTCATTGATTTATTTAGTTAATGGATATTGATGGGTGCACGTTGCTCAAGACTCAGCATTGTTGACATACAGAGGCAAAAATATTAACAAAGGAAAGGTCATCTTCGGCGCTGTCATTACCCTGTTCTTCATGCCATAATCATTACATCATCATCATCATCATCATCATCATCATCATCATCATCATCTTCATCATCTTCTTCTTCTTCTTCTTCCTCTTCTTCCTTCTTTCTTTCTTCCTTCTTTCTTCTTCTTTCTTCCTTTTTTCTTTCTTCTTTCTTTCTTCTTCTTTTGGTAATTTTTGAGATTTCTGTTGGCATTTGAGAAAACCACGATTACCCTATTTAAGACTCGCGAGTCAAGAGGTCATGGTAGGTCATTCTTCCCTCGTGAGCCTTTCATCGCAAGCATTTCCAATGGCAAGGCCACTTGAGTGTTCCCCCGAAACACCCCATTACTCTTTCCCCCTGTACCACCTTCGTCCTACTTCTCAGCTGTTCAGGTCTAGGACCTGTCTACGCATGCGTGCACGTGCACACTTTCCTGGTTGCTGCGCACCTGGTGTACGTACTGAGGCTGCACCGTGCGGCGGGGTGGCGTGCACATCGTACAGTGACAGCTCGTGCATTGTGCACCAGCCTCGTGCCACGTGAAGGATGCACCTCTTCCCTTTCTTTGTTTTTTTGTTTCTTTACTCTTTGTGGATTCAGTTGACCTCGTGACCTCGGACATCAGTTGTCACCTCCTTCATTAGCACAGCGTTAACGAGACAATAATTTTACGAGGATGTTTCTACGAAAGATTCGGAATGTGAACAAGGATAGAATGCACCGTTAGGCAGTCGGCTTTTTATTTTTCTATTGTTGCTGCGCTCATCTCCGTTGGTCTACTGAACTTGGAAGTAGTGAGTTCGTAACTTGGGTGAGTTGAAAGTGTGACTAGTGCGATGAGGTTAGCCCCCAGATTGGTTCACCTGCGTTCATATTTGAGCTAGATGGACTTCTTGTTTTCGTTCAACTGTCAACCTTGAAGTTTGTTGTTAGTTGTAAATTTAGTATGAGTTGCCAGCATGTGTGTTTGATGAGGTAAACATCCCAGGGAATGTTTATGGGCGTGAATACGCGCTCTGCTGTGTTTAGTGAAAACTAACTCGTCCTCCCTTTTCATCCAGAATGCAGAAAGAACTCTAAGTTTTATTATAATTATTTTAAATCGTTTTTTGCTTCAAAATGCAAGATGAAATATCTCTTTAATCGTAATGAACGAGAATGACGAACTAATGCTGGGTGAGACTTAGACTGAGATGACTGTCAGAAGTTTTAGCTTCGGGATATCGGGTGTGGTTAGAAGGAAAAGTGTTCACCTCCCCAGCCACCTTTTTCACTCGTCTGTGAATGCTTGTAGGTCGAAGTTGAAGCAGGTAAAATGCAAGGCATTGTTACACCTGGCGATTTTGGATATAGAAGTGAGTATTGTACCTTTCAATGCCGATGCAGAAAGGAAAACAACCCCCACAGTCTGTGGTTTGACTAACATTTTAAAAAAGAACCTCAGAATAGTTTATATCACATCTTTTCCAAATATTTGCCAGTTGCCTTGCTGGTGTATTCAAGATCCAAGCGTGTTTGCTCAAAATAAACATTTACAAACCGACAATCAGGCGATAAATAATAGAGGTTTTCTTGAGTGAACAAAAGAAGTTTTTTTTCACCAATCTCTTTCCCGCGAGGAAGGCTGGTGTCAGGGATAAACGACTCACGACTGGGTTATTTTTGTACGAGGAAATGATTTACACGATGTACATCAGCTTAGCTACCCGTAACATCAACAGGTTATTCATGTTCAGGTCACTTTTTTTTTTCTTGTGAGGAGACGGGTGTAATTAGACTTTTTTCATCATTTCAAACACAATTTGTTTATCAACTTTTTAAGTGTGAAACATGTAAATACTTGTTATAGCAAAGTCGCCTCCCTGTGGAGAAGAACTGAAGTCAAGTAAATCCAAGTGAGAAGTGTATTTTTATCTTTCTTAACAACACCTGCATGGTTGCAGGCATTAAAACAACACAACCCCCTCATGCGAAGAACCACCGAAGCCGATAGTATCATGTACATCTGATGTAGATGCATATTCCCACCAGGAGAGGTTACTAAGTGCATACCAGTCCCCCCAGGATAAATAACTTCCCAATGAAAGCAAACTGTCAAGGCGAGAATATATTACCTACTTGTGTGTTTGTGTATGTGTGTGTGTTTTCCTTTAATGTGATAATCTAGCAGTTCCTGCAAATTAGATATCAGCAGCGCATACCCTATCCAAAGCTCAACAGTTTATTATACACGGGAAGAGAAAACAACAGATGGAATTGTTCTCGGGATATCATTATTTTGCGGCTTAGTTCTTGGGGAGGATACACCTGCAAGGAGAAGCCATTGCCGGGTAGATTGTGGAAAGTCTGACACTTATTGGTGGGGACAGTAATAGTTTTTACACTAGCTTCTTGCATTTCAAGGAGGGAGAGGAGAGAACGAGAGGGAGAGGAAAGGAGGGATGAGTAAAAATACCAATGAAAGCCTCCCTACCATATATTATCTTAGTTTCCAGACGCTGGCAGTAACTTTGTTCTGTTCGTGGAAAGAATTCACAATGAAATGGTTCCGACTGCTAGGAAATAGGACTGGAAAAATGATGAATGGCGGGTGAGGGCGGGTTTTGTTTCCTGCGGAAGACCTGTACCTGAGCCTTTTCTTTTTTTTAAAAAAGAAAGAAAGCCCAGATGTGGCAGTGTTTTAAAAACTGGTTTCGTTTCGTAGCTTGGCCTGAGCTGCACCTCACTAACTGCTGTACACATTTCCCAGGTGAGAAGTTCCCAGGTGATTTTTTTCCTCACCCAAAACATAGAAGGTATCTGAACACACGATCTTGTGCTTGGAGTCCTAAACTGCAGCCAAGCGGCACAATCTCATTCATGCTTGTAGCAATATACAAACCGGTTTTGTATAATAATCTTTAGTTTCTTTTAAACGAATATTTGGTGGAGGGAGAAAAATTGAAATTGAAAGTAAAGACCCATTTATTTCAAGATATGGCAGTAAGTGAACTGTTTGCAGAAAGCTCGGCGGTTGTGGCTGGGCTGTGGAGCTCATGTTGGGTGGGACATCAACAAGGAAGCTGAGTGAGCACCCTGCCCCGCACTTGTAACCGTGTGAAGAGGGGAAAGTATGATGCTGTTGTCGAGTTTTTGTGCTCTCAGCAGACAGAACACAGCTCACAGTGGGATGGATGGCAGTGCTTCCCTTGTTCATAGAGCGGCGCACTTTGCTAGCGAGGGACAGGATGTGTTGTTTTCAGGGAGTAGAGGAACTGCTGTCCATCTTTGACTTTTTTGAGAGTATGATTGATTGTATTGTTCGTGAAATACGGCTTGCTTATATTTCCTTTATTGTGGGTCGAGGAGCTGAAGCTGGAAATCTTTTCTGACAGAGAGGGTGGAAGAAAACGCCAGGTAGTGCAGCGGCGCCAGGTGTGGCAGATGCTAATTAACCATTTAAAGGGTGGTTCGGCACAGAGTGAAGATCGAGAGAAAAAAAAAAAAATTCCCAGTGCAGGCAGCATCTGTTGCAGGGAACCGGGTCGCGAAGAGGAAGCGATTTTATGCAGCAGCCCCACCTCCTACCCCGGCTTCTTGCTTTTATAAAGACTTGAGGTATACACAGGTGTTGCAGAGCCTTACACGAGGAACAATTAATGCACCTGGATCGCGTGGATGCATCAGTGCTGAGACTGGGGATCGTCAGCAGCTTGTTTCGAGTTATCTAATGAACTTGTTTAATGAATGGTGAGAAAAATTGAAGTTTAGTGAGATATCACAAAACTTTCAAGAGTCGTTCAGCTCGGGTGGACATGGCGGAACTGCTTAATCAAGACAGTGTTGAAGGAGGAGGAAGAGGAGGAGCCTAGTCAATAACGTGTTGTCACGGAAAGTTCTTTGTGTTGGTGAGGAACATGCTGACCTGACCGTGTGTGTTCGCGAATGAGTCTCGAGGAGAAATCTTCGATGATCAACGAAGTTTACTGCTTGCTTGCGCTCACAGACAAGAGCTGGTAGAGAAGGAAGGCGAGTGAGGGGAGGTGTTACACAAGACTCGACGCCTGTTGCTGAAACAGAAACGTGGGGGTGAGAGCAGTGAACACCCGATAATGGAGGAGACTTTGAAGCCGGGTATTGAGAGCTCGAGACGCACGTGCTGACGCCGCACTCCCCGGGCCAACCCCTTCCCCTCCTTCCTTTCCTCACTACTCCTGTCTGTGTACCTAGCACATGAAAAAATCCGACAGCGTCGAGTCTGCAGGTGAAAAACCATTCTGGCATTTCGCCAAAATGTGGCCCGGCTCCACATCCAAAAGGCGGAAGGCACAACAAGGTAGGGCCATGCAATTGTAGTTTATGTTATTAACTTTATTATTTACAAACTGAATGGGTGCGTGGCAGTGTCGTGTGCCGACATTGTAGAAGTAGGAGGCGATTGGCACGTCAGTGTGCTTGTCCGCTTGTATGTCTGTGTTTCCAGATGAACACGGGTACATTTAAACTTCACGTCCAAAGTTTACTACCTTAAGTACTTATGTACTCATCCTATTTCCCTCTTTTTTTTTTCTCATGGGGTCTTTCGGTCCGTTGTGTCTTCTGTCGACAAAATAATGTAAATCAGTGTGTGTGTGTTCAGAGAAAGCCTTACCGTCAACTTATCTAAAGCTCAGAGCAGTAAGACTTATGTCAGGGTGTTGGAAAATGTTTTCATTTTCGTTCTATGTAAGAGGGATATTTAGAGGGACATACAGTTCTCTGTCTCCGAAAGCATTTGTCATTACAAAACAACACTCCCATATTATTGTAGATACACTTAATTCATCTTCTCACTAACTCAGCGGGATTTTTCCATGATGACGAGGATTGTTGATTTATTCTATTCGTGGTCACATCTGATTTGTTATCCCGCCTATTTACCATCTTCAGTAAAATTGTTGTTGTTTTCGTGGTAACTCTAGAACAAACAAACAAAAAAAAGACTCATTAATAAAAGGTAGGAAGTAACATTTCATCGATGTCGACCGGAGCAACTGAAAAATGCTTCATAAAAGCTCTCCCTTTAGCGTCCAGGAGTTTTGGAGGTTTAATTTTCAGCTGCTTCCGGTTTGTCTATGTTTACTGCGTACGATGTGCTCTCCTCCCACATCCACTTCGGCCCCCGTCGGTCTGTCTCTGGCTAACACTTCTCTCCCGGTGAGGGTGTCGAGCTCCTCGGTTCCCCTCCCCTCCTTCTCCGCACCTGTCGAAACTGTTCTTTTTCTCAGTCAGCGTGTAAAGAAACTCCACAGTCTCCTGTGTTGATGTAAAAATGATTAATGTCATGAGGGCCTCAGCTTCACTACCTCCATTACCTCCTATTCGCTAAAGAAACGATGAAAGGGTAAAGAGAGAGAGACCGTGGAGAAGCCGGGTGAGGAAAAGGTGAGACCATCCTCCATCTCTCCAAAGCGTGTTGTACTAATACCAGTGTTTTGTTATCGAACTCTTATGTAATGGTGGCGAACAAAGTTTCTTGGTAACTAAAAATCCATTTCAGTATTTAACAGCAAAACTTGTGATATGACACGGATCAGAATACCAGAATATCACAACGAGCCATGTCTCCGACGGATACCCTCAGATAACCCTCCATGCTCGGCTAAAGTGTTCGCGAGATCATTACATCCACCGCTTAAGTTGGCTGTAACTGGGGCCGAGGCTGGTCTGGATGCTGCAGCATGTTTATACAGGATATACCCGGCTGGGGAAGATCATCTCATCAAATCAAGTCCAGAGAACTCTCTGGAAGTTTGAAGCAAGCGGAAGACGGAGCCTGCAGCTGCACCAAATATGTTACATCCGAGCACCACAAGCAGCTTCACCGAGTGTCCGGAGTGTGTTTACACCCAAAGTCGAAAATTTAGTTTTCCTGAAGTATTCCTGGCTTCTTGCCCTAAAGACCGAAGATCCCAGAACAGCCGTTAGACAGTTTTGTTGAGATTTACATCAGTTTGCAACAGAAGAGGAAGAAGAAGTAGCAACAGCCATGTTTCTTAGCATCTGCAAATTGTTAATGAATAACAAAAATGTCTCAGGAGGACAGGCTTGAAGTCTTTTAAATTGGCAGTCAATAAAAGAGTATAAACAAGTTTTTGATGTGAACATTTTTGTAAATTATAGCCAAACATGAAGACAGGCTGTACACAGGGTGGTGGCTAGACATATATCTTTTTCTGCTTCATCTCCAACTCCATTAAAGGTCTACTAGGGTGCATTTTTTTTATATAATAGTTCTGGTATCAGCGCGATCCGCCTTTGCTTCTCTTTCTCTTGATGTGGTTGGCACAACGCGCGCACACACTTTCTTTCTCTAAACCTCTCTCTCCCTCTCTCTCACACACACACGACCTTTGGGATGGATGTCTGGCTGGCTGGCAGGCTTTGTGCTAATATCTGTTACACCGAGCTCTGGCAGTGTCGCGTTACGCGATGTTCGCCCTCCGCTTTAATTCACACCTACATTCTGAATGGGAGGTATCCTTTGCCAGCTAGTCTCGGCAGTTGCTGGGGAGGAAGACAAAAACAACTTGGCTTGTCTTTTGTTTCTCTTTTAATCGACCGCATCTTTCTCCTTGACTGCTTTGCAAGTCCGAGTTTGGCTAATGCAAAAATCAACATTTATCCGCTATAGTTTTATAGTTTTTTAATGTCTTATCCACGACTTGTTGAGAGAGAGAAAAAAAAAATCATGAAGACAACTGGTTTGGCTCTTCCAATACAACCTGCAGGCGGGACTCGAAATTCAGTAAATCTCGCAGCTTTTTTCATAGCAACATATATTTATATTAAGTGAATAATGTCAGCTTGTATTGTGGTGACTCAAAGGGACAGTCGGTGCCAGGCAGGGTGGAGGGGTACATGTTGCAAATGAACACTCTGTGGTGAAAATATTGCTTGACTAAATATAGGAGGCTAATGCTTGATAAGTTGATAATTTTATATGACCCGCCAATGATGATATAAATATCCCAACGGTCCTTGGAGGATAAAAAGTTCCTCATCCCTGACATAGCAGACCTGCACAGTGTCACGTTTACACTGTTCCACTTGTTAAACTCACGAAGTACTTTTGTGTAACCTTTTACAATGATCATCACCACACTTACATTCTGAAATGGTTAAATTCTCCACCCCCTCGAAAAAAAAAGTCTAGCGACAGAGATGCGTGAAAGAAGAGAAAGAAATTAAGGTAATGGGTAGAGGATGACCCATGACCTCACGGTCGTAGGAGGGTGAGATGTTAGAGCCCTCGTTGAACTCGTGTCCAGCTGTTGTGAGAGCGGTGTGCATCTTTCTATCTCTCTGCTTTTCCAACCCCAACCCTCTAAGAAGTCAGCTGTTTACTTGACAGCTGGGTCAGCTGGGTGAAGTATGCTACGTCACTTGAGTATCCAGCTGACTAGGGTGCGTGCCTTGAGGCTTAGAAGTGCACTAACCACCAGGCTTTTCATCCGCTCTCCCAAGGGAATGAAAGAGAACTTGGGGAGGAGAGCTCGAGGGAGGTGGGAAACAACAAAAGTGACAATAATTTATCGCGTAGGCCGTTCTCTTCGGTGGGTAGTGTAGTAATAATGGGCCGTTTGGGGGAATTGCAACCTTTAGGCATTTTATTCTTGACCTGCAGCCATTGTGGACCTTTAAACTGCTTTGCTGGCGCCGGAGATGCAAGTTTTTTGGGGTTGTAGTCGCAAACTGGAGGCAGTGTTACAGGGTGGTATGCCTAGCTAAGCTCCTAAGGCTTATTCCAAAGGACATGAAAAATACACTAGCGCATTCGATCTTGTGTGATAGATGACTAATGGAAATCCCAGAATAATACACGCCGAGAGGAAGAGCTTTGAACATTTTTAATGTAGTATTCAAGTATACATGCACACGTAGACATACAAGCGCGTGCACAGTCTCTCTCCTTTCTCTCTCACAGATATAATCACAGTTTCCACTTCGTGCACATGATGAGACGAGGATAAGTCGTTGGCCTGCGGCAACATGGGGAGGGAAAGGACAAGTCTTGTCTCCGTACTTTCAAAGCAGTGTCCAGACACCGCAAGTGTAAGGTTACCCCGGGGGTTGTGATTATAAAGCAGTGACAGAGGAACTTAAAAACAATGATTACATGGTCTGCACCCCGATCTGCAACTTCAGACACAAGATATCTTTCTCTCGTTTTCTCTCCTCTGCCCAGGTGCAACATTTCCCCTCCCTTTATCTATCTCTTGGATTGTTGCTTGCCCCAAACACATGCACACGCATAATATATTTACACCGCAAATGCCTCACCCACCCATCCACCCATCCATCCAACTGTTTACTCACACCTGCATTCAACGAATTGTGCCCAGGTTTTTCCAGTCTTGATGACATTTTTCAATACTACAATCATTCGTATCAGAGACCGTACCCGGGAAACCGCAGACACCAAAGTCTAAAGTCTCAGGGCTTACTACCTGCGATGTAATCCTCTAAGCTACCTGAACATGACACGCCCTTGACTGTTGTCATGGTAGGTCACGACCTTTGACTGAAGGAGGGCTCTGTAAGGACGATGACACTGCTTCACTAGGTACCAATGTACATAAAAGTTAATCCCTGAAACAGGAGATGGCATGGCTGGTATGCTGTATTTTCATAACAATGAAAGTCGAATTTTTTAGTTATGGCTTTTGACAGGACTTTATTGTGACTGGTGGACATAGCAATCGATTGATTGAATAATCTATAAGACTGATTGACTTTGTGTTCATTGGTTTGTTGATTGATTTGCAGGTTCGATGGTGGTGCTTGGCCGGTCCAACTACTTTCGTTTCAACCACCCGCAAGAGGCGAGAAAAATCAAGGATGCTATGCAGCCCAACCATCGTATATCCTGTGTTCCGCTTAATTTTCTGCACGGTTGGTCGTTTTCACCTGCTGAATTTCTTTCCACTGTGAAATTTTAGCAGCATCCTTCATTGGTATTCATTTCACTTACATTTTAATTTTGTTTTATCTCCAGCTCTTTCTTTACACACCTCATCACAAGCAGGCCTTTTCATTATTTATTTCCCTCCCCTTTGCTGCAACTTTCAGAAATTTCAGACCTCGTTAGATTTTGCTTTACTTTATTCATTAAGTGTCAGGTGTTCATAATTGACAAACAGGTGAATGAAGTGGTCGTTAAATCCCTTTGTTGCTCGTCTATATTATCATAATCACCGCCACCATCTTTAATGATGTGCTTTTATTGAGTACAGGAGGCGAGTTAGACCAGCGGCTGTTGTCTCTAGTACTCTAATAATGTTTCAGGATGCTGTTAGTCTTAACTTTTTTCAAGATAAACTATGGTTCAGATTGATACTGTGTGTGATATTACAAAAGTTCACCGCAACCCTCCCATTCATAACCAGTGTTTGTTCGTTTTGAAAAGAGACTTCACTCTGTGACACGGTGTCGTCGGTAGTTGTGTTGACATACCCGAGAAGACCAGGACCTACCAGGGTATTGGCGTACAGACACATTTATTCATGTAACATCTACCTGAGGTAGGAGGGTGGATACAAATGAGTGATGTCAGCAAGAAGAAAGCCTGGCTTTTCGTCTCTTTTAATTTGGATCGTAAAAATCCCAGTAATGTGGAAGGGGATTAACCATTCTCCTTTGTCCTAATTTTTACGATCATGAGCAGTTTTCAGTGCCTGCTAAAAATATGATCATGATAAGTAAACAAGTATATGTGGGATTTTTGTGCCTGCTGTTTACTCCTTTCGCTTGCTTAAGACGGTAATGTACGAAACTCTGAGAAGAAAAGTAAAATCGGTTTTTTTAAAGGATGAAGAAAGGAGGGATAATGTTTGTCTCATATTAATCACATTGCGAGAGGTAGGCGGAGAGACCACACAGGTAACAATACCATAAAGAAAGTTGTAGGTGTGAATGATGTCACAGGACAATGGACCCGTTTGTTTACCCCTCCTTCCTTCCTACCTCCTAACCCCGCAGTAGAAGTATGCACGCAGTTGTGAAGAGATCTTTGTTTTAATACTCTACCACATTAAGAACAATTCGGAGAAAAATAAATGAAACGCCCAGTAAACAAAGGTACATGTAGAGACGAAAGTATCCAGTTAAAAAAAAACAGTTTATGAGTAGGTAAAAGAAAAAGTAAAGGTGTGTCGTAACCTGAAAACACTGTGGGCAGTGAACTGTAAGTGGTTCACCGCGTCTAGTCATGCCATGTAAAAGGCGTCCAATCTTCTCCTGCCGCCGGCTTCGCCATTCATAATTACCACGAATTTCATCTTTACTGAAGCTATATTATTTTCTCATTGTGAATAGTCCCAAATCGCTAAGGTGATAGTAGGATCTTCTGCCGAGGGCTTTCAACAAGCAGACATACCGCTGAAGACGTGGACAGTATGTTACTATTTTTAGGTCCTGATTAGCGCTATTCTTTGAGAGGTTCTCATTGTATACCTAAGTCTCTCTGTATTCTCTCTGTGGCTAATATAAGCTGCATGCCACCCTTCCCTGTCTTACTAACCGTCCACCCCGAAAGCATTCTGTTCGGTGGGAGGAGGTAGTACTTAGTAGACTTAGAATAGAACACACCCACACCATGCATTCCTACCTTTTTGAAGCCCAACCCTCACCAGTTTGTCCCTGGTGCCAGAGACTTTTTACTGGTGTACAGACGACTCGTGGGCGATGTCTGGGGTGTGGGTGGATATTGTCCTGGCGCAGGCTGGAGCTGACAGGTGGCTCAACTCTCGGACATACAAGTGTAATGCCGTTAGTTGACCTTATCTTGAAGCACCTCCACAGGAGATAACTAAGAAGAAAAAAAAAAGGTTTGTTAATGCTTGAGCAGCATCAGCCTCAACTCTGACATCCGCTGTTGGAGCGTCCATCACCGTGTAATGCAGGTGTAAGTAGGCTGCAATCACTCGCCCGGCCTGCTCGCAGAGGGAACTCGGTCAGACAGGTGACAAAGACACCCCTACCCCACATCCCGTACTCCCTACCCCACCACCCCACCCCACCGTGGTGACCCTCCCAACCTTCTTACGACCACAGGTGCCGTGGCATAGCGGGGTGTCGTGTGTCGGTGTCAGGGCGGGAGTTAACCGAAGGACCCAGCGCTCGTTGGGAGGCCTAACTCTCTCATTCAACTACGAGCCGTCCTCACCTGCCTGCTTACCTGTCTGACTGATAATTACATGTAAGTACAGGAAAAACAACAGGTTTTTTTTCTCTCTCTTTCTCTTCACCAATACCTTTTACAGGTAGATAAAAAGGTCAAGGTGAAAGGCCTTTCCTAAGAGTTTGCGGTCAATGTTTTGCTGCAGGTGACGAGGAGACAACTATTGCTGGCACGTGAAGGGTTACCGTACTTTATGTGATACGCGTGTGTGCATCGCTCTTGATACATATATTTTTTCGGTCGTTGATGTGTGGGGGTTTTTTGTTTTGTTTACTGCATGCTGATTTATAGTCCGGATTAGTTCCCGTTAAATCTGAAGACCACCGTAAACTTTCGATTGTTCAGGTGTTTCGTATGCGTCGTTGCATGATTTACGTGTACAGGTGCGCGGCAGGTGTAACCGTCCAGCAAGGTGTGTGGGTCGATCGCGAAATTTTATCTTCAAACTGACGCCAAGAAACGGTGGACTGGATGTTGGGGATAAGTGGATAATATATATATATTCCATACCTGGTCCAAGCAGAGGGGATGCTTGAAAGATGACGGCGACGACTTCACCAATCTTTTTGTTGTTGTTGCAACCATTGCTGGAAGTGTTTGATTGTCGCGGAACTTTCTTTGCGAGTAATTTTATTGTTCAACCTACTTTCTCACCTCGCGTGCGTGTTTTATTTTGCATGCTTGTCTCGTTTTGACCTAGTAACATTTTGTTTATGGGGCTTGCTAGACACAAGCAGAGATGTATAACATTATATAACATGGGAGGTCAGGTAGGTGCAACACATGTCATAAGACGAGCTAAGAATTCGCTGGTCTGCCCTTGTGTCTGTTGTCGGCTGATCACTGTACTGATACATATTATATATCTGTGTCAGCTTCCCCAATGTGTGTCTGGTGTGTGAGTGCACCCGCATCTGCTGCTTGCATGTATGGTGTGTTTGTGATTGCACGTGCATGTGGGGTATGTATGTCTGTTTGTGGTTGCACGTGCATGTGTGGTGTGTATGTCTGTTTGTGATTCCACGTGCATGTTTTCGAGTGTGAGGATAGGCTTCAGACTTCTTTATTCAGTTTAGGCTCTCATCCATGTGAAGGGAAGTAGACAATTGGCGTGTGCAAATATTTACATGATATAATAATAAGTATTTAGTTGAATGAAAAGTAAACAATGAGGACAACGGGTAAATGTCAGACAGGCATCCACCAAACTAAAAACACGATGCTGGCAGGGTGTGTACAAACAGCTGTATTTTTCAGCCTAAGAAAAAAAGAAATCACCCAGTATGTCATGACTGGAGGCATACAATGGGCATAAACAATGGAAACATGAGCTCGGTTAGAGAGTAGAAAACACAGTTCTGATTATAGCATCAGCAACCAGCTAAGTTCTTCACCTTAACTAGGACTAACCAAAGTATTGAGACAGAAAAGAAGATGGGGGAGAGATTATAAAACTATTAAAAAAGGTATCGAGGGAAAAAGTTTGTAGAATGTAAAACCTGGGTAAGATTTGTCACAAGGCAGTGTATCCATGTGCTTGGGTGTGTGGTGTGTATGCGTGTTCATGCGTGGGTGGCACATGTTGGTGAGAGCACGTGCATCATCTCCCCGAAGTACTGAAGGGGGAGGGGATAGGGGAAGATCAGTATGCAGTGCTGTACAGGTTAATGAGGAGCATAGCTTGTCCCAACAGTTGTGTGACTGTAGACACGAGGTAGAGGTTGTTGTCAGGTTGTCCCGAGGCTGTGTCGTGTGTTCAGATGGAGTGAACCTTGTTCTGCACTCATGCTCCCGGCTTTGTTTCTCGCCACGGTTGATGAATGCCGAGGGTCTGTGGACTCGGACACGTTTATCGCTTCAGTCTAATTAGTGTTTCTTTAGTCTTATTTACACCCTGCCTAGCCTCTCTCCCTCCCTCTCTCACACTCTCACACACCTACCTCCATTGTGCCTACTTGTCTCTTCCATTCTCTCTCTCTGATTTGTCCTCCCTCTCCTCGGCGTGTGTGCCTCGTTCACCTCAGCCTGTCACAGGCCCAGTGCACACCACAGCTGTGGTTTGAGGGTTTGATGGAAAGGGGAAACGAAAAAAAAAAAAACACCGAAAGGAACTGGGTTTAATTGGTGTCCCTCCCTCACTCGTTATATTGCTTAGGAAAACAGTTTTTGTTTTCAGCAACACGAATTTTCGTAGGTGTGCACGCACACTCTGTCACCACAGCCGCCAAGCTTGATGAAAGGTTAGTGTTGCTGACTTTACCTTAGTTCTGACCTTTGTGGGACGGGGCTGAACAGCAAAATAGGAGGGAATTTGAAGGGACTAGAAAGGCGAAAGCATAGACGCAGAAAGGATGAGGGAAAAAAACAAACCCCACAGTAAACGAAACATTTGAAATCTCTGTCAGTAATGTGACAGTGTTGTAATGTTGGAGATGACTAGGTGCGGGCTCTGCCCCTCTTTTTTCATTCTTATCTTAAGATTTCAAGTGGATATTCTTTCGTCGATTTCATTGCATGAAATCATAAATACTTGGAACAAAAAGTCCTTTAAATGAACACTTCTTCGGCCAGATGAGGATTGAAACAACATCATCATCCCACGGACGACATCGGCAAAACACAAATCGTCGCTCACCTTGAACTTCTTTCTACCATGTTGGGAAAAGCTGCGGAAGAAATCGCAAAAGCCTTACGGAATGGCGATTATGTCGCAGTTAGGTGATATTTTGTGCAGGGGTGCTTTTGCGGAATTTGTATGTCGAGGGTTGAAAGGTCGCGAGCGCGCGCACACACACACACGCGTGACCTCGTGTTGGGCGGACGAGTGGATGTTGGTGGATGTACAGCTAGAGATGAAGGACTGGAATGTAGCTTTACTGGGGAAGTGTTCGGTGGCTGTGTGAAGACGAGATGCCTTGCTAGGATTGAGACCTACCTGTGCCAGTCTTGCAGGTAAGTAATTACCCAGACTGCATAATTCGAGGCTAATAAGTACAAGTGGACTAACATGTGACCATACAAATGCCTGCCCTTGGGATGGTATGTGTGTCCCCATGTAAAAGATTAGTGTAAAAAGATTCACCTAAGTTCATTCGGGATCACGTGACAGATCGAAATTAATGGCTATTTTCTATATTGTAATTGGAGTCATTGTCAATGCTTCGTTAGTAATTATCTCCTACTTCCTGATGTTGCCTTGAAATCAAAGTTACTAATTAGTTATTATAATGAGCACGATTCGTGCGCACAGAGAAGATTTAATGCTCAGGTTTGGAAAATTCTTTCCGTGTCAGTGCTAATAACCTGGGAGCTGCACCGAGGCGACATCCTTGTTAGTGCCAGTGTGTGAATGGTCTTGGCATAATTGCCATAGTTACCCCAGAAAATGAGTCGTGGTAATCTCACTAAAGCCGCTGAAGGAAATATGCTGCACGGTGAAGCCTGCTCACGGAAAGCTTCCAAGTCAGAGAGACCAGCAAGTGGATTAAGATACTGGTCTGGATCATGTCCAGTACAAAGTTTGGTGAGAATCGCTCACTTACAGTCGCCTGTAAAATACAGGTCCGGGCCAATTCAGGAAGGCCGATTATGTTTGCGTATTCTTACGAAGAAAAATTCACTCGAATGTGCAGTATGCGCGCTGTCGTACTCCTGGGTTCAAATCCTGTCTGGAGCACTTTTTTTTTCTCAGCACATATCTCTTGTTTACAGGTCTGGCTGCTCTGCTTTGATTATCTCCTTAGTTGCTAGCTCGGTAAAATACCAACCCGCCCTATCCCCGTTCTGAAAGTACTGTTAACAGTTTTGCCGACTTTGATGTAGCTTGTCCCTTGGTTTCTTCTTACCTTTTAATAAATAATCGTGATACATGGAAGTAAATGTTTATTTTCCAACCAGTAGTTTTCTATCATTTAAAAACTAGTTCTAAATGCATCGCATCCTCGTTTGAATGAATTAAACTGTTACTGGAGCGAGCGGCTTATGTCTTGTGAAGCGCAAGATCGTTGTCTCTGGGGAGGTCGGCGGGTGCGTGTTCCTTGGTCGGGTACCAGCGAGCACAGAATACAGATTGGCATCTGTGTACTTCCCAGCTTGCACTGCTGTCATCAGTGTTCAGAAAGCTTGATTACCCTACGCACGTGCTTTTTCATGACCTGTGTTCACACTACATGAAGACTATTGTTTGTAACAACTGCGAGTGGCTAACAGGCCAAAACACGGCGCACGCACTAACCTGTGACCTCTCGGGTCGTTTCTTCGTGTGTCTTCCTAGACTCGAACCAGTGCCTTCAGGTTTGACAGAGGATTTCCAGATGATGCATGGATGTTGTCCACAAAGTATTCCGGCAAAGAAGTCATTCCGGAGGTTTGAAGTTTGAAGACGTTAGTTGAAGAGAAACAAACATCGTAGTAAGAAATTCGTAATAATAAAGTGTTTGCATTTATGGAAGTTCTACCATATACACAATAAACTTGGAAATTGAACTAGAAGGCAGTGGTTGAAATCTTAAGGACCAAACCGAATACAAATGCATGCTACACCTTTATTCTTTACTAATGAACGCCTTGAACAGAAAAATCAAAACTAAAAAAAAAAACCAACCAAACAAACAAACAAACAAACAAACAAAAAAAAACATAACAAACAAAAACAAAAAACAAACCCCCAGACATCTGTAATGCGTAGATAAATTCGCAGACCCTTTGTTATGGTCTTAAATGTCTTTACAATGTTCGCCATTCGGGGTGTGTGTTCCGATAACCGTCAGTAGTAAAACAGGTTCCACTGTCGTAGCTCGTCATCGTGTCATCGACACCGACAGGCACGAGGGCTGCAAAGACAGGCCACCCTTTTGGCAAGACACACTTATTGAAACGGGTGTATGTTTTCAGCTGAATCGGGTGTACGCTCCTATTTGATCTACCTACACCACAGTCGCGTGCCACCCAGATAGCAGACAACAAAAGGTTGTTTGTGTAGTCTGACCTTCCGAAGAACTTCACGCCAACTGTTGAATTGTGGAAATCCCGCGGCGGGTAGTTGAGAGGGAGTGTGCTTGCTGTCGAGGAACTCATGTTGACGAGGGCAGGTTGGTCGAAGACATTACCGATATATTGCAAGTTTTCTTACTCCGTGCTTTAAATTTGCGATGAAAATTTTGTTCAAAACATGAAAAATTTGAAAAAAAAAATAGTTGATTATTCCTCGTGAATTATATCTTTTAATCATTGGTCTGATTAAAATTGTGACATGACTTATTGTAGTTAAATAGATATCCATCAGGCTGTTTGTAGCTTTTTGTTTTTTTGCCTGTGACAGTGCTAGAGTGTTGATGTGGTTACAGAACACACACTCACACAGATCATCTGCATTCAAAGGCGCCCAGGGACAAGTAATTACCGTAAAATTAAGAACTTCTTGCTCATTCCCACACAACAAATGTCTAGGGACTAAGGGGGCGATGATAAAAACTCGTGAAGCTTCCATCAGGCGGTTCTCCAGTAACGTCTTTAAAACGGACTAATCAACTAATTGATACTCTGCAAATTACCAATTTATGTGCAGTTTTTTAAAAAGAAGATATGGGATAAAACAAATTGAATTGTGTATAATTATAATGTTCAGATGCCTACGTCGATGCTCAGTTCACCTCTGCCCTGAAGGCAGGCATGTGCCTTCTTTGAAGGTCTTTGTAAAGAGATTCGCACACCTGTCACCTGTGATGAGTATCATATTTTTTGCCGTCTCAGGTTTTTAAAAATGTGATGGTTGTCCTCCCTCTCCCACTCTTCTTTTTGAAAGATGAGGTTGAGGCCTGATTTGAACGTGTAGTTGGAAGAAAAAGGGTTAGAGAATTCCAACCAGGGGGGCTGGAGAAAGGTGGCTGTCAAATCCCTCCCCTTCTGATGTGTAGCACAGAGAGGAGGCAACACAAGATGGAATAAACCGACTCTGGGGTGGCAAGGTGCGAGCAGCTCAGACAGGTAGTCTCGAGAGAAACCCTGAAGACATTGTAGCATGCTGTGGCCATCTCATCATTGCAAGCTCCTACTGGCAGCCAGTGAAGTTCGTGGAAGAGAGGTGTGGCTTGGTTCACTTTTTGTGTACGGAAAACAAGTGGCATTATTCAGAGCCCTTAGATATTAAAAAACAACAACAACAAACCATTACATGTTTCTCAACACACCCATATATATATACACACACACCTCTTCTGTTCATCTTCCCTATCTTGTATCTGTCGCATACACGGGCGCGCAGGCATACGTGTGTGGACGAGACAGACAAGGGTTGTTGGGGGGGACAGGGTGATCAATTTTCCTCCCTACCATCCGCTGCGACATATGTTTCTAGACACCAGACTGTAAACTGCTCGCCGGGGCTTGTGAAAACGCTTGTCAGCCACAACATTGGGGATGCGGGTAGGAGTAGGTCTGGAGGGTACACTGCCAAGCATTACAGGAAAGATTTGCCAGTCATGTGCGATGCTGGGTGTCAGCAGTTTCTGGCTCGGTCGTCTCATTGCCAGCTATTGTTGTTGCTGTGGTAGTACGAAAGCCCTCGACTAAGTTTCTGATGACAGTCTCGTCTATTCTTCCATCAGCTTCATGCACATCGTCAGCAGTAACATTGCACGTGCCTGCGACGAGAGGTACAAGGGGGTCATGTTTATAAAGCAAGGTAAGCTGTTTCCGCTTGTACATTGAGGATGAGGGGTGAGCATCTTGTGTCAGTGATGTCCAGGCATCGTGGATGCTGCTTTGCCTGTAGGACCCTAGTGATGAAGCGATGATAAAATTCTTAATTGAAGAACATGGAAAGACAAACAATTAGTACTCGTGAATTGCCGCGTTTTGTTTTGGTATCCTTACATCCCCAGGTACAGGAACTTAGTTGTTGTGAGTCGGTTTGTTTTCACAATAGACGCCGAGATGAAGTGTACTCGCAGCATCTCTCATTGTGGAAACAGTGTCAGGAGCACCATTAACCCACAAAGAGTGTAGACCACGGCGCCGGTGGGAAGCAGTGGGTGGTAGGACCACTCAGGAGTGAGGCAGTTGAATGACAGGTGCAATGGAAACACAGGTATGAGGCACTTGATGTAAGTGCTCGGTGTGCCACCTGGCCTCCTGGTAGCGCAGGGGTACGACGCTCACCTGTCACCTCCAGTGAGGGCCGCGAAGTCTCGTCACATGTACAGAGCAGGGGCAGTAGCTATGAAGCGAGAGCTACAAGTTTCCCCAGGGCAAAATGAGGAATGTTTCACAAGTTATACAGCTATCTCCAGACCTCGAGGGTAGTATTTCATGTTACTTTACCCCTGGACACCTTTGTTACCACCTTATAACTACAGTTCCGTGGGTAAAACATCCGCGGTTCTGGTCACCGCTTTTTAAATTTTGAAAACAGGCAATTGTTCTGGAGTTCTTCATGATGTCCAAAGGCGAAGACTTACCCTAGCTTCATACCTCCACCCCCCAATGACACCATGTTTGAAGGATTGGATGTCGGGGTTCCCCTTACCTGTTGTCCGCTTTAACCCCATTGTCATCAACCCTTCTCTGTTACGCTACTCGTTGGAAAATCCGATAAATTAGGAACCTCATATTGTAGGGGGTCGGAGGTTGTTTTTTTTTTGTAGGACAGTGCGGAAAGAGTGGGAGAGAAGCGAAACAGGTGGGTCGGAGTCGGGTGAGTCAGCTTCTACACTTCCGGTCCAGTGACCCAGTTTAACGCCTACCTGTGGAGTGTGTGCGCGCGTGAGGGGTGTGTTTATATTGTGTTTGTGAGTGTTAATGTTGCTGCATGTATCCGTATGCGCGCGTGTGTGAACGAGGATGTGCAATTTGCTAATATAATGATACTTCTATAGACTATGACATCTTCATACCACAGACAGTGAGAGCAAACCTGTGGAAAGCCCATTTGGCTAACCTATCAGCACCACCTGAGTGTACCTGGATTACTGACAAGAATATTAGTTTTCGATATTTGTGTAATAAAAACAAAATAATACACTTAATAAGTCAGTTTTGGACGAACTTAGTTAAAATTATTGGTCGGTTTCTCACACTGCAGAAGGTCTTGACAGGCTTGAAGACTGGAGTTTGAGAGAGAAGAAGCTCAGGAGGATTGGCGAGAGTGGAGGTGAAAAGTAATCGGCTCAGACAGTCGTTTTGAACGACCACAAACCGTCCTTCCCAGCGTCAAGGGGGCGTGGTCTTTGCCCTAATGAAGAGCTGCAAGCTGGTTGTAATCGTAAGACCAGGCGAGATCTTTGCACACCTAGCAGTTAATGTAATGGGGACAACTGGAAGGAGTAGTGGGGAAGACTTGAGAGGCGATGTCTTCTGTCAACGGAAATAAATATTTGTTATAACATCACACCAAGCGCTCTGACAGTAGGTAATAAAAAGGCTGAGTTCTGACTCTTGTAGTTCAAACCCCTCTCTCACCCCAACCAAAAGCAAAAAAACCCCCCAAAAAATGTATGTCATGGAGTTACAGCAGAAAAAGGCGGATGTGCAAGTTGTTTTCCAATCCTCTCCCCAACTTCTGTCCCCTCCTCCTTCTCACAAATGGGTTAGAATGGCCCAGGAGCATTTCATTGAAAGGCGTTAATCAGAGGCAGATAAAAGGTTTGTCCTGAACAGCTGTGCTTTGTGTGTCTGAATACTGATTATCTTTTGTCGCTGAGGAGCACTAAACCAGACCGCCTTGTTCAGCATTGTCTGCAGACAAGGCTGTGGAGCCGCCTACCCATTATAAGGGACACATCTATGTAGTTAGGAAGTGCCTTTCATGAAGTGAGTGTATGGGGTTCAGACAGACATTTACAAAATGTATTCTTGATGTTTTCTGGAGGACAGTAATCTGTGCTGTCACCTCTGTTATTCACTGGCATGTGCTCTGTGTCGTTGTCTGTAGAAATACAGCGAAGACAGCAGTAATGTAGGGAGGAAGAACCCTCTTCTCATGCACTGTTGTTTAGCAGTGTTTTCGGTGGTGGATACAGAAATAATTTGACCTGCACAAACTAAATACATTTGGTCCAGACAAACAAGATTATAGATGCCATGAAGATGTAGTGAGAGGGAGGGGGATATTTTTAGGAAAGACCACCTTATGATCTAGTCTTGCCTTGTTGTTCCATGCAACATAACATCTTAGCTTTTAAACCATCTTAGGGAAACATTGATAAGACTAATAGTTTTCTAACTTCGGACAGGTCTAAGTTAATGAGAAGAATGTGCACACACGCTTTTATTTCTTTTTATTTTCTTTAGGAGGGAGGGTATTTTTGTTCCTAGATAGTGTTTTATGCTTGCACACACACCTCCGCAAGTTTGCACACACAAACACACATACGACATTCCTTCTCCCACACACACATAAGGATTTACTTAGACTTTGGCAGATGATATCTTTTACTCTCGGGTAAACACTAGACTAAGAAACCTTTACATTTTTGGTAAGTGGAAAATTTGAACTTTGCAATAAAAGTAATGAAAATTGCCTTCCCCATTCTTTTCCATCAATGCACTATCGTGGCCTATCGTGCCCAAAGGGTTAAGGGATGAAGTGACAACATTTCATAAACACAATGCACAAAACAAGAAAAAGTGATTGTTTAACATCACCGGTATTGCTTAAATGTATAACGAAGGTCTAGTGTTGTTTTTGTTTTCTAACGTGCACTTTTATGTTAGAAATTTGATGTGTTAAGCTTTTGTTTTGTAGCTTTTGTTTGACCATAAAGCACTGAACTGCTCAGTGAAATTTCAATATTTGATGAACAACAAAATTGTTGTGCTGTAAGTTTTGTCGTAACTGTCCCCCTTACCCAAGAATGTGTCACAGGTTTCTACACTACACAGGCAACATTAATCGGACATCACAAATTTAATCTCATGGCAACAGTCTCATAAATTTATTAATGCCAGGTAGTGTTCAGTGTATGTGATACAGACAGAGAGAGGAGAATAAGAAATATGTACACTAAGAATCATCAGTCATGTACGTCGATGAAAGAGAGTGGTGGTGACATCAAGCTGCACTTAATGACATTTCACATTATGTTTTTGAGAGCATTGCATAATTACCTAAAAAATTCTTTGTTTGTATCAGCTGTACAGTGTCAACTACACCCTTTTTTATGTGTCCGAACTTAAATATTTAAAGCATTTTCTTATTTTAAAGTCATTTAATGGTCAGAGGTAGATGCGTATTTCACCTGGTGTAAAAGTGATGATGGATCTTTGACAGATGAATGTTTAGCTTGGCGTAATGTGCCTGCCAGTAGTTTGGCCTTAGCCCAAATGTAGTTGAAATTAGAAACTTGTTGGCTTGGATTTTAACACCAGAGCTTACAGAAGGGTAAGATGAACTCTTACAAACCTTACATTTCTTGATTTTTAAAAAGGAGTTCATTCAGTAATCACACTTATTGGATATAAACATTTGGAAACTGTACAATACATAGAATAGCATCATATCATCGTAAAGAGCTTCACATATTCATTCTTTCATCTCTCATCTCACTATTGAAGGTGGTGGAAACAAAAGAAAGCAAAACTGAAAGTCACATTAGTATTTTAATTTAAGAAAATTTACAGGATTATTCTGATTTTAGAGATTTCTTGAGTTAAATGTAATCTAAGAAATGAGAAAAAGATATTGTGCACTGTCAATATTACTATCAAGTAAGTTTTCTTCCAGCAAATCTTTTCTTGAATCTAGTAAACATTTTATAATTTAGTGCAAATGAAAATAGTGTAACAGTAAACACTTACAGGAGTAATTGCAAAGACAAGAAACGTAAATAAACATGACAGAAAAGAAAACTGTCATATTCATTGACAATGTTGTTGCAAGCGACACTAGTTTATTAATCCCTTAGGATATAAGTATTCATAATATTTCTGTCAGTGACAAGGAAGTTGATTGATATGTACTTGCTGGTTTGTGTGCAGAGCTGGAAAGCAATCCAGATTACGATAAGATGATATCAGAAGCTGAGCATCAGCGCCTATCCCGAGGTTCCAGTGATGGCTCCACTGGCTCTTCCCGCAGTGCAGAACATCTAGAGAGTGAAGACTTTGTCAACAAGGTTTGCAAGTTCGAGATGATGTCCCGAGGAAAAGTCACCTCACCAACGGTTAAAAGTCCACCAGCAGTGGCTACGGGTGGGAAGCTTCCTTCTTACTTTGGTGAAAAAGTGTTCTCTCGTGACACAGCCACAACGCGTGTGCCAGCAAGTGTGCTGCACAGTGCTGGTGACCGTGTGATCAGCACGTGCAGTAGTGTGTCTTCCAATTCTCTGACAAGTGTTTCCACTCTGAGCTGGAGCTCCGACTCATCAGGAAGCAGCCGCTCGCTTACCTCCCCTCCTGTCACCCCACAAGGGACTCTCAGTCCTGGTTACTCAGGAGCATTCTCACTCCTCTCACCCCAAGGCCACATGCCGCAGGGATTTGTAACTCTTGGAGATCGTCGGCCTGATGGCCGAGGCGAACCTCCACCTGTGGTGATTCGTCCTGCTGGAGACAGCATACATCACATCTCGTCCAGACCAGGCATGGTGAATGGGGATTCTTCCACCTCAAGAGAAGGATTTGGAAGTATACATTCAAAGGAAGGATCATCAGTGTCTTCGTTAAATTCATTGTCAGTAGATGACTCAGGCACAAAATCCAGCAACCGAAATACGTTTGAAGGAATGGATTTTGACTTGAGCCAGATGACAGAGTCGGAACAGGAGCTGGCTCGCAGACATCGAGAGATTGTTGCCGAAAGGAAGAGAGATCAAGAACAAGAAAGACTAGAGAGGCAAAGGCTGGAAGAGATTCTACGTTTGTGTGCCGAATACCAGCAGGAGGTAGAGTCGGGAAAATCAGGTGCAGAACCTTTAACAAGATCAACTAATGTTGTTACTTCCACGACCACCAGCTCAAATTTAAGCATGCCTAATACAAAACATCCTGCTTCTCCCTCGAGCGCTTTGACTTTGTTAGGAGGAGAAGTGTTTGAAAAAGATCAGAAAGTTTTAAGAGATGATCATGCACAAAGAGACCCTCAAGCCTGTGAAGGAGAGCGCAAAACAGCTGGTGATCATTGGAATAATGTGACCAAAATTAAGACCAATGGCTCTCTGATACTGTCCTCTCCAAGCCATACCCACAAGGAGGGTCTTTTCAGCTATCAAATGCGAAGGTGCGAGTCAAACTCCTCCACCTCAGAGGATGAAATGCTTGGCAGTTCAGAAGATACAGGAACCATCAAACGCCGTCCACAGCATCCAGACCTCCCCGAGGAGCTGACTCCCACTGCTGAATCCCCCAATTCTGTTAACATCTTCTCTAAAGTCAGTGTGCCTTCTGATGGTAAAGCTGACCTTGTGCCTGTTCGGAATGGCACTGATGTGGTTGATTCTTCAAGTGTCACTCCCAGATCATCTATTTATTTATCTGGGCAAACGCAGAAAGATGTCAGTGTGGCCTCTGTGTCTTCCGTTTCTAAGGATAGTCCAGTGTCTCCTGGACAGAGCCGCCTGGATGAAATTCTTAATTCTTCTTTTGAAGCTGAGCGCGAGGCTGCAGAATTTGGAGGTTATGGAAAGTTCAGTGTGCAGCTTAATGCGCAAGTTTCAAGAGATGATTCCCAAGAATGGGAAGACGAGGAAGATAGTGTGCACAGTGTCAGCAAGAGGAGTCACTCTTCAACTTCTTCTAGCAAAGGGAGTCACTCCTCTGCTTCCTCTTGTCACACCCTTCAAGACCACTCACCAGAAGTCACTGATGGTAAAGAAGGCACACCCACACCCATGAACAGCGATTCTGAACAGGTGGATGTGGAAGTCACAACTAGGGTGGTACAGGATAAATACAGTGTGTTTGAGTCTTCATCAAGCAGCATTCCTGTCCTCAACACCAGTGGTCACCTCAGACATGCTGAGGTGAGAATTCCCAGAAAATATAGATTTGTTATCAAGTTTGTGCTAGTTTTGTTTTTACCTTTGTAATTCTTTTCTAATTTCATTCATTCTTATTCAGAAAAAACAGTTACAAAATGTTTCTTGTCTTTCTTATTGATAATTGATGTTTTTATTATTTATTTGTTTTTTAATAACAAATAAATGTCGCACAATGCAATTTGATATCAGTAATCACTGTGGTGACATTTAAAGTCCTTAATGAGCTCTTTAGATGCCATAGAGAATTTTAGCTTGTTATTGCTTTGCCTGCATTCATCTTATGCAAACCATGGGGCTAGAGTAGAATTGGTGGTGGGAGAAATATGGCGTCTAACCTCTTTTTAAAAATATTTCTCAATATATCCTTTAAGCTAGGTTAAATGAATGACACCAAACTCAGGAACTTTGAAAAAGGATCAGGCAAAGAGAGTGAATGTTGATCTACAGGGTGGCACACCATGAGGAACATTTGATAGGAAGCTTTGAAGTGTTTGAGTTAGCACAGTGGTCTGGAAGCTTACGATGATTTCCCCAGTGCATATGCTGATGAGTTCATTAACAACATCTTATTGAAACAATCTGGTAGATAAGCTTCTTCTTGAAACAAAAAATTAGTGCTGTCATGGTGTGTCAGTGACCGAAATACTAAATTGCACTGATGTTTGCTTTAGTGTTAATGCTTAGAACAATATTTCATTTGTAGCCCTGCACCAGTTTATTAGATACTAAGTGTAGATTGTATATGATGTTTAGCAGATCAAATATAAATGTTTTATGTCACTGCTTTAATAAAATATTTATAGCAGCCACTAAACACAATCATCACAATAAGCTCATCCTCCACCTTTGAATGTGTGTGTGTGCTTAAATGTGCATACACTTGCATGTGCACCGTTATGCAAACTAGAAGATAAAGCATGTGTACATCTTTTTGCCCTCTGGACGGGTGGCTGGGTGAAACTTTTGGATGAACAGGAATTACTTTTTTGACATTAGTGGGCTTAAGATGTATGAGAATCACACACTATCTTCTTTTATTCACTTGCTTTGTATTTTTGTGCATTTATGGTATTGATATAACTAACAGTTGAACTTCGAGACCAACCAGTGGTGTGTCTAGTCTATAATAATTTATGAAGTAAGAATGAGGGAACTTTATTTTTAATCACAGTAAGAGAAAAAGATTTTTCAAGAGAAAAATAAAAGTAAACAAGAAAGGCACTGCAAAAGGAAGGTTAGAATTTAAGTGTAGATGCACTGTTTGTCAGAGAGAGAGAAGGGCTGACACATGACACTAAGGCACTCCTTTTCTTCCCAACAACCTTGTTGAGGAACTGCCCTGACCAGCCAAGCATTAAGAAGTAGCTGAGTGACATCCCTTGCCCAGTAAAGAGGGCAAAATGGCTTTGAAAGAATGCACCGGTAGTACACACATGAATGAGAAGCTTGGTAAACAGAAAAGGGGGAAGTGTGTAGCCTAGTCACTACAGCCGTTGAATATGTGTGCAAAGGACTGTGCTATCAAAAGGTCCTCACAGTGTTAGTGATACATTGTTTGTGCTGATAACTGCCACTGCTGTAGCTGAGCCCCCACAACTGACCTCATCCATATCAAACAGTGCTTCATGGCGCTTCAGGTAGGCAGTCAAGCAAATTGTACTGACAGGTTTATCCTGACATCAGAGGAATCAGTTGCTTTAACTTTAAGCTACGTTTTGTCTGCTTTGTAGCTGTTGTCACCCATTATATGGTGTTATTTCAAATATCTTCACAGCATCATCATGCAAAACACATGTAAAGTTTGTACAGTTGGGTACATAGACCAGCAGTTCTCTGTATACACATGTGTGTGTGTGGAGTTTGTGTATATGTTTAAATGTGTGAGTATTTTAGAGGGTTGTGAAGAGTTACTGTTGGGAGTCTTGTGTTCATTTATAAGAGAGAGATGGAAGGAGGGGTGGAAAGGAGAGAAACTGAATCAGAATATTTTGGATCATGGTATTTGTGGACACTGACAGGCTGTTCTTTTAAGTGTAATAACATTGTTTCAAGCTTTATTTTAAATTAATCTATTAAAAGTAGTGTAATCAACACTTTAGTGAAAGTTTGCTGTTCACTCCATACAGTGATTGTTTCCATTGCTAATAATAGACACGGCATGACCTGATGGACAAACATAGACATGAACACTGTAGTTAGTAAGAACATCACATGGCCTTTGCAAGAAGCCTAAATCAAAGTTGCCCTGTCTAGAGAAAAGTTACATGTTTGTTAACAAACATGATGTGAACATGTGAGGTTCATGACTCATGTATTTAAAAAAAAAATCACCGGAGTTTTAAGTTTGCCTCATACATACACGGATGACAAATGCAGTGGGAATTAGTATCTTGTGTTTGCATAGAATGAAGCAAATTTTTTTTTCGAAAACTGCACCCAAGTTGGTTTTTAAATATGAATGGCTCCCCTTATCGAAACTCCTTTTGGGGAAATCCTTTTACAGAAGTGCTATCCTTTCATGACCAGTGAAATATATCATAGTTCTGAAATGACTCTTTTGGGTGCAAAAGCATTCAGCTTTCATGGCTCAACTGCCTTTTCTCAATTTTTTTTAGAAGTCTCTTATCTGCACATGCCCTTAGTGGCATAAGTGCAAATGCCTTCCAATCTCCATCTGTAGTCATTACTCTGAACTGACAAAGCATGAGATAATGATCAAACCAGCCCTTAGAAAAATGTTACCTGAAGATGGTAGGGAGGGTGAGAGACATATGAAAAGTTCTTATGGAACAATTGTGAAGATGTTAACAGTTATGTGACAAACTCTTTGAAAAGCTTTGCATCTCACCTTGACAACAGTCCAGCTGATTTAGTCAGGGAAGCATAGCACTAGCTGGGCATCCTGTTAGACAGGTAAGACTAATGTAACTCCTAAATTCAGCTTCTGTCTCTCCCACACACACACAAACTCTCACTCCTTCCTACCTCCTTCCCCAAGCATTTCAAGACTTGTGAGCATGTAGTCTTCACATGTTAACTTATTTAGCATTTGTTTCAACCTTAGAAAGTGCCTTTTGAAACATTCTTCTGATTTTTGTTTTCATTTTTGATGTGAATAGTGTTGGCATATATTCATTTTTGTGTTTCCTTACCCCTCGATTAAATAATAATAGTAATAATCATTAATCAGAGAGCATTGTTCCCAAATTGAAGCCAGGCTCACCTTCCATGCATAATTCTTAACCCTCCCTACACACACACCACACAGAGACCTGTCCATGATTTAAGGAAAGGAATTACCATGGACAAGGCCCACGCAGGAACAGTAAACATGCAGTCTAAACCAGTTACTGTTTTAAAGGTCTGATGAGTGGGAAAGAGGGCGAAAGAGATAAGATAGAAAAAAAAGGTACAAGTCCCACAGCTTAGCCTAACCTCAAACTTAAATAATCTAAATCTGGTTTTTGACATCAGACATCATATGCTTGCTTAATTCTAATGTTACTGTAGTTAATTGCTGAATCGAGCATTCCTGGCAAGACACCTGATATTTATAATCTTTTTATGACCAGCACATAAACATTCGCCTGAGACTTATATTCAACTGTATGTATCTGTATAAAAATGATATTAGATTACAGATACTTGTTACCAGACATGTTAGCCTACGTTCAGTACAATTTTACTGTTGGACCTGAATAAGATGAATTTAAAATATTTTTTGTTGCCGATTGGTTTGCATGCTCACAAAGTCTGATTAATTGTTGATGTCCTTATGAATTTGGCTGGGTACAAAATATTGTTTGTTACAAGCAAGATTTTGTTCTATTTAGACGAGATGCAACTATTTAGATTGTCTGTTGACATGCTGTTGACTGCATTTATGATCATTTTCTGGACTTGTACTATATACTGATGTTAATTTTTTTGCAGGTGACTGAGCTGAGCAGGCAGCAGAATGAACTGACCAAACAACTGGAGAGCTTGAAGAAAACCAAGTCAAAACTTCTGCAAAAGATAGCATCACTCAAGCAACAAATCTCCGACATTGAGACTCAGGAAAATGAAGCAATCAGAGAGGTGAGCTGCGATGGCATTTTACTAGCTGATCTGTCAACAGAATGTAGGTTTTTGACGAGACATGTCTGAGTGAAATGTAAACAGTTAAGATGGCTTAAAAGCCAAATGTTAGGTTTCGTTGAACAATCAGGCAGGGCCAGATCTTTCCTCTTGTTCCTTAGTTAGCAATCATGTCAAGAGGCATTTTGAAGATAAACCCTAACCCCAGGAAGTGTTAGATAACGTGCATGTACTTCTACATTTGTTTGTGATCAGTGTGGAGAGTTAGTGTTAATTTAATAATGAATCTGGAAATATTTTTATTTATTATAGTTATTTATGGATTGTCTCTTCTGGTTTTTTTGGTTTTGTTTTGATATGGCAAATAATTATTTTTACAGTTGGAGATGGAGCGATCACTGCTTGAAGGAGAACACAAGACAGAAATGGAGCAGCTGCAGGTTGACCAAGAACACATCAATGTCCTTAAACAGCAGCAGCATGATCTGCTGGAGAATGCTGCACGCCAAAGAGAAAAGGTACTTATTGCACTACATCACTAGGAACAAATGTATGTCATTTATTTGGCATAAAGAATTTGTCTTTTTGGTATTAGATATTCAGTATCCTATTATTTATAAATGGGATTTTAAAAAATATGTGTGAGGTGATGGCCACGATAAGAAATCATCTTATACACAAAATTGAATATCGCCCAAAGGGAGATAAAGATAGAAAGACGAGGCATAAAAGCCACATTAACAGATCATTAATCAGATTGGAACTCGTGGTGTTATAAATGTCTTGTATCCAAAGATGATGAAGAAGATAACACAATTATTTTAGGAATGTGGTGTGGTCTCAAGGGAGATAAATTCATTCTGTTTTACAGATGAAGTAAAGGGTCTTAAGATGTTGCTTTCCCTTGTACAGTCTCTCCTCCTCTCCCCACACTCGTTTTACCATTTGGTCCAAAATTACCTTTTTTTTTTTGACAATGTTTTGCAGGGCAGACATGTGGTATGTCACTTTTCCCCCTGAAATAACATATTGCAGGTTTTGTTTATGGTCTGCTCCAGAGATACATTTTTTTTTCATTCTTATTTATCCCCCTTCCCTTTTGTTGCATGTATTTGATGTTTGCTTTGGAGTGTTGTAAATTTCATGTTATAAGTAACACTACCTAATAAAAAGAGATTTATGGTGTCAAAATTTTGATTGAGCGGTTTTTATTCCATCTGCATGCTTCATCAGTTTTTCTGTAGTGTTTTTTTTAAAAGCGATATGGGGATGATGACTATAAGGAAAAAACAAATAACAGGGGAAAAAGAAGAATTGAGAATGCAGATAAGAGAACACTTGTAGGATGTCAGTAATGTATCATGTTTTGTGTACTGAATGGACTGAAAAAAAACTATTAAGGAGAATCAATGAGAAGTAAAGTTTACATGTTGTTTAGATCAGGAAGATAGGAGGAGGAGTATCTAAGACAGGTGAAGGTCCTAAAATAAACAGGAACTACTGCTACCCTAATGCATACACACATTTAGCTTATCAATCCTGTGAGAAGTGTAGGCGGTCTGGTGGCACAACGGTTAGGGCCTGTCACCAATACAGTTAGGGTTGGCTGCCCTGGGTTCAGATTTCATCTTGGGCACGCTGTTTTTTCCATACAAGTGGCATCTGTTTACAGGGCTGGCTGCCTTGCCGTGATATAGCTCCCTCCCCCCTCCAACCATTGAGAAGTGTAGAAGAGTTGACGGTGGAAATTTTATTTGCATTTTTGTTTTGAAATGACAAGAATAATCAAAAACAACTACAATAATTCACATTTGCTTCTGTGGACATAAATCAACATTTTTGATGATATGAGGTATTTTAAAAATTGGTCTGAAAGTTTCACTCTTGATTAAAAAATAGTCTTTGGTTGAAGATTAGAGATAAGCATAGTTATTGCATTGCTTGTTTCTTTTTATGTCCTATGCTGTTACCTGAATGGATATTGAAATTGCTTCTTTAAGCAATCCCTGGGAAGTGAATTATCTGCTTTGCTGCAGTTTTTGTACATATTTTATTTATAAGGGAGCACAGTTTTGTTTTGTTGCAGTTTTTGCCACATATTTAAATGCTTTCATTGTCTGGCTTTTGGAATTTCTCATTTGAATTCTAACAAAGACTTTTAACACCAAAAGGGAAATTCACTATAAGAAAAAAGATGGCAGTATGGAACCAGACAGGAAGGCATCAGATGCAGAACATATGCACATGTGTGTGTTTGTGTGTGCGCAATTGTTTTGTGTGTGCGTGAGAGAAAGACAAACAATGGGCAAAAAAGGCGAATGCAGTAAGAAAGAACTAATAGTGAAAAAAGTAGATAAATAGTACTGTATTGTTCCTGTTCACATTCTGTTCAAAGTTTACATTTAATTTTACAAAAGAGACATAATTTTCGTGACTTATTGGCAGTTCGTGACTTTATTTTACTTTGCTGTGTTTGATTTAAAATCTTTTGTTACATCCTGTATTACTATCAGCTTTTAAAAAATCTGTTGCAGAATATTATTATTTGCAATGCCTGTTGCCTTGCTGTTGTACTAAGTGGCATGCTGAACTAGCATTTTCAAATAAACATTTCATAAAACTGATTTTTAATTAAAAACAAAACAACATAGTCTTCAGAATTTTTTCACATCATGTGTAGTAAATTTTCACGATCTTGTCATTCAAGCAGAAAAATATCTAATATTAGTATTTTATTGAAAGGGCAATAATTCCAGGCACTGTAAATAGGTATAAAAGAGAGAGAAGAGGAAAGGTGTTAAATTTTTTTTATTAGAGGAAGACTAATTTCTTTTGTTAAGAGTTGTGGAATCTGAGCAAACACTTTTTCCTTGGTTTTCTTTATGCACTATTAAACCTTCATTGGTTATAAATTGTACCTGCTATGTAAGAAACATAATCTGTGTTATGATCAGATGTTATTGTAAAAAAAAAAATGCTTAACAATCATATTTTTGCCATTTATTTAAAGGAACAGCGAGCAATTGAGCGGGAACGAGAGAAGCTACTTATGCTGGAAGAGCGGCAGCATCAGCTTTTGCAGCAGTTGAGGAGTAACAATGAAGACACAAATGCCAACTTCAGCTCCAGCCCCACCACCCCAGTCAGCCTCCTAAATCCAACCACCAGCACCTCTGAACTGGCCACTCTTCGGGAAAGTCTACAGCGCGAACTTGAAAATCAGCGCCGCATCTTTGATGATTTGGAATTTCAGCAACTAGAGGTGGGGAGCTAACAAAGTTGAATATCTTTCTTACATGGTGATAAGTCAGTGCTTGTCAGTAGTTTTCTTTTTAGCCATGTCTGTTTTCATATAAATGTGTGCATTTGCATTGCTCTGTGTTGTGTATACGTATATATATATGGGTAGTAGTGATAGATGATTTATGATATAAAACCACAAGTGTTTATTTGATAACAGTATAGTATGGACCATTTCTTGGCAGCACCAAATTATCTTTCCTTCTTCCTTTCAAAATTCAGCATGTCATTTCTGGTATTTGATCAACATTGTCAAGTCAGTAGATTGATGAGTTTATGGGTAACTTGGTTGCTTACTCACTTCTTCTAGACAAGTGTATGTTGTGGGTTGTGTTTTGGAAACGTGATTAGGGCTGACTTTTTGCATCCATTTGCTGGGCACAATCTGTAGCAAATTTATATTTGTGTTAAATATGTTTGGAAGAGTTATTGCAGCTATCAGCTAGTTGATAGTTAATACATGCATTGCATCTATGATTATTTTCATGTTAATCCCTTTGTTTGTAACTAAAAAGACAGGAACTAAAGGATACATTTGTTAGGCCATTGTTCAAATATCTCAGCTCTGTCTACATTTATAAATCTCATAGTACTGTCACACTCTGTACAGGCAGAAGCAAGATTTGAGGAGGAGAAAGAGAGGATAAGTCACAAGCTTCTTCAGGACCAGACTCAGCTTCTGGTCAAGTATAAAGCCCGGGAGGTTAGTACTCACAGGATACTTTCCCTTTCTTACACATCCCTCATTCAGCTTATTTTATCATTTTTTTATTCCTCTTTTCTTCTCGCTTGCTACAAGTACTATGGCTTCTTAACACTCACTCCATTCACCCACAGTCCATTGGCTGCATCAAGAAGCTTCCAGCTGACTAACTTGTGTATCTTCTGTTTTTATTTTCTTATCTTCAGGACCGTCTCCAGCAGATCGACACTCAGCAGCGAGAAATGCTCAACAATGTCAAAAGCTCACTGGAGACCTTTGAGCAAGAGCGACTTAAACTGACAGATGTTTTCAAAAAGGTAAACAACGTTTAGTGTTAGGTTTATTGTTATAAATCTCAGTTTAGTTTTATTTTCTTTTTCATTAGTGAACTGCCAGTGTGTACTGTTTATAGTCAACCAGCTATTTTACTTTACTATTGTTAGGTATGTTATTTTTTTACTTTCTACAACTGAAGCAAAATTTGAAATATTTAATGTTTGTGTATATAGAGTGAAAGCTTTTGAAGACCACTCTTTTGAATCCTATGGGAACCGCATTATTGCTGTAATTAGTTCTTACATATGTGATGACAGACATCAATATAAATTTATTAAAATACTAAAATATAAAATATTTATTAAAATATAGATGAGTCTGTCTGCCTGCTTTTCTTTCATTTTTTATTTTTTGTTTTCCTCTTTTTGATGATATTTTCATTCCTGAAGATGAATATTAGTTGAGTGCTTTCCTCAGGGAGAGAATGCTATAGGTGTTTATGTGTTGCTCAACTAATAAATTATTTTTTCAAACATTGTACAATATATTCCACACTTCCCATGAATGCATATGTAGTACATTTAACCTAAACTTGAAATTTCCACAAATTTGAACTTACCTAACATGCCACATGCATCTTTTTATCCTGTACAGTCAGCTTGGTAGACATGGTAGACAGAATGAGTGCACAGATGCTTCTTGTCGTCCCTGCATGTGATTATGATGTAGTGCTGAAATCACATAGTCATCCACAGGATTAAGTGACAATAAATGCTTAGGGAGTTTTTCTGTGAATTGGCAAAAAGTAGTTTAAGATTTTTGGATCCTTCAGACAGTGCCTACAGATTGTTCAGATGTGGTAGTGATTGCAATTCTTTAATAAATGAATTCTGTATCTTTTGCTTGTGGAACACATGGTACACATCAGGCACACAAAGAGGGAGCAATAGCAGTAATAATAAAGAATATTTATGCAGTTGACACAAACAGGCCGGTTGAAGCATATTCGCCTATTTCAGTAAAGACTCGGCAGTGTTTCTCCATTCTTTGTGATCATGGGAAAGAATTGAAAAAAACTCAGTAATTAATCATAAAACATCTTTGCTTAGGTTTTACTGACAGTAATTATTGTCTAGCATGCTAATCACTAACATACATTTTTCCCTGTTATATTTACCCTACCGCCTCCCAAAGAATAAAATTAATCAGCAAATTGTCATGAAAACAAAGCAAGTAGAGATAAACTAAATTGGATTATTTTAGTTGGCCGGTAGACTTTTTTTTTTGCATCTCATCATAACAAATATATTTTGTGGGCATGTCTGCTTTAAAACCAGGTGGCAGCAACTGATTGCCTTGTTGAAAGTGAGGTTATGTGCAGAGATGTGGGGTGGGGTGGGGTAGTAAGCATGGAGAAGTGGTGGCATGTGTTTGTAATGCTGATAATATGATCATAGTAGTGGTTACTTGTGCAGGCAACTACTAGGCTGGCATACTGTCCTTCTTGCCAGGCCGAACTGCACCAAATATTTTTGTTGTATCTGTCCGATAAAATAAGAGTATTTTTCTGTTTATTCCTTTCTTGGAGTTTGTAATTCTTTATTAAAATAAGACGTGGACGTCAGTGCCACATGATAAAAAATATGAAATATTACCCATTAGTTCTAAGATGGTAATGAAGACACCGATATTTGTCTAGAGAACTTTGACAGAATACTGTGTAAAAACTCCAGACGACATTAGAACTGAGAATCAGGTTTCAGAGAGGGAAACGAACAAACTACAGCGACTTGAGGACACTCCTACTCACGGACATAGTTGGACTGCTTGTAGACGAATTTTTCAACTTCTAGAATAGGTCACTAGGGGAATTAATTTCCGGATTAACCATCAACGTGACGAATAGACGATGACAGAGGTACAAAAACTGAGGCTTTATGGTCTGTTGTGTTTTCATTTTATTGGCTCGTGGGAAGATGGGGAGCCCGGTGTGCAAACTATGTCTAAGCTCCTTTTTAAATGTTTACTGAACTATCGCTAGGCGCTCGTTTAAAGGTTAACACGAAACAGCTAAATGTTAAAAATATTAGCTTAGCTAAGTGTTAGCAATTCAACTAGCGCCTAGCGACATATTGTGCACCCAGGAAGTTTACAATCGGATAAAAATGGACGAACATTTTAACCAGAATTTGTAATGTGACGGTTATACAAAACTTTGTCCAGTTAATAAAGGTCTTTAAGCGGGTACATATTGTGGCATGTGTGAGTATATTTGGCAAAGTTTGTAATGACCCTCATGGAAAACTTTGCCAAATTCACGTTTTGTGATGTGTTTCCGCTGTAACGAGACTTTTCAGGGGCCGCAGTTATATAACGAGGGTAAGTCGTTGCCCTGGGCAACATAAAGAACTGGAGGACAAGCGTCTTGCTATAAAGCGATGTGCAGCTTCAGAGACAAGACGCTTGACCTTAGTTTCCCCACCCGGGGTCAACGTTTGACCTGATTCATATAACTACGGCCCAGGAGTCACGTGACGTAATCAGCCACCTAAGGTAAACCGTTTGTTGCTGACGTCGTGTCGCGGCGATCAGCACACGTGCACCCCACCCTGGCAGATGGCCGTCACGAGGGAGGGTCACGTGCAACGCTCAGGTGTGTAGCATGGCGGTGGTATGTGTTCCAGGAAAAGCAGGCCTTGGCGGATGTGCAAGCAGAGATAGCAGAGGTGTCCCGCATGCTCTCCCTCCCCGACACGGACCCCAGCGATGACCCTTCCGCCTCCGCCTTCGATTGTGAACTAGAGGTAGACCTGCAGCATCTAACTTGAACTCTGCCTTCCTTCATTAACGCTTAGGACCCATGAATAAGGGTTTTGTCATGGTTCAGTAATTAGCCCACTTTAGTCATACAGGGAAATAGGGGAAATAGGGGCGGGGGTTAGGGGAGAAGATGATGCTTTTGTTGATATTTTTGTGTGATGTACATGTTTTGTGTAGTCAGAGCAGTGCCAGCTGCATGTAGAGTGAAATATGTTCGGATGTGTGCTTGTGGTGATTGTAATCATTCTCAGTCTTCTCTTCATGGTACTTGACATTAAGTGGACCTTCGTGTGTGTGTAAATCCTCGCCCAGAGTATTTTAACTGCAGGGCATGTGTGTGCTTTCTTTGTCACCAAAACGTTTTGTGTTCTGGGTACTGTGAACCATTTCTGTCCGTGGCATGTGCTTTATATATTGTCTAACACCAGGCTGGTATTGTCGCTCCTGGCTCCAGTCATCGGGACATTCACAGTTAGCAGGTCCTCTATACACTGTGTTCAGTATAATAACTCGCACATTGCATACCCATCTTTGACAGTGTAGATGTTTACTTCGTTTGCTATTAAATACTTTCCTCTTGTATTTTCTTTGTTTGTTTATTTGTTGTTGTATTTTGGCCTTTGTGGAATGGTCCTCGTGTGTCATAATTGCTCTGTTTCCAGCCAGAATTCTTTCCCTTTTTTTCCTCTTTATTTTGTCAATATTTGCTCCACCATATTACTGTAAAGATGTTCTGCACATGTGCTTTATTTTGTATACCAGCTTCAGTGTGCTTGTGTTGCTGTATTGTGTTGCCACCAGGACCAAGGCGACAGCGGTTCGCGACATCTGCTTGTTGTGGATGCAGTGGGGGTCGTGCGTCGCCCTGCGTCAGACACCTCGACGGACGCTCGCAACATTCTCCTCAGCAGCAGCAGCCTGTCTGACTGTGGCAGTAGTGGTAAGGAGGAGAGGAAAAAGTCCACCACTTTGCTGGAAATTGAGCGCAATAGATCACTGTTCATCGAGCAGCAAGGTCAGCACTCATGTAACCCTGACCTTTGGCCCTCTTGACCCACGCTTCTGCATGCGATTTGATTTGTCGGGCTGCTATTAGTGGAGGGTGGGACAGACTCGTTTTTTCCCCCCAATTATTTAGGTGCTTGCTTTGAGTAGCTCCTTATAGCGGGATGTAATGCGGCGTAGACTTTCTCACAGTCTGACGGTATTCACGTCTGTGCCCTTTAACCTCTGGCTGACTGTGAGCATGCAGTTACTTCCACTGCTTTGAGGTAAGATTTATATTGAGCTGTATTAAAAAAGCCTCTTTCAGTTGCTCGATTGCTGGAAGATATGTACACCGCTTGCAAGTTATGGATGTACCTCCATATATATATAAACGGACTGTAGATTAGTATCGCAATTGTCAGTGGGGGAAATTTACCTTTTATCTTGTATTTGTGCCGCCATTTTCAAAAGATTGACAAAATTTATGTTCAGGTAGTGTTTTTTTAACATAAAAAGCAAACAAAATTGCTTATAAAGAAACGGCAATTAAAGACATTTGTCTTACATTTTCTTGATGTCCAGTTCGACAGGCGAAATGAGCATGTTTCACATTGTTCTTGTTTTTAATGACAAACTTTAGTAGCCATACTCGTATGTATAACAGTAAATATTCAAGGGAATCAGTCAGAGTTGAAAGGTTCTGACCTTGTGTAAGTCCACTTTTTTTTTCTTTTAAAGGTTTCCATGTAACTCATTACTAATACTCGTGTACACTAAGCTTTCCACCACTATTAGGTTTTTGCATGGTTTTCTTCTTATCTTATGGTTATCACTACTAAAATTTGTGTTAATCTAGGAATGGTTTACTAACTTTTAGAAAATTTTTTAGAGCACTTTTGACTTATCATGCCGTTCAGACGAAATATTACATCATCCCTGTTAAAAAATTGAGTTTTTTTTTTAACCTTTCTAATCCCGTTTTCTATTGCGTGCATTTTTTATTACTGTATAGCCATGTCAGGGTTCGAGGGACATGAACCAGTTTTCGGTGGGAAAACAAAAACAAAAGCAAAAACAAACACAATTGGATGTGAAACAATGAGTGGAAAAATACAGGGGACAAAGAGTGCAGTCAGTCATCTGTAATCGTCCTAGGTGAGCTGCTGTTCAGCGCGTGGAGGTTGGTGTGCACATGCAGCCCTCGACATGCTGTGACTCGTGTGAACAGGGTCACTGCACTGACTTTTCAGAATCCTCGCATACATGTGGGGGGAAAAAACTATTATTCTTCATGTTCCGCTTCCCATTTTCTCTTCTGTTTCACTGGCACGCACGCGAGCTGAAACAAACATTAAAAAAAGTTGTAACTAACCCACGAAATAAGATATAATTAATAACTCCAGAGGTGCGTGAAGACAGAGGGTTGGATGAGGTTAAACGGTATGAAGAGGGGAAGTGGAGAGATAATATCGATGTCTTGTGCTTTTCTCGTTGTCAACTCCTCTACTGTATCGGATAAAAGGACTGGTGAGGTCTAATTTTATAAATTGCTTTTATTGGAGAATTCATTAGGCGATAATTGGATATTTTTTATAGTAATTAGTGTTGTATCGCATTGGAGCATCTTCGTATCGTACCATGTAGTTTAGCCAGGTTGTTGTCACATTGCCAGGAGTTTTGTCAAGGAGCAACTATTGTCCACTTTCTTTGTGATTGGCACTCGATTGTTACTTTTTCTTCTTTGGTTTGGCTGTCTCCCCTTCACTTCTTCTGTCTAGGTGCTAGACAGCCGAGTTTTGTTTTTAAACACCACTGTTTGCCATTTGAAATCACCAAGCTCAGCATTCGTCTACTGCCTCTCACTAAAGACCTCTGTGGCGAGTCTAGTGAGATGTTGCATTTACCCAGCATCTCTCCCCTCTCTTGACACCAGAACTGGGTGTCCAGCATAGGTCATGCAGTACTGGGAATGAATGAATGGCTTGTTGTCTGATAACAACCTGGCTAATAATGTACAGTTGTCATATTTTGCTTTCTCATCCTTCAGTCAAATAAGGGGTTTTAGTAGTATGCAGGCAGGGTGGATTGGATAACAGTTTGGGAGAAAAAAAAATGTGATCAGCGTGCCTCTGGAAGTCGCAAAGTACCGTTAAACCCAGCCAGCCACCCAACTGTATTGTTACAATAATGCTGATTGTGTGAGCGACAGAGCCACACACCCTCCACCAGGGCCCCTGTCAGGTTTCAACAGACCAGGTTTGGGTAGATGCACGCAAAGTTCAGTTAATTGTAGATGGCATCATAGAACTGTCCTTACAAAAACCTTGCGACATCACCGTACGAACTCGCTGACCCCTCGGGTTTTTTTTCTTTTTCATAAAGCAGCCACTTAAAGGTGCACTTAACAGTGAATAGCTTTTTCCTTTGACAAGATGGTGGATGCCCATGTTTCTATGAAAATGGACAAACATGAAAATAAAAATAAAAGAATGGGTTTGGCCCTGGGAAGCTACAGGAAGGCTCAAATCTTCATGCACGCTCACGGTTGTGCGTTGGATTGCGACTAACAACATGTTTGATGTGACAAAGGACACGGCACTCGTGTAGTGGGATGCTGTGGATGTTGTGGCTTTGTTTCCGCTTCTTTGTGTTATCCATTTTTTTCTAATCTGTCTGTGCGTTTGGCATGAAATTATCTGCTAACACATATGCATGACAACACTCCTTCAACCTTGTTATTTTTTCCTTGCATTTGTTTGGCCTTTTATATTCATTTTATATTGAACTTGATGTCGTGCATGATTGATTTTTCTTGCCTTCGTCTGCTTGGTGAGATGATGTGGAAAGGGCAGATAACAACTGAAATAAATTTTCCCCGGCTACTTGTGTTAAACTAGCCTTCAGCAGTGAAATACTATGACTCTTCATCCTGTTTATAGTGAACAACATATTTTGTATTTGTTTATGGTCTGTGGATCGGATTATACTGTTACATTGTTGTGTCGAAGTGAAAAACTACAACAGGGATGTTTATCACAGTTGTAGATATGGAGGAAGCTGAAAGAATAATGTACGGACAGCAGAAAGAATATTCAGTTTTATCGATAGTTTTGACATTGCTCTAACCAAAGAGTGTCTGTTATTGAATCTGTTGAAATGTATTTAATTTCCTTCCAGCATTTCGATTCGATTTCCTGCCCTCGCTTATTAAAGGCAAACAGCATTTTTGGCTGAGAAGTATCTCATCCGCTTCTCTTTGGCGATTCTACATTGACATAAATGGTCAGATAATTGAATGAACATGATATTCTGTAAGAACTAGCGTGACCGGCCACACAGACATCCTTCTTTTTGGGGGTTTTAACCAGCAGGTATGTAATGTCGGTGGCGTGCACGAAGCAGTTTTGAAAGACTAGTCAACAGCGGATTTTGTATGTGCACTCCAGGCAGACTGGCTGGTTATCTTGTGGTTGCCCGGGCTGCTCCCCCAGTTCCCCCAGTCCCACTTATTAAAGGAAATGGCTGTCCACTTCAATTTGAGTATCGTAAGTGTCGTGAGACATTCATCACAGGTCCTCACTTCAAAGCAATGAGTAGACTTAAAGAACCTCTTTGCTGCTTTTCTGATTATCTATGTTGTGTACTGTTAAAGATGTAGTCGGCTGCTTCTTGTCATTCCGACTTTCAACTTCAGTCTTTTCGCGATCTGCTTTTCTCCTTGGTGAGGTTCAAATGATTTTATTTCGCGAAGCAGTTCATCGACTTCTCGACTTCTGTTCTCGCAGAACGAGGCTTCTTTGCTTCTCTCATCTAGAGCATCATCAGTCTACTCACATCGTCCTTTTCCCGCTGATATTATCTGGTGACATCGTCTAGGTCTCTAGGAGAAAGCTGAATTGTTTGGCCACTTGCTTGTAATTGCAGCATCATGGCGGAAAGCTGCTGACTAAAAGATTCGATTTGACAGATTATCATTCCTTTAGAATGATATTGCTTAAATCACGTGACCACACAATGGAAACCACTGTGAGGTCGGCGCCTCAGAACAGATTTCAATCAGTCGTGTGTAACGAGCAGTTGACGGTTCACTGATGACCCAAGGCCGCTAACGATGATCATGATTTATCGGGAGAGATATCCAAAGTGGAATCCTTTCGTTTTTGTATTTAATACCTAGGCTCTGTTGATTGACAAACATGTGAAAACTCGCAAATGAATATACGTGTTTTGCACATTTGTCAAAAGAATGAAAGCAGCTTTCTCATTTTAAAGCCTTTCCTAACCCAGAATACAAAATAATTACAGCGAAGATCAGCGTATTTTGTTTTAAGAGAGGTAGACATTTGTGGATTAAAACATTGAAATTGTGTCAGTGTATTTCCTTTCCAATCTTGCATTACCATCGAGAAGTAAGAAGTTAGAGGATAACTCATTTAATCACAATAACAGAAAATGTTCTCTGCCTCGGTTGTTAAGGCAAACAGAGCTGTTGTCATTTCATGCTTCTTTCCATCTGCAATGGTGATAATTATATGTTTTAGTTATGTTCATGATTTCTTTTTCTATAATTAACAACTTATGAGAAATATGCTCTTATTCACATTTAAGCCAGTTGTTATCAAGGGTTTAGTTGCTTCTCACAGTACAGCCTGTAAGTTTCTTTTATGAGTTTTTTGTTGTTGACGAGAAGGGTGATGCAGAGTCTACTCATCCAACAGGTGGCTTCATCATGGACCAAGAGCGACGACGAATCGAAGAGTTGAGACGTCGAGCGGCTGACGAGGGCAAGGCCATGTGGGAAGCGGAGCGCCGTCTACGGGAGGCCAACTGCAAGAGCTTCAACTCCATCGAGTCGGAGGATTCCAGTGTCTCCTCCAGCTGCGACACGCCTTCAGAAAAGGAAACAAGGTCAGTAACTATCTTTTTACTTCAGATTGTGTGTGAGACCGATCTCATCTACTGATGTCCACGAGCTTCGACACAAGGTAAGTGTCTAGCGCTTTAGAAAACTGCATCATCATCATCATCAATCATCATCATTCATCATCATCATCATCATCATCATCATCATCGCAACAGTTACCTGTCTGTTTGAAACTCATTGTTTTGGTGTCAGTTTTTCATGAATTAATCAAGAACATTGACGTTTTCATCTGTTCTATGCATGCTAACATCACCTGGCGTCTGTAATACCATTGATCTGTTCAACATCTGTACACTTTGTCTTGTGTAACACGTGAAACACCCTGTGTTACAGAACTGTGCGTCTTCACTATGACAGCTACACGAATCATTTCTTTTTTGTGTCATAAATTTCATTCGATGTGTTTAATGTAACTGTACATGAGATGTCTTCTGAAATTTAATACTGTCATGCAACTTTAAAAGTAGGACAGGGAAATATCTCCCACAGTTAAAGTTTAGACTGAAATTATCAACTCGTCAACATCCAGAGACCGTTTAAATAATTAAAATAGCGTTTTGCACAGTATTTAAGATAAAAGTTGTGTAAAAAGATTTGTCCAGTGTAAAAGCGAGTTTTACAATATATGGTACATTTATATATATTTTTTTTGAAGGGGTAAACTGCTGTAAAACGATTTGTAATAATAGTTTCCTATGGTTGCCATTAAAAAAAAAAAAAAAAGGAAAACAACGTATCATCGGCAAAAAGGCCGAATTTCGATCTCAGATAATTGGATGGTTCCAAGTTGACTGTGTGGCAGAGCGGCTTACAGTAGAAATTGCAGGCCTTGGCCGAACTACAGTGTGGAACACACTCGGTGGGAAGGTAGCAAGGTGTCCCCGCCCTGTGTGAGTGCGTGGAGACTTGACGATCGACGAGCAAGCTGCTGCTGTAGCATCGATGCCCCTTGCACTTCGTCGTCTCGCAGAATCTCGCGTGAAACAAAGTTCTGGAACATGCTTTCAAGCGCTCTGGTGGATTTACAAGCCGTCTGCTTATCTAAATGACTCCCGTCCCTGCCAGGTCGGTTCAGGTTTGTTTTTTTTTTTGTTTTTGTTTTTGTTATTTGTCCAGAGGCCATAAACTAATAAGGAGCTTTGTTCATCGGTGTTCTCGTAACAGGCGTTTTCCTACCTTCCGTTGTCGGGGTGGGTGTGATATTATTTACCGCGATCTGCTTTTTTTCAATCCTTCATGCATGCACACGCAAGCGCCACTCACGCACATACACGGATACATATTGTAAAACTACTTTTTTTAAATTACTGTGACCGTTAAACGGATTAAGTCGTTACGTGTCCTCACCGACTGGTTTGCTTTTGTTTGGTTAATATCTGATTTCCACGAGAGAGTCATTTTCTCTCATTTTCTACTTTTTTTTTGGGGAGGGGTGGGTGTTGAACTCGTGTTTATACTGTAGGTGACAGCTCGATACAGATTCGTGCGGCGGGGCCACTCAGTGGCATACATCGCATGCTAAGTAAGGGCGTGCCACAACCACCGTAACACCGTTAGGATAACCACGTTCAGCCACACCAGCACACGTGACTAGGCCCAAGGGCTGTTACCCTACTGCCACTTGTTTTGGCCAATTTACGTGAGGGTCTAGGGATGGGAAATACATGGGTAAGAGGGGAGAAGTAGGCGAGAAGATAATTTGTCTTTAACTGCTGAAGAACTTTCATACTAATTACGCAATACAGCAAGTCAAATGCAGTCTACTTATTAAAAATTCAGTTCTTTGCCGTGTATTTTCAAAAATATCAGAGTAGGGTAGTATTTTGGGTGAATAATCTACTTTCATTCGAGATATGTCTTCTGACATCACCATTGTACATAATACGCCTTACTAGACCTTTAAGTTAGAGCTGAAGTACTTATATAACCTACTCTTCGCTGTGATCGTTATAAACCTCACCAAAATTATTTTGAAACCTTTTAGCCGAGGTTTTTGCATGAATGTTATATAAAAACTCGGCATGGTCTATATTTGTCCGACAGAGAAGGATTTTTAGCTACAAACCTTGTTTACCCCGGCTTTAACGTTTAAAATTCATATTTTCTTTTTTGTAACTGACTTATCTCTTGGAAAACAATCGCCAGCCATCATAACGATGTGTGTTGAAAGGATTAAGGGTGGAGGGCCTCATACATGTGCACGGGATAAGCGAGGTATTTCTTAATTGGCGCATGCCTGCGGAAACCATGAACTCGCCTGCAGAAAGTGAGACAAGGATCCCGTGAAATGGTATCGGCTTTTGTCGGTTCAATCTTCTTTTAGAGGCGTAGAATGGAGTAAGGTGGGTGGAGCTGGAAGAAATAACGTAAAAAAAAAATTGTAACAGTTGCATTTGCATCCGAGGCTCGAGGTTTTTCTTCTTTATTCTCTGAATGTGTGTGTCGGTGGTTTTGTGTCAGAGAGAGAGATTGGCCAAGATGTGAAGTTCCCACAAGTTCTGGATGTCAACGGCTGTGTGTATACCCACTCGTAGTCCGCCACCCGATGGCTTGTTTCTCGTGTTTAGCGCCCAGTCAGCTGTCGTTGAGCGCTAACCGCGGTCATAAAGCCGGTTAACGCCCCTCGCGCTAATCGCATCTGTTGATCCAATGTAAATGTGGGGCGAGATTGTTTGCACGAGGTTGACAAGACCTCCAACTCAAGCCACCCTCATCTTACTCAACGTTTCTCTTTGTTTCTCCTCCACCTCTCTCACTGACTCATTCTCTTTCCTTTTACTTTCACACACACAGAGGGAATAAGGTTTGGAGACATCAGTTGATGAGAGAGAAAGAGATGGGACTGGCCATTCGCTTGATATGGTTCATGTTTGTCCCTGCACGTAAGCCAGGGATCGAGGGAAACTTGTCATGTCTCTTTATTGTATTTTATGTTCGAACATGCATGCACGTGCAGGTACATTAGCGAATTCTCCAGAGGGACTCTAAGCTCGGATGTTATTGGTTTGCCTACAAGGTCGCTGCATAGCCCTCGGCTGTTCAACTCTCGCGCTTGTGAAGAGAATCCAGTTTGTGGTGTAAACGGTCCGGTAATTTCCTCCCTTTTTCATTTGACGACATCGAGCAGAATGAGGCGAGATTATGTTTATTAAGAAGCAATAAATAAACGGTTAATGATGCTTACACGTGTTTTGCCAACCTTCATAGGACAACAAGAGCTTCATTTTGCATGCAGGTTCTCTCCCCTCTATCATCCCCGGTATTCATTGCTATCAGTGCTTGGCTTGTTTGTTTGTTGTTTGTTTGTTTGCTTTTTTTTTTGGGGGGGGGGGGAGTGTTGTTTTGGGGCAAATTCATCTCTGCTGTTGTCCATGGCAAGCTATGTGCAATTATTGCCTACCATCATTGGTCCTTGCCGGCCTATAACTGAGCCATGCCCTCGACCTTTCTCTCTGGCTTTTTCCCCAGCATGCCAGGAGAAAACCAAGCTACCTGTCGTCAGTGTCGTCAAGGAGCACTTTCTTTGCCCGGCCACTCAAGCTGGTCTCAAAGGTTCGATCTTCACGCCGAGAGTATCTAAACTCGCCAAAGCAGCTTTGCTGGCGAACTGAAGACATTTTCAGTCTCGGTGTGAATAATAAACACTCCCCGGCAGTGATCCGCCTGCGGATTCCATGTTCTTTGACTGGTCCCTGCAGACTTCTGAACCGTTCTCCAAGGCTGAGAGGCTCTCACCTCGCGGGAGCAGTCGTCTGCGGCTTTCAAGACGACGAGGAGAGCGTAATACCTGCTGCGGCAACTTCTTGTCGAGGGCCTGCCGACAGCTGCATTCAGCACGTGGCTTGCTTTCCGGTTTCGTGCTAAAATAGTATTTTTCACTTCCTTCTCTTCTCCCTTTCTTTCTCTCTTTCTCTTTTAAAGAGAATCGTTTTAGTTTTGCCCACGGTGCGTGTTTTTATTGTAACATGCTGGGGGAGTGGTGTTCGCGAAAAAGGAGGAGTGTTGTTGATTTTATCATTCGTGCTGATCTGTTGCAGCCGAAGTTGCTATAAATGTGTAGAGGTTGAGCTCACGGACATGTAAATCTGTTGCGTGTTCATGTTTTGGGATGACCAGACTGTTCATTAGCCTGATTTTGAAGTCTTAACAGCACCTATTGCTTAAAAAAAAAAATTCTCAGACAATTGACCTGAAGTATTTGAAACTGCGGACTGTCTTTAGTGTTTTTCCTTTGACTGTTGTCCATCTTGGTGTCTTTAGTGTTTGTTGGTCATCAGATTAGTATTTTTCGCATTGATCTCCACGATGTACAGTTTTGATGTGTGTTCATGGCCTTTAGCATGCCCTGTGTTCTGGCCATGTTTCCCGTCTGTGTCATTAGTAAGTGGCTAATTTGTGATTATTCTGCGCTAATACTGACAGGACCCTCCTCATCATATACTCATCTAAAAGACAATGACCAGCTTATGCAGGAAATGACTTCTTAATAAACACTGGTCAGATAGTGGTGTCCGCCTGTAATGTTATGTCCGCACCTAATGACCAGATGAAGTCTGTAATGCCACGTTGATCCACAATATCTCATATCTGGCACCCCCTCCCCTTTCCCCTGCCACTGTACATCTGTTTGTTGCCTTCCTTCCATCCCCTCCTATCCCACTCCAACCCTCTCTCCGTCTCACGTTCATTGCCTTTCTGTTTCTCTCCTTTGTTTTTGAACTTCCCTCCCCCTGACTCTGCCTGCCCTCACCCCAACCCACATTTCTGGATTTCTTCACTCTTATCGCGGTCCTCATCCCTCATCCTTGCTAGCTTTCTCTTTCTCTCTTTCTCTCAGAGTTTGTATCGGCCACAGCGGAGTGTCTAGCCCACGTCCGTGTTCCTCCTCCGAGGAGCAAATTGCAAAGATCATTGTTCATGACTGTGGAAGTAATAAAGCGCTGGCCCCAAGACCAGGCTATTATGTACAGTAAGTATGAAAAATGTCAGGGGGCTAAACATTTATTCCCCGAGCTCGCGCACACGCGCGTGCAAACACGCACAAGCGTTCTTTCTCTCACACGCGCACGCGCCGCTCACTCTCCTGATCTATGTTTTCCTTCAATTTTCTTTTTTGAATATCACGAGAAGGTCGCCATCCGCTACGATATTCAAGAAGAAAATTTAATAAACTAAGGAAACTGTGCAATAAATGTGTATTAACTGCGTTTTTCACTCTCTCCATCTTCACCTCTCACGTGCTTAATCCTATCCTCGGAATAGCTCTTGGATACATGTATTGCCAATGTTATGCTTCCAGGAGGTTTATTGAGTAAGTGAGCGTGGGGGGAGAGAGAGTGAGGGGAGGATGATATCGTGCTTCCTCATTTTTTCAGAGGGCGGAAGCCTGTTACCGTCTTGGGCTTAGGGGGGATCACGTGGGAAGAGATGATGGAGCGCCCGGATATGGAATCTGCCAGTTATGCGATGCGGGAGGCCATGGCACTTTTGCAGGCGGAATGTTGTAATCGCTGTCTGGACAGTTTAGGTACGGTTGTTTCCAACCAGCAAAGTATACCTTCTCAGTTTCTAGAGCAGCCTGCAAGTACCGCAGTTCATAAAGGTCAGACTTCATTGTCAGTTGTGTGGTTGCCATTGCACGTGGGTGTATGTACCCGGCCCATGCCTTATTCTTGTCATTCAATGTCCGAGTGTATGACGAGGGTATGTACCCGCACGTGTGTGTGTGTGACAGACAGGTAATGAGAGCAACTAAAGGTAGTAATCATGGAAATTTCGCTAGATGTCTAGGACCATATCGATGCCCATGGTTACTTCATCATCTCTCATCCCACCAAGTCCTGTGGATTCATATCAGAACCAAAGTCGGCGACAAGTTACGAGGACATTTCAGTTGAAACCTCATCTCAGAGGCCGGGGAGACCTAATGAGATGACAGTGGAAGCAAGCACATTGCTTTTCTCACTCTCTCTGCATGTGCGCTTAATAGCATAAAAACAACAGGCACACCCACTGTGATTTCCGACATAGTAATAACCAGACTCCGTAATCAAAATAGAAGCCACTCGTGACTTTTCCTCCTGTCCTTCGCCTTCAGGGATGTGTGTCAAAGGTTAAGATGAAGAGAAAACTGAAGAAAAGTACTTTTTTGCCCACTCTCGCTACGCAGGGCGGAACGATTAAAAAAATAGTTCTTTTGCAGAAAGTAGTTCTGAGGTGAAAGGTTGTCCATATGTCTACATGGTGGAAGAAAATGAGATGATCTACATTTAGGTTTAAGTTTATTTTCTTCAAATTTTTCCTTTAGTAGCTGTCTCGAGTATTTGGTGACTGACTATTGACTAATAAACCTTTACTTATGTCGATGGTTGTATTACAAATATTTTTTTCGGAACAGCGATAAATACCGAGCTGTGGGTGTCGACACCTGGCATAATGTGTCGTTAAATAATTCTTAATTAACACAAATATCCAGATGTCACCCCTGCTGTGTATTATGATAGTTACACGACTTGAATGTAGGGAGTCGTGTTGGATGTTTGGACAGGAAGCCGATTATTCCGATTGTGTCTGTTAAGTTTCTTCCCCCGTCCCCCCAAAGATGTGAGTAATTCTTAAGTGATGATCACTGGCCCTCAAGTTGTTGACGAGAATGGAAGGTGGGGGAAGGAGATGAGTATAAATAAAAACAATAAGCAGTCGGGGTAGTGGGGGGAAAGAAGTTAAGAGATGGTGGGTAGGGGTAGTAATCTGTTGAAAAAGAGAGATAAAAAAAGGTGGTGGTTATGAAAAGAGAAGCGAGCGGTAGTGGTGATGGAAATTGAAAATTACTTCTCCAATCTCAGCGGCGGGCCGACCAATAGGAGCAATTTCCTGTCCTTTGCCGCCCCGCGCCGCCGCCGCTTTTTTCTCAGCTGCTTCTTCTAATGAAAAGCCGGTCAGGTCAGCCTGCCGTGTCCCCACGTGACTCGCCACCACCCTTCCGGACAGGTCAGCAAAGTGGTGATTAAGATCCAAGGGCTTGCAACGCTCGTTGATTTACGATGGATGAGAGAGAGAGAAGGGGGAGTGCGCGAGAGTGTAAAGTTAAGAAAGGAAATATTCAAGCTTTGCATGTCGATAGAAATGTCGATACTTGTTTGCCGAGGGTTGTCAAAAAATACTGTACGTCCTCTTGGTATATACATAGAACATTGTGTAAATGTTTTTTTTTTTTTGCACGCGCGTCAGGTGTGTGTGTGAGAGAGTTTCCAACTGAGCAAACAAGAGGAACGCTGAGTATATATAGTTTATAGATGGGACATGACCCTAGAGGGAGACAAAAGAAGTAAGAAGAAGTTGACAAGCAACTTAGAACCTTTCAGCAACAACAAAGATCAGATTAATATTTTGATATCCGTAGGTCGGCATGAATAATATTTTAGCTAACAGGTTCTTTTCGAGTCACCGGATTTAGTGACCTCTGCAATGTGTTGAACCTCGGTCACGTGTTCACATCCCCACCCACTAAACTTCCAAGATGGTCGAGTGAAGTAGATGGCAACCTGACCCGCTAAACACTCAAGACAACCATGATACCACCCAACAAACTGAACCCAAAGATTGTCCTCGAATATCTCATCGCCGTCAGGTCACGTGACTCCTAAACGGCCATGAAAGATCACATGACACCACCCTGACCTGCCAAACACCCAAGGTTTAAGACTATAAGATAGCTATTACACTACCGAACACTTGGCCCAGGCCAGCGCCCATGCCTTGTTCTTGTCATTCAATGTCCGGGCACGAGACCTTAATTAATTGATTTTTGAGAATCGATCCTTGGAGAAGCCTAAAGACCACAGCACGAATTTAGTGCCGTGAAACGTTTTCCATGTTGCCGACCGGTTTCAGAGCAGTTAAACAGCAGTGGTAATTTAGGTTTGAAAAAAAAAAAACCAGTCTTCAACACCTTCGCAACATTTCTTTTTTATTAAAGACAAACCACGTGGTTAACAGACTGATTGTGCGCGTGTTAGTCTGGCCGACAAAGAGTCTCTAAAAGTGATTTTATGTTGTTCTGTGAATTCTTCTGTAAATCATCGGTTGATTATCCAGGTAGCGGTTTGTTGCGGTTTTAGTACTGGGTTTGTTCGCCATGAAAATTAGAAGTTGAAAAATAATTGACTGCATGGCGTGCGGCGATGGCGACTTGGATGTTGTGGTACTTGCCGCACTTCAAAAGGGAGAGAAAACATGGACACAATAATGACTGGAAAAATGCGACACGAGGGGATGTTATCGCTGAACTTGCAGGGGCAGTCAACCGTGTCTTGCAGCTGCTTGTCTTCCCTTAGATCGTCACTGGTTTAAAAAAGTGTGGAGAAAAATTATCGGTTTTTTTTTTCCTTTTTTTTTTTAATTCCTACGCGGTAATCTGGTCCTCTTTGTTTGTTTTTTTGTCGCCGCTACACATGCTCTAATTTAAGAGCTTTAATTTGAAGGGATTACAAAGCCTTGTTTAGAGAACCCTGCAATGTTGAAGTTCAGGGTCCACGGTCTTCAACAGTAATCATTCGACTGGTTCGTTCTGGTTCATGGGTAACCGTAGCTATGCGGAGGTTCTTTGTTTGTGTGTCAAAGACCTGATGAGATGATAAAGATGAGGGAGACAAGCAGAATGGGATTTCGGTGCAGTGGAAAACGAGGCTGAATGCAGGAGATGCCTTTAACCTGCTCGGGGCGCATCCTTAAAAGCTTTTGCTATTTCCACCGAAAATTACTCGCAAAGAGCCTCGTGTTTACTGCCATAGTTTCAAAGACTCCAGAAACTTTTTGTTTAGTTATTAACGACTTCGGTTGAAAGTCTTGCAGATGATATTAAACACCCATAAATTCCTCCTTCCTTCCTTGCTCTTGTTTACTACCCTTTGGAAAGAAATCACATCTCGAGGTCTCAGCATGCCGGAGACTGCAGGTTCGTCAATGACCAGGAGACAAGTGACTATCGACTTTTAATTATTTGTTTGAAAAATAACTGTGCAAAAATATGAAGTCTGGTAACGGCTTCTGGTCGCTCGATCCTGCCAGTCGATCATACTGTTTACTCCGCGATCCAAATGTTGTTTCAGCCATTTTGCCAGATGATGAGGCCTCAAGTGATAGCAATGAGTTGCTGACCTGTTTTGCGGGCAGCCCCCGGAATTGTCGATTATCTTTTCATCAGATTTGTCGGGATGGAGGTGGTAGTGGAGGAATGAAAGAGGAGGAGGAATTCTACTGTTTATTAAAGAGATCGTGAGACTTTCATTATGTGGACATCAACAATGCTGATGACTGTAAAGACTCCTGCTTTTATGAAGAGCACTCAATAATAATTGAAACTCATACATTTTGTATTAATTGGTTATTTTTGTGGAGGATTTCAACTCATTAGTTAATCTCTTTAATCACTGTTTTTATTTTTGTCGTGAAAACTGTTTCCTCTGCATCTCTACCTCCATAGCTTTTCTTGTTTTTTTAAAAATAGTTTGTAACTGTGCTACAGTGTTTATTTCTCCGGCTGCTCTTCCGTTGGCTTCAGAAATAATAATAATTTTGAAATTACTCAGTGTGTGTGTAGACGGCCTTTTGTTATTTGATGTCAGGATTTGTTGTGAATAATGTATTACACGTGTTCATAGAGGTGCGTGTCTCGGTTAGCGTCTGTCACCAATACAGTGAGGGTTGACTGTCCTGGGTTCAGTTCTCGTCTCGGGCTCGCTGTTCTTTCTCTGCATGTGGTGGCCTTGTCTTAGTTGTGTCAAACACCAGTGATCCCACCTCTCTCTCTTTCTCTCATTCTGTGTGTGAGTGAACCTTCGGCAGTAGCAGCACAGCAACAGCATCGCACCCACGCCAGCTACAACAGCTTCTACCAGACTGTGCTTTCCAGCGCTGGCCGCTTTGACATTTGATTGTCGGGGCGCGCGCTCCACCACGTGGGCTGACAGGATAGGATAAGCTTCAGCCTCCCTCCTGTGTTTTCCTCCGTGGTTACTGCTGCAGCTCAGTTTCAAAATAGACAGTGGTCTACCCTCGTGTATCAGTGGACAGTTACCCCAAGGGTACATGTTGGACAGGCGCGCGACACGAGTGGCTCACCGTGCCAACAGAGATGTAAGCTTCACTAAATGTCTGACTTGGTGTGTTTATATCAAGCGCTAGATGTCTGCTCATCTTTGTAGGCTGGAAGCTGAGTGGATATCATCCCAACTTTGCTGTGTTTTTATTAATTCATCAACCTGAGCAGCTGTGCAGATATGTATGTATATTTCTTCTCAAGAAAAAGTGGAATGTTCGAGAGGAAAAGTGTTACAAAAGTGATCGTGTGTGTGTTTGTGCGCGCGCCACCCTTCACTAAGAACATCGCCACTTCAATAACTGCAAGAGCAGATGATTTATTGGTTGATTGACAAATTGATTTTATCCGATTAGCAGTCCTCATCCATTAGTCCACTCAAGGAGAGAATTGCACAAAAAAAAAAAAAAAAAAATTCCCCGTTATCACTACAAGTCAAGCACGCGCTTTTACCACACACACACACAGAGCCGAGTGATTGATTGCCACCCTCCCCCAAACCTCCCCTCTCTAGAACTTTACCGACGGATCATTCTGGCATCATTGACACATTCTGCCATTTGTTGCCTCCTTCGCTCTCCGCCATCGGACCTGCGCCTGGCATGCGGTGTTTGCACGGCCCTGTATGGACAGGATTACGGGAGGACATTCCGAGCAGACCCTGGCCTGTTTGCCTCCACCTTGTTCACCCTGGCCTCTCCCCCGGGTTCCCCATGTCGATCCTCACAAGTTTGCGGCGAGAGTTGGCCGAGATCTGTCTCGCACGTAGTTAATATCGGTTCCTACTTTTGTTGGACTGGTAAAGTGCTTCCATTTCTTCAGTGCCTGGGAAAGGGAGGACCTAGATTCCTCCGTCATTTCTGTCGGACGGATATTAGCAGTCGGATGATGTCCAGGAGATTTACCCCGGTCTTACTTGTCCTGCCTAGGTAAATGAAAGTTCACGTACCATGTTCATGTTGACTGTTCTTTTAGAATGGATTTTATTTTTCTGATCTTTACTGCTTTAAGGTGTTTATTTAAACATAAAAATGCAGTTGTATTGATATGTAACCAACTTTATATATTGTATATATTGTAGACAAACCTCTGTACTGTTACTCTTATTGCGAAAAGACCTTCATAATGATCAGTGCACGAAAGTTATAAGTGTGGGATGTTCTCAAGTACCGACATTCCTAACATATTCAATATTTTTATTACTAGGATTATATGTCGAGTTGCCTTTCAGTGCCATTTAAATGTCAGAGGGATGTTCTTTCGGTCAGTAAGGTTACTTTTTCTTTTGAGGAAGTATACCAGCATCGTTTCATACAAAATCGCAAGATCATTGTTTCGCGGTCTGTCATTCTCATTCCCCACAACCCCAACCTTTCTTTTTTGTAAATCAGAGAGAAGCGGCTTTCTAATGTCTCGGCAGACAACACAAACGGAAAAATAAAATAAAACTAAAATGAATCGAAAGAAATGCATAATTCTGAAAACAGCCTTATTTGAAAACGATTCTTTTAAAATGTTGCAGGTCTTGGCATAAATCAACGCTTGGGTTCGCTTCTGTCATTATCCGCTTTACTCGCCAAGGAAAGAACGTTTAGAAGTCGTTAAAAGACGGGTAGTAACTGCTTCCTGGGGCCGACTACTCTGGGGTCCTTTGATTCCTCGCGAACATAAACCCCTGAAGTGCCTGCTCTGTGTCTGGTCTTCATCGCCTGCTTCAAAGCGACATTTTGTCCACGTGGCACTCTTGAAGCACGAGAGTAGGAGCATGGAATAGGCTTGCAATAAGACATTAAATACAGTAGAGGGCAGGATATCAATGTAGTACGAACATTCTCGAATTGATTTGTTAGTGACTGGGAATGACCTGGTGTAGCCAGGTGTATGTGTGTACATGGGTCACCGAAATTGGTGTACAGCTACGACTAATTAACATATGCTCCTTGCTGTCCCCTTGGCCAGGGTCTTTATAACATTAATGTAAAGGAACTTAATATTAATGTAAAGGAATACTGAGCTTTCACAGTATCCATTGGCAGTTGCCATCAGTTGCCCTATAAGGACAAAACCCTTTGCATGCCGTCTAGAAATAACTGGGGGATAACACACTATCTCAATTGTTGTGTAACAGTAAGTAGGATGACATTTTGTTCCACATAGACCGAAATAGCATTTAGTTGAAATCCAATAAGGCAAAACCAGTGAATTCTCTCTGTTGTGTTCTTTTGGTCTGGCAACAGTCTCCAGCTCTCCAAGCAGCCACCTTTCATTGGAAGTTTCTTCTTAAAAACATGTTTTCCTCCAATGACAAACTTTGTGCAAGACGCGAAGGAGCGAAACTCTTCCTTTCTCACTAGAAATCACAGCGGATTTATTGCTCACCTTATTTTTCTTTTCTTTTCTGTCTGTCTCTCTCTCAGACCTTGCTCTTGTCCCTATCGTAGCCTTGCTTCGATCGAAAATGGCCGTTTTACCCGGTACGTTGTTCTCGGAACTCTCTTTATGACGTCAGCGTAACGGTCATCAATGGCAGGTAAACAGGTTTTTGTACCTTTGCCATGGTAACGTGAACTTGGTGGTCATTAATGAAGTAGCTCGTACAAAGGGGCTCGCTACATCTGCTCTCCACCCCTACAGGTAACAAAGATGTCTGTCTGCTCCTGCGATAACCAGGGGAAATAATTCTTTCATGCCAAGGAAGTCTTCCTTTCATCTGAAATGTTCTCAAGCGCTAAACAAATAATTTTGATGTTTTGATAATCGACTTTTTTGGGGAGAAACGAGCAAAAATGTTTGTGATTTTTGACAGTGTCGATTCCTCTGTAGTGCCGTGAGCTTTTCGCATGAACATACCGAGATGGAAGTGTTGTCGGGACACGATATTTATTCTTAGGTTGGATGTCGGTAGGATAAGGGAAATAACTTCAGTTTTATTTGTTCCCCCAAACCGACCGTCCTAGGGGGATCCTCAGTTTACATGTCTGGGTGAACTCGAATACAACAAAATTTCCATGTTTCTCAAATTTAAACCTCATCTGGTATCTCGTGGAAATTTGCACTCACGCGCATTGATGACGAAAGCGTAGTATTAACTCTACTCAGGCCAAGGATTGAATCACGAGGGGACTCCCACAACGGATGTGCCACAAACAACAAAAACAGCAACAAAAATATGCTCAAACCTCCCGAAATTGTCAGTCGGACTCACTGTCCCCAGTCGTTAAGTTCGTTGTTTTCGTGTCGCGAAGTAGTAAACAGCTCGTTGTATGGCGCCCTCGCCTGTCACGTGATTCGCGCTCTTAGTTACCTAGGCGACATCAACGCCGAACCAGTCGCTGTTTTCCGTCCGCACGGTCATTTTTATCTTTGACGATTCCACCAACTGCTGGAATTGTTTCGTCGTTCGCCTGTAAACGCCTTTTGAAATTCCGTGCATTGATCCGTGTCCTCCGCTCGTAACAACGAGTTTGATATCCTCGCCAAACGGTCATTTTCCCCCAACCTCGTCGACAGGTAATGGAGCGTTGGGTGGCTTATTGTCCTTGCAGACCCCGGGTGCGCGGAGAATGCCAAGTGGGATGAGAAAAAACGAGACCGCGGGCCAGTTAGGGACAATCATGTCTAATGGCAGATGATGGCGAGAGTCTTTGTTCAGACGAGGACATTAAAATCCTGACCGTCCAGGTAACGGCAAGGTGTGCATACAAGCAATGGTTTTCTTCTAGAGATGAATTCGTTGTCTTGTCCTGCTTCACTTATTTAATAATCTGAGGATCGTTAATATCGTCCGTTGCTATTATCATGCAGGAGTTTCTTCTGGTTGGTATGAACCTCGAGAAGTTGAGACAGTTCAGTTCAGGTCCGCCTGAATAATCAAGACAGCGCTTCACAAGGCATGATGTTCTTGTTTGAGAAAGTTGTTTATTAACAACAGATGTGTATATCATATCATAATGTTGTTTTCTGTGCCTCACATAATTTCTGTATGAAAAAACTCAGCTCGTCTAAATTACAATTCATGGATCTGGTAGCCCGCGCCCAACAAAGGCCTGTGTGGAGGGCTAGATGCTGCATCCGTCTGGTCGCCCCCACCGACAAGCAGTTGAGATCAATAGACAAAACAATTGAGCGGATAAATTCGTATTGAAATAAAAAAATACTGTTCAAAATTGCGAACTGTGGCAAATATTAGTTTTAGTGGACCAACATGAAATTTATAATTTAAACCTTCGAGTCTTTTGTTCATGATGTGATATCTTGGAGTCCAAGACTAAAACTTTCTGCCAGAGTTCTATTGTAATAACTCCCAGACATCCCCTTCACTGTTCCCAGGCCCAGACTGTGTCAGGCGAGTTGTATTCTGGAGCTCTGGGCTTTATCACCACAAGAGGGGGTGGGGAATTCAAAGAACCCTCTTGAGCACGGCACTGTAGGGGTGGATTCCCTCTTCATCACACGTGACTTTTTGTAGAGTGCCACAAGCAACCCTTACAAAATGGCTGAAAGCCACGCGTGTGACTGGCAGGATTTGGACTGGCCGACACAAAGATGATTGGTCTAGGGAGAGGACCGAGCCCTGCACCTCCACTGCTCGTGGCCAGATTATTGAAGAGAATTGACTGCTACTGGTGTTGGAAAACCCTCGCTGCTGACATTTTAGAGATTATTTATTCATGCATTTGTTTTGGAGAGGAGTTTTGAAAATGGAGAGGCATGGAAAGAATGCATGCGTGGACCTACTCTTGCAGCTGACGGTGTGGCGGCCATGATGGTAGTGAGTTGGGCAATAAAGTCATCACGGTCGAGGACACTGGCGAGCGCAGGTGCTGGTGACGATGCTGGGTGCACGCTGTCTGGCGGCCAGTGAGTGATGATGCTTTATCGTGAGCCGCGGCCTTCAGCCGCCATGGAGCCGACAGGAAAGCAGCCCCCGTTAATCAGCACCGGCACTGGCTGTCGCATAGTCACCTGCCTCAGCAAAAAGTCCTTGATGGCTTTTGGAAGACGTAGGTGTGGTCCTTGTGGTGCACAGCACGCGAGACAACTGTCATGTCATAACTGCCACAGATAACTGCCGCTTACTATGTCCATACCTGTGAACCAGAACTTTCATTTCTTTCACGCATTGATAATAAATTGCATTTTTTATTTTATTTTATCAAAGTAAGGCAGGAGAGAGAAAGGCAGGGAGGGGAAGAAATCATTGTACTATGTTCAAAGTGATGACAATGCTTAATGAGCTGAGGAATAAATAATTTACATAAATGAATAAATTAATATATTATTTACATTCCTTTTTTTTAACAAGTCTGTCGCATGTCTGACTGTGAACGTGAGACTCACCTGTCGAGGGCGTTGGCGGAGCTACAAGTCGCACGTGCGAGAGCACCGAGCCTGCCCGCCCTTACTGTCCTCGGTCTCACAAAAAGATGTCGCGGTGATCAACCATGTCTGCCTGCCTCGCCACAGAACCCTGGGCTCGGGTGAGCGAGGAGGAGCCATTAAAAGGCCCCGAAGCTCTGATTGTGAAAATCTTACTCGTCATCGCCGCCATCAGCTGTTAGTCCATCAAAATATTTATTTTTAAACTCGAGTAAATTCGTGGGACTACCGTTCGCAAATTGGGATTAGAGGTTTTGCTGGCTGCTGTACGCTGATTGAAATTATGGAATTAGCTGGGACTTAAACTACTTAACACTAATGAGGATTCGCTGGGACTTTCTGGAAGGATGTATTTGAGAGCTAGTTCAGTCTTTTTTATTTTAATGTGTCTGTCTGCCTGCGTGTGTTCTCGTGCGTACGTGCACATTTATCTCCGTATTTTTCGTCTGAATTTGTTGCTCATGTTTTGCTATAATCCATCGCACCGTTTTGACAAGGAAAATTGTCCTCCATTTCCCTGATCATTTACGGCTGCTGCAGTTCCGCTCACCCGGATTGTTACCATCCCAGCAACGTGTTTTCTGGTCTGTATTAATCACGGCAGTTGGCGGCCAGGCGCGGGCATGGCGGACCATTAGGAATGATTTGTTGGAGGAGGTTTGACTGGTCACGTGACTGCGGTAACACACTCTCTCCCTGCTACTCAAAAGTAGGATGTTCCTACCAAACCTTTTCTAACTCCGAAAATGGCATCAAGCGAAGGAAGCAATTACCATTCATTTTTATGGAGAAAAAAAATGTGGAGCGTTCCCAGATCCAAAAATTAAATTAACAAGACATAAAACTTTAATTAGCACTTACAGTAAAAGCAGGAATAATAAGTCTGTAAATAAAGTAAAACAAACTTTACACCTCCATCAACATTGTTTATCATAAATCATCTGTTATCTTCATTCTCTCAGAACTTCCTTAATCAGTTTGTAAAAGTTGGTGGAGGTGTAACCACCCTCGCTGGGGAAGAAAAAATAAGTATTTCTTGTATACCATTGTCTGGATGATCAGAAAAGTACACATGTTGTTATTTTGGTAAGATGTTTCCAAACCAAGAGGATTTCACTGTTAACTGGAAGTAATGGCACAAAAAATTCCACGCTTTATGTTCGATTCCAAAAAGTCTGTGGACGGTGCGGTGTTGAAGCTGTAACTCAAGATGCCAGGATTTTTAATCTTTTAAGGATGCCGCGGACGAGAGCTTTTAGGAGATGAGTTTGAGTTATTCAAAAGAATAATAAAAAAAATGGGAAGAAAAAGCCTATTTAAATGAGTTTAGAAATGGGAGGAGATGTGAAAGTACACGTAGGTACACACGTGGAACAGCTGTTTTAATCTTCCTCAATCACAGGAGAGCTCCTCACTTTCAGTTGTCAATATGTCGCCCACATCGACAGCGGAAAGGCGGTACACAAAGAGTTTTTGTTCTATTTTATGTGGGTTTTTTTTTTTTGAACCAGTAGGTGAAATTCAAGACTTGAAGTGGGTAGGCGTTGTCAGAAGTCACTTGCTGATCACAAAGATGCTGTATACAAACTCTGTACTTCGATGGATGAGTTGGCCGACATCAACACTGACTTCTGCATGGCTCGGTGAAAAGACAGCTCTTGTCTTATCTGACATACGAGACAACACTGACATCTTTGATTAGACAAAGAGTTTATAGAGGGATGTTAAAGGTCCCTGGAGGCTAATTAACTTGATGATCGTGAACTGAAAGTGGTCCACTGTGTCTAGGATACTGCACGTGAAAAGCTTGACCTAGACCATTAGATCGATTTGGTTATGTTACCTTCCTCTCTGTGCAACACATAAGAACATCCATCTTTTTCTTTGGACCCGTTGTTTGGCATTGTCTGCCCAGTTCTCTTCAAAAAGTCTGAACCCATATCTGTAAGAAATGTCTGTCGTATTCAAACTCTTGACCTTACTGCTCGGTTCTTCATCCATCCACTTCGTTTATATTGTCCATCGTGTCATCCATTTGTGTTTCTTAGTTGGTTTTTTTTCAACGGAAGTACGAGTATGTCATATGAGCAAGGTTGTTTGGACAGCAGTAATATCTCGAAAAGTAGGAAATATAAAAAATAAGTGGAGGGACACTTCCCTTCCAAACATTCTATTATATTCGCATTATGGAAACGAATAATTTTGCCAAATTTGGTGGTGTTGGGACAGTGGTATGGATGTGATCAGAGCTCTCTCTGTCTCACGTGCTCACATACACTGCATTATTGATAAGGTCAAGCTGGATCCCACCCTCCCTGTCGGACAACCCTCCAGTTGCACACTGGGAATGGCACAGGTTTCCGGCGATCATCGCCAGGTCGCCATCTTATATTTCAAGCAGTTGCAGATGAAGATTTCGCCGGGGATGGGGCTCTGCTTCTCGTATTTTTTTCCTGGCATCGGCAGAGGGAGCTTCGCTTGACATGCGCAGAGAACACGTAGGCCATGAAGCCGAGGTCCGATGTTTTGAGAGAGAGTCTGCCACTGGGGGAGATATTTTCACTGGGTTTGCTGGTGAAGATAGCAAAGCCGACCTAAAACATAGTTTGAATTTTCTCCCACCTCCTCTGTTTCTGATTTTATTGACTCCTTCCCCCGGTCAGTCTTGTTTCTATTTTTTCGTACATGTTACTTCTTTCTTTACCGTCTCTCATTCCATCTCTCTCTATCATGTTTGAGTAAAGAGCACAAGAACGGTTCTCTAGTACGAACTGTTAGGATGCCGACAACAATCTTCGGAACCTTCTTTTGATAACCGATACATGGAAAAGTTATTCTGGGGGAAGAAAGACTGTGGACACAAATGGGAGAGGTGACGAAGGAAGTATCAAAAATCAATGCTGAGTGAGTTGAACGACCTTAGTTACCTGAGTGAGCGAGAAGGTTGAGGAAGTTGAAAGGTAGGCGAGTGAATACAGTGTATACGGGAAGTGGTCGGGAGAGCTATATTCTTATTAGTCCTTTAATTTACCGATCATTGTTCCATCCCCACCTCCCCTAAACCAGTCTAAAATATCTTTTCAATTGACCTCTTGTGACGATATCTTTTCTATCCATTCACCTGTAATCTGCCACATCATTGTTCTTTCTATGAAAGTGTTCAACATCCACAGAATCCACCTCTTTGTTGGTCTATTGGCTCTCTAAAAAGTTTCCTACAAGGCAAGGGGACTGAGGAGAGTTTCATAATAACAGCCATTTCCTGTCGGCTGTCGTTTTGGTAACCTCGGATGCCTTTCGTGCAGTGAGACCATATTTCTTCTTCACGGACTAGACAGAAAAGCAGTGGCTGAGGGTGTCGGGAGGGAAGAAAAGAGGGATGGAGGAACACTGGCAGCACCGCCTTCATTTACATGTCCTGAAGCCAGGAGTCACAGAGCCGGAACTCCATCATCGGCTTTGATTTTTGACCTTCTGAAGAGATCCGATGGCCAACAGGCGGGCGCCCCAGCCGGACTTATTGACCCCAGAAATCGATGACACATCGAAGTGTTTATCTCCTCCTCCTCCTCCCCCAAACTCATTTTCCTTCCTTTTTGTATAAAAATAGAAAAGAGCAATGCGTCAATCGTGGATTTATTTTTGTTCTTGGGGTGATCAGGTGTGTGTCGTCGTTGCAGTTTAGTCGTTTGGCGGTCAAAGGTTACAAGAGAGAAGTCCGTGAACTAGGGGTGTGGATGGACTTAATTGTGTTTTTAGTTGCATGCACAGCGGTAGATTGTTTTTTCTCAGACTTCAAGAATCATGGAGTATTAAACTGTTGTTTTAATTTTTTTTTAATACTTATCTTCCAAGAGCACGTTGAGTAGTTTCTTCCAAAGTGCGAATCGTATTGTGGGCTATCATCGGGAGAACTACTGCCGTCCCTCACCCTTCTGTTTGTGTGTGTGTGTGCGCGGGCAAGCGAGTGGCGCATATAGCAAAGCCAGCCATGATATTTTATCGACATAAAAGGAGCTGTTGACACAGCAATTAAATATTCCATTAATTGTAAGAGTCCATGAAAGTATGGTTTGCTCCATAATGGGGTCTTCACACTGGGCTTGTGTTTTGTTTTGCTTTTAAAAGCTCTCCCGCGAGATGTTTCTGCTCTCATGTGCATGTCTTCGCTGGAAGGTGAAGTGACAAAATTCTTGTCCTCACAGGACAGCGATGATGGAGAAATATCGGGAGGTATCGGCCCATGGTAGTGATCGTCAGGCTGTGGTCCGCTCCAAACATTTTGTCAGCCCCAGCAAAATGTTCGCCACCACCCAAGCAGGTGGAGTAAAAATGTGCAATATGTATGTGATGGTCACATTGGTAGAGGTCTTGTTTCAACATTGACAATTGCTGATGTCCAATGTGCGTTCAACCCTTGCTGACCCTAGCTGGCCCTTGCTTGCAATGAACCCAGGATCATAAATCTGGAGCTTGCGAGCATTTTAAAAAATGAGGGGGTGTCTTTGTGTCTACATCGTACCTACAAACATCTGCTGCAGTTTTCAAAGTGTCATGTGTAGGCGTGTGTATCAATGTGTGTGTAGTCACGTATCTTAAGAGCGGAGAGAGGAAAGGTATTCACTCAGATTGATGGACATCTTGTACCGAGTTTCACCCAACCAATAGAAAAATAAATGACCCTTGTAGACCTCTACGATGGGAAACTGTGACAGGACGTTCAAAGACATCAGCTGCCTGCCGCTGGCTGACTGACGGTCCAGGTGCGGGGACCTGCTCCAGAATCAATCCCCTGTGTGCCAGCAGTTCCCAATTTGGCCGCGCGGAGTGGACGGCGGATATTGTCTGTCGCCCTCCTTTCAAACCCGCGGATGACTTTTGCGCCTTGAATCCATTTCACCAGCGGCTCCTGCGATCTTGTGCAACTTGTCTTTGCGGTGCACGTGGCAAATTGGCAAGTAGGTTTGCAGACGGAGGACAGTTAGGAGGACAAAAACGTTTTTAACGGCGTTAGGCACCGGTTATGACGTAAGCCGACAAAACCTAGCAGTTGTCATGGTTTTGGACATCAAAACCTGGCTTTCCTTAAGATTCCATTCTCTGTGAAACTTGCTTTGCACCTTTTTTTTGGGGGGAGGGGGTATTTTTTCCTCACATTTGAGGGGAGAAGGGAAATTAAAGCATCCTGATCTGATATTCGATCGATGTCGTACTAGGCAAGATTGCTGAAGCATTTTTTTTTTTTTTTTTTTGGTTGGGGAAAAGGTAATTTTACTTGGTGGATTGCTGTTCACACACATTCGAAGTCTGTTTTTGTGACGGAATGCATTATCTACAACACACATACACACACGTGCGCGTGTGCATTTAAATGTTCGTAGATATCTGTATAGTAAAGTAGCTTTGCACCACATATAGCGATTTTGCTTCAAGGAGGTTCGATCTTAACCCGACAAAGTGCCGGAACATCACACAAGACATCAGTCATCGAGGACAGCCATGGCCACCTTCACATACAAATCAATCCTGTACTCAACCGATGGACTGAGTACTTGCTAAGACCTGTACAACTTCCAGCTGAAGACCGATGCCAACATCATCCAAAGCAACCAGACTAGAAACTGTGAACCTACCCACCAGCTCTACGGGTGGAGGTGGACAGAGCTGTACTCAGTCTGGAGGAAGGAAAGCCGCCTGGAGTTAATACTGTGCCGGCTGAGCTGCTCAAGCAGGGTGTGGACAAAACTACAAAGTCCCTCACAAAGTTGTGGTCAATGGCAACATCAAAGCTGAGATCATTACGAACGGAGTAGAGCTGGAGGAGGTAAGCAGCTTTAAATAATTGGCAGACATTTTCTCCGAGGACGGCAGCTCCATCACAGGTATCTACACCAGCATCGTAACAGCGACAATGGCTTGACTAGATTCTCTCGTGACCACTATAATATTTCATAAAACAACACTTTTCTGTGACCAACATCAACAGTCATTTTCACACAGGTGTTAAGTGCTGCTGTGTGATTATTATTACTCCGTGCTCCGCCCATCCATTGATTCCTGGCAATTACCTCCACTAGCTCCCCCAGTTTAGACATCCGCCTTTGTTAAACGAACTTTATTATTCCTTTTAGCCTTTTTCTCACCTAGAAGTTAAGATAAAATTTTTATTTTATTTTTCTAATCCTTAATATTCAATGAGAATAAGTAGTTTGCTGTAGCTGTGCATCTCTTGGTGTCCCGCTGGGGTTTAGGCATTCCTCTCGTCTTACACTCATGGCCGATGTTTTTCACGATGGGGAATGCGAGCAAACTTCTCGGAACATCTTCGGAATTCAAACCAAGACGAGGTAGGTTCGATTCACCTTCCGATGGTAAAGCGGGCTCAGCGGCTGTTCCCTCCCTCTCGAGCGTGTGCGTGTGTGTGTGAGGGAGGAAGGGAGGAAAGGTGCAGGCAGTCAGGGAGGGGGAACAGAGCAGCTTTGGTGACCTTACAGCAGCTGTTCAAATTTCCATAGCATATAAATCCCAACAAACATTTTCAGCTTGCTGCCTGAGATGAGAAAAGCATTCTGTGTGTTGCAGGGAGTGAAGGAGGTGATGATGGGATGGGGTGTGTGTCTAAATTTAGCAAATTTTGTAGGAATCCTATCTTTTCTTGCCCACCTCCACAAAATCTATGGTTAATAATAACATTACTGAAGTTCTTTCAAGAGGTGGATGGAACTCGCAAGATTGCTAAGGTGGTTATAGAGATATATATGTGCGGTTAGGTACATTATATAATTGTATGGATCACGTGGATGTGGGACGAGAGAGAGATGATCCTTGTGAGGTTACCAAAGTGGGATACTTATGTTTTTTGCTTCTAAATATCTCTTAAAACCTATACTACAGCTAAACAGGTAATCTTTTAAAAATATTTTGCGGCTTATCTAGAAATTAATACGACTTAAAAGCCAAACAGCTTAAACATGTTTACATTTTTCTTTCCCGTGTTGTACAATTTGGACAGCCAAGAGTGTACTTATAGGGGCGACAGAGTACAGGGTGGGGAGGTGTTGGACTGTAGACATAGAATGCCAGGTTCAACCTGCACAGGAAGGGCACACTACCAACACTTATCAATCCCATAGTCTGACGGGCCCCGCCTTCATCTTCAGACTTGGCGAAACAATCGATGGTTGCGGCGATGGCAGCATTAATAATGACCGAGCTGCCGACTGCTTCATTTCCACAGTAAGGGGAATGATTTCCTCCCTCCAACCTCCCACCAACCCTCCCCCACCTCTCCTGTATATTTTTGTTTATCATCCACTTCCAAACCGTTTACTCGGATGTTTTGGGATGGTGTGAATGCCTTCCTCTCTTTACATATTTAGCAATCACAAGAAAGGGGAAAAAAAAACTACCAATTTTTTCCAAAGTGTACAAAGTGAATTACACTAGTGAATTCCTCAGCCTGACAGCTGTTCTCTCGTTCTTTCTCTCTTCCTCTCTCTCGCCTGCTCTATCCATCACTAGCTTGGGGCCCGGCAGTTTCACACAAGGCCAGCTTGCTCTAATCTTTCATTTCCTCGACCAGCGCTCAGCCAGGGCCAGTCGTCGATCGCGCACTTCAGCCAATAGGCGCATTATGAATCTTAATATGAAACAACTTTTTGTCGTCGATCAACTCTGTTTGCTTGATCTCACACATTGTAGTTCCCATCCTCCTCCTACACCACCATCACCATCACCACTACATCCACCACAACCACCACCTTTTTTTAAAGCTTGGAGTTTTGGATGAACGTGTGTGACTTCGTCATCGTCTGCACTTGGATTCTTCACTTTTCTTTTGGGAATGAGGGAAGAAGAACGGACGACAGCACCTTCGAATGACAGTTACAGGAGGGAGGGGAAAAGATTGCACAGAACTGATGGACCGTTGTGAGCAGCAGGACGTGCAAAGCGCGTGAGGTGCGTCTTGGGGTGTGGAGGTTACCTCAGTCGGCAATTTACTGCTCAAAACCATAAAAGCAATGAAGAAAAAAAACTGTGTGTGTGCACGCATGCGCAAATACCCCGCACGCGACGAACTAAACAGTGTCATAAAAAAGACCTGACAGGTAGGAGTGTCAGGTGACCTACTGGAAAACTGAGATCGCAGATGCCCGTAATTGGCTTTAAAGTACAAAGCACAGACATCACCATGATGCCAGGCCGCAGGAAACGGAGATGTACGAGGGCGGACAGCTCCAGAACATTCCATCATCTGTAAGGGATCGGGAGAGCAAAGAGAGTGGGTGATGGGTGGGTGGGTCTTACAAAAGACAGGCTGGCGAGACCCAGTCGTGTTGTGAAGTTGTCGCTGAAGGTAACAAGAAAATGTTGCAATTTTTACAGTTTTTATTTATTTTATGGTCTGCAGCAAATGGGTCTGATGGGGATGGAGAGATGGGAAAAAAACCTGTTTGAAGTCTTTCCTCATTTTACTTGCTTTGTGTCTCCCTCTCTCCAATTTACGGAGGAGATAAAGGAGAGGACTGCGTGGGTCAGAACATGAGAAGACAGCAAAAAACTGTGGACTGCACCTTCCGTTGGTCGTGTCTTCTCACTAACGGCCGTTCTCAACGGAAAATGTTTGAAGGTATCCGCGACATCACCATAAAGGGTTCGGCTTCTTTTGAAAGTGTGACAGAGCTCTCAAAGGATAGTTGTCAAGAAAGATATCTTTGTACATGTTCATATTTGTCCTTTTTTTTTTTCTTTTTCCTCTCACTCATCCGTTCTTCACTTGCTAGACCGTGTGAACTAGCTTTCCGCCAGAAAAGGCTTTATTTATTTATTTTTTTTGACAGTTGAAGGAAGTCATACAGGAATGTAAATTCGCGGTTCTTACAAAAATGATTTATAACTTTTCTTTAATGTGTTCTAGGGAAATTTAATTTGTTGGGAGGGGGGGGGGAGCTATACTTTATCAATATTCGTTTATACAAATTTGTAGACATTTGTAGAAATAATATTTTAGGATAGTTATATGTTTACACGTAGCGGTGTACAGAGGTTTTATTCACACTTGATATTCACTATACCTGGCGCATGGGGCGAGTTGCAGGTGCACACGATGACATCATCTTGAGAAACAGAAGGTGGGTTGACTAGAGGGGGAGTTTGAGAGTCGGGTAGGTGGATGGCAAGAAACGCCCAGACTATCAGGATGCTTTGAGAATGTAATACACCTGGTCAGCTGGAGGGGAGCTGGGGGGTGAAAATAGCATGAGAGTTATATCCCTTGAGCTTCTCTCGAACACTAAGCTTGATACACTGAGGGCTTTGCTGACGAAGTGCAGGTACTGCCTGATGGAAAGCAGGAAGAACACAAAAGTCATTGCAGGTTAGTTTTGAATGAACCTCCTGAAATAGTTTCTACATGTTTCTACATACTGTACTGAACATTACCGGACACAAATCGAAAGATCATCAGTCTCATTTCTTGGAAAAAAACAAATTGGTGTTTTAATAACAGATCTCGAATACAGAGGCAGCGGATGATTGGAGGTTCTTTTACATGTATGTAGATTTTGAAGTTTTTTTCGATATATATAAATATCTCCATCCACTGTACTCCTGATTCCTACCTCACCCTCCAGACTCCACTCCGCCCACATTCCCCAGGGAAGCTCTAAGTTCTGATACACTCCGACTCCACATTCCCCGCAGTCCTCTCTCTTCTGCTGGTCAGCCAGTCTTGTCATGGCCTGCTGCTTTTTGTTGTTGTTGCTGTTGTTGTTGTTGCTGGGACTACTCTCCTTGCAGCTCCGCTAGGCTGCCTCTTTAAGTGGTTTGTTTCCAGCGGCTACTCGAGACTCGCCCTCGACACGGCTTTCAGTCACACGCCAGTGCTTTCAACTGTTTTCATGGGATTAGTGCACTTGACTAGTCTCACTTACCTTACATTTAGAGGCGAGCTCAAACGATTGACTATTCACACACCTACACACGCGCAGACGCACGCGCTCATCCATGTTATTGTACGAACGTAGACGAGGGTGGCGTGGGAGGGGGATGAAAATGGAGGTGAGATCGTAGTGGTTGGGGTAGGGGGGGAGAGAAAGGTGGTCACGTGGGAGGGAGGAGAGCTGGTGGTGGGCAGGGAGAGATAGACGAATGCCGGTGGGGAGGAGAGAGCAAATCAGTTCGGGTGGCCAGACCGTGGCGCCGACACTCTACACACGGTGGCGAGCTTTCATACGTGCACGCGCGCGTGCGGAATTTCTCTCTCCTAGTCACCGCGTGCAAGATGGTGTTTGTTCCTCCGCAGACCAACCTGCAGCGGCGTCGTTGTTGTCGGTAGTAGTAGCGGCGGTGCTGGTCTTGCTACTACGCAAGACGTCTGCCCGTGGCGATGACGCCGCTGGTGAGCGCGTGCGGGCGGCGGGCGCGGCTGTAGAATGATTCACGGAGGGGAGGCGGAGGAGGAGGAGAATACCGGCTTCCCATGGATACGAGGAGGGCAGGGAGGGTCTGTTTGTTCTCCCCAACCATGTGTTGGAAGGGAGCCAGGCTGTATGCTCTCTAGCACCATCCTTCCCCCTTCTCTCTATCTCTCAACACACGCCTTGTGCCAGCAGGGACCACTGCATGCGAGTGCGTAGCAAGGGGATAGCCAACCTTTCTTCTATCCCCCGTTACTCAGTTTTTTTTTCTATCTTTTTTACCCTAAATCATGAGTGGTTGTTGGATAGCTTGCTGCAAGCAAATACCTCGTGAGAAAAAGCGACTGGTGTTTGCATCATTGTTTCACGGGACGAGGACACGGCGGCCAAACACGTGATCGTGCTGACACACCTTGCTACACCCAGTGCCAGGTAAGGCATGCGATCTTCTTTGATTCTCTTTCAGTCCCCTTACCTTACTGTCATGTTAGCGTGTTTACCTGAGCTTTAGTCATATTACTTGTATAAAGTCTCTCATTCGCCCACACCTCCTCCCCACTAACATCAAATCGTGGGAGAACTTAGAAAAGGAACGATCTTCTATAATTTTTCTTTCCTTTGTTCTTTTTCTCTATTTCTTACTGGCCCCCTTTTTTCGCGAAAACATTTCAAGTTGTCTGAGGCAGTTTTAGAGCACATAAATCCGGAAGTTTGTGCAGCAGCAATTTAAAACAAAAGTCGGTCGTCATACAGGTTAACCGGTTAACTTTAAGTTACATGTGTTGAGAGTATTTCACCTGCATACAACTTCCTTTCATCTTCCACGCCAGTAAGCTAGCACGCGTGTCCACTCGATCAGTGGCGAATATATTGGTGACTAGGATCCAGATGCGCAGTTTCAGCGGCCAGCCATTAACGGTCACCTGGTGCTGGTCAACTGGTCACGTGACCGCTAGGGTCAAGTAGGGGGTAGGGGTCTATGCGTCTTAATCGTATTTTGTATTGTCAAATATATGCCGGTGGCAATTTGTCCATGCCGATCATGACATATAAGAGAAAAATAAACAGCCACTTGATAATCTTTCAGGCTAATGATCTTTAGAGAAAGTGAGCCCTCGGCAGACAACTCGGAAGAGTCGACGACTTGAGAGATGTTGACTTTTTACAAGACCTCGTCTGAGCCATTTTTAACATGTCTGATCCAGGAAGATCCGTATCGTCTGGGTTTGAGCAGCCTTTTGCGTGTGTTGATTGAATGTGGCGATTGCAATGTTCGCCACCTTTTATTACCTGTCTCAGGCGGAAAGATAACTCGACGCAGTTTGACATTTAGCACAGGTAGATGAAAGCTGCTGGCAGTCGCCGGGCCTACGCGCTGTTGCTGGAGGTGAGCAGGTACCCTGACACCGCCTCCAAGTTTACAGTTTCAATCGATTCGGGTGTCGTGATCAGTCGCCGCACGGAGGTGTTTGTATTTGTTGACCTTTGATGTCAGGTGTGTAGCTTTGGCCACATTCCTGGCGGAGAAGTTTGCTGACATCTGTAGTGTGTGCAGCGAGAATCCTGTCGATCATCTTGTGTCGAGCAAATATTATTTTCAGAAGGAGTTCAGTCTTAAAATAACACATCCCTCCGTTGGAGCTCGATCACTTGGCTCTTCCTTTGAAAGAGGAATTGTTAATACCACTGATACTTTATTAGGGTAGTTGATTACTGAGCATCACTATTCGAAAGACAGAGAAATGTTTATCGATGTGTTTACTCACCCGTCGTCGCATTTCCATATTGACCATCCTTTCAGAAGCGAGAGAAGGATGAAGGGTTGATGGAGTGATGTGGACAGTTCACCACATGCGAGTGACAGCCCCTGTGGAAGACAAGTTCAAGCCTGCCTCCTCCACCCGGGAGAGAGGGTGATGCTGGGGTCTTGGCACTGTAGGAGTGTAGGGTTCCTTGAGATTAGCCAGGGGGCGACATGGTGTTAAAGCAGCACATTAACAGTTAGCCCCGCCATCATCTCCTATCCCCATGCCATTTGTTGTCATGAGTCACCCGATCCCGTCAGACCCCGACACAAGTTGCTGGCACCAACATTTTGTTGACAGCAGTTCCTTTTATGAATATATCTCAGTGTGCTGGCTCTGAACCTACAAACACATCGACACAAGGGCTGGGTGATAGGCTGGGCAGAGCTTTTTCCAATTTTCCAATTGCAGGGAGTCCTGGAGGGGATATTGAGTGGATATTGGCCGGCATGAAGGCATCGCACCCCTGCCTCTGACCCTCCTTCCCCCTGCCCCCCACATCCCATCACCTACTTCCTACCCTGCGGAGGATGTTAGTCGCTCGGCAAGCACTCGTAAAATCAATTAATGTGTTTCCTCACCATTGTGTGTTTGAAGTGCCATTAGAGAGGCCGTATCGCCTGCGACTTTCTGGGAGATGGGGTGCTGGTGTTAGGGTCACCTGATCCTGATAGCTGATGCCGGTGTTTGTCTATGCTTTAGACTGATTGATGACTAGAAAGGTAGACGGAGATAATACCACATTATTTTTAGGACCTAAGTGATTTTTAATTACTGTTTGGGTTTTGTTTGTTTACACTTTTCGCTTCATTGTTGCTCTTTTCATTTAAAACATTTTTCTGAAAATATTTTTTGCGGCTCCAGGTCCTTAAACATAAAACTTCTTTTTTCCAAATAAGTGTCCATGAGGACATTGGACATGAAGATCTCGCCCTGTTGGAGGGGTGGAAGTCGAGGATGGTAGAACGTGATCATACGAGAGTGGGATCATTGTCTTACATACCTCTTCCCAGCATCCCTTGCATGCAGCAGCACGCGACCGTGCAAGGTGACGTGTGCACAGGGTCTCTGGCATCGTCCTGTTTGCACGAGCGTGACCGATGCATGGTCGAGTGCCAGGTTCTTCGTCAACATGATCTGTCTCCTGGGTGTGGACCAGGCAGAAACGGAGACCTACGACTCGCTCTGAATAAACACAGCTAGGTCTAACGAACCACTAATTTGGCAGCAACATGGCTGTTATATATATATATTTTTTATTTTACAAAGTTGATAGGAGTAAAAGAATTCTAGAATGAGAGTTGACGGTATCGGATCACGTGACGAAAGCAAGTCGATCCTGTGTTAGGTTCACATCTGAGGTCAGTCATTGCATTTCCTCGTGGTGCTACTACTCTACACACGTTTCTCTTAGGTTTTTTCAGAAGGTATAGTTCTGGCGAGCAGTAGAGTTGATTCCACAACATATATATATATAGAAGCAAACTCTCAATCTTTTCATCATTCATTTTATGGCCGCATGTAAAGATATATATATATATATTGATATTCGAGTCGTATTATTAAGTTCAAACAGACGCTTTTGCCAAAATAAAAACTGGAATTCAGTGACAAATGAAAACTTTACTAACCTGTTACATTCATGTTTGGAGAGAATCACTTTGGTGAAGTATCGGTTTCTGGCTATCCGCCATCGACTAAATTTAAGCATGTAATTACCCAGAATATTTTAAATTAATATTTTATAAATGCTGGCAGATGCTGGCTAATAATGTTCATGCTAATAAGTTGTCACCATCGCGTTTTTCTCGAGTGCTTACAGCGTGGGATGAGGGTGAGATGGCATCATGAATGCCATTTGTTCTTTTCCGCGAGGTCTCGGATTTCCGGGAAGGAAATAACAGCAGAATTTTCGCTGTCGGCAGACAGTTTAAATATTTTTTTGAGTTTTTACTCGGAAGTGTTGGCGGTGTATCTGGCAGTCTTTAATTTCCTCTGGTCCGTGCAGCATACAGTGCCTGGGAGAAAATTTACAGGAAATTATTTTCAGTTCTTTTCGTAACCTTCTGCGGGAGAGTTGAGGGTCTAAGATGGGGTCACGTGGTCACACCGCCATATTGCACACATGTTGCCACAGTTCTGCTCACTGAAGTGTGAACCGAGATTTAAGCATCAGTGAGTTTTGGTGCATTTTTGGTATGGGTAGGTAGGTATTTGTTGTCTGTGTGCGTCTGTGTCGAGGAAGTCCAGCATGACCTACCTGTGTCGCCATTGTGTTAGTTTACTACAATGAAATAGGAACATGCTGATCAAATGTGTTTACGGTTGTTCTCGTAAGTAGACCATGTCTCTGTAGAAATTAAAGATAAAGCTGAGATCTCGTTATAGAATAATCAGTTGCTCAAAGTGCTGAAATGATATCTCGTGCTTCCTCGGCTGCACCATTCCCCTTCATCTCGGTAAGCAAACACCACGAGTTGAATACTTGTGTGATACGGAAACCCTTGTTGTTGTTTAGACGATGTTTACAGGTACTTAAGAGCTGACGAATTAGAAGCCAGGCGCCATTTAGAACATACAAACAGGGATCAAGAGATACCGCCCGTCTGCTCCCCTTCTCCACCCCACTTTCCCTATTTCGTTGTCATTCCACCGAGGAAAGAGATTGAAACCGAGAGGGAAAGATGGGAGAGAGATGTGCCGCCCTGATACAGTATTGTGACAAGAGGAAGAGTTTAGAGGAGGAAAAATGTGCTTTGCTGATGATGTTGTCAGACCGCCCATGGCTGCCAGTCTGTTGAGGTTACAGTCTGAAGCACTCGACAACCTCAGGAACACGTCACCGTATATCCTGACACACACAGAGTGTAAGAGTGAAGGGAACGAGAGAGACAAGATATATCTATATCTCATACAAAGACTATTTCTTTGGTTATTGCGTGTATGGACACAAACCTTGCTAATATAAACGATTTTATCAACGATTTGCTGTTAACGGCTTGTACGTCACATTTACGTCCTCTCGTGGCGATTAGGTTAGAATACTTTGTGCAGAGAAGAAAAAAATTCAGAAAATATGAATTACGGAGAATTAAGTTATTTTTAGGTCTATTTTGAAGCAAAGAGTGGATCCCTTCACACGTAACGACGTATTTTATTAATTACTTTCAGGTTAATGCGGTCTTCTATGTCATCACCCCACTATGAAAGCGATTCTAATCGTAACTATTTAAAGAGGCTATAGTTACATTAATATTTGTATGTGTAATGGAGCGAGTATAATTCCATTTTGGCATCTCTGTATCTGTTATGGAATAAGTCGGATGTATTTAGTTAAATTTTCTCCCTTTTCTTCCTAATGGCCAACACGTGTTTTTCCTTTTTAAAAATTCCAATAATGATGCCAATATGGGGTTAAAAAATATTTGAAACATATCTTATCGACCAAATAAAAATGTTTATTGTTTCTCGTTATAATTCAGCTGTACGTCATCACGTCTACTGATAACATTATGTTTTCTATCACATACACACAAAGCTCTTGAGGTCCAGAAGTATAGTAGAAAGTGATTTCATGTGATAAACAGATAGGTTGTGTATTAAACAGAGAGACGTATTCTCTCTCCCTCTGTTCTTCCTACTGGACGTATAATACTCGCGTGCTGGCTAAAGACTGAGCCTGAGATGAAGACGAGGAAGATAGGATGGGTAACGAGCTGAAGGCGTGGCCGTCAAGTGAGGAGAGGTCTTGTTAGCAAGTGTGGCAGTGAGTGCTGGAGAGGAGACCTTCCCATCTCTAATTAATGACTTCACTGATAGGGGGAAGAGATACTGGCTTAGTTTAGGGGACCTGGACTTCAGATATCTTGCTAGGAGAGGGTTTACGTCTCGTGAAATACATTCGCAGGTAGAGTCGGTCACAGGCCCTCGGTGAAGTCTCGAACTCCTGCAGAAAAATTCAATCTGTAAACAAAGACCTCTGTATGGAAACGTTTAGTAAACACATCGCACAAACACGCAAAAGAGTACGGTTGCTTAGGTATTCCCTTCAGACCGTTTGGTCATTGGGATAGGTCGTGGGGAAATCCCAAATCCCACTACGTCCGTGAAAGTCTGCCGTTAAAATCACGTTAAGACCGGCGCTTGATCATCAGCTCCGTGAGGTTCTTCACTAACGTGTCTTTAATGCCTCACCTCACGCTGGTGTAGGGCCAGCAGTCAGTATTGACCAGCAAAGTCCTTAACATCGTTAACGTAAAGGTTACGACCCCAGTGAGCGCCATTCAGCCAGCCGCCCAAACGGTTTCAGCAAATTGGCTCGTGCTAGAGGGCCTCTCATTTCATTCCACTACCAACCATTAAAGCACAAACAATGGCTAATCAGGAAGCTGCCTGTATCAGGTGATGTATGTACATGTGGTAGATAAGCAGGTCTCTCAGCCTAAATGCGTTTGTCTGTTGCATTAACCAGCAAAACCGTGGTTGTCACGTGTTAATACAACCGCCATCGCCATCCTTTGTGCGAGTGATGGACATTTCCCGCAGGACATACACTGGTGTGGACAACATAAAGTGTTCAGATATTCTAGATACGCTGTGTCTTCTTAACCAAACAACTGGGACAAACATTTGACAAAGTTGTTGTCTCACTTGTTCTGCGTCTGACCTGCATTGTACAGGCGGCATGACCTGGTAATTAAAAGGCTCGGCGAACCTTGACTGATGCCAGGAGTCTCCCCCATCAGGTATCGACAGTCCAGGGATCGCACTTCACCGCGGCTAAGACTGGAGGTGATTAATGACTCGTGCAGGGTTGTAGTAAACCAACCCGCGGCCTTCTTTACGTCTCTTGTTATTATTTATTCCTTCAGATGTCACGCGCTTCGATTCCGTGGTGCAGCGTCTCATTGGAAGGTGGAGTCGTTCATCGGGACTAACGTGCAGGCTGGAGGCGTTCAACCCCTACCTCACACACCCGCCACCCTCGTAAATTATGCAGCTCGTATCTCGGGGAGCAGACTTTTCGGAGCCTGGCGTGATGGGCGTGTAAAATGGTCACCCTGTCGGAACCAGAGATGATTATTAAGTTGGCGTGAGTAGTACTCACACGTCCGATTCCAAACAGGCCACATCCGGGGATGCAACCCGTTCTGCTTGAACACAAAAGAGACCAGGCCTCACTTGGAATCGTTTTGATGCTCGAGAGCTGTCGAGTGTGTTGCAGGACGCGTGCGTTCGTTGGTCTCATTAGCACGCGCTAAATGTCACATTAACATGGTCATGGGCCATGGCGGGTGAACAGACCTCACCCTTTGGGAACCGAGTAAAGTTCACGCCGACATCCTGGAGTCGGTAGATTGTGCCAGACACACGGCAACAACAACAACCTCGTCTTTCTGTGACGCAGGTTTCAATCGTCCAGCTCCTAAAATAGCTCGAATGAAATCACCAGCAATACAAAGTTGTTTTTTTCTGCCACCAGACGAGGCACGAGATCCTATCGTCTGGCTGAAGAGCTTAAGAACACTTGATAAGTAGACAAACCTACCATTGTACGATTTACGGGAAGAAGCGACTGTTCCGGAATTAAACAATCGTCTTGAGGTTGAAACTTTAGAGGGTTCGGTTGTCTTCGTCTGTAGTCGGTTGTTGTAATGTATGTCTTGCTTGTGTTAACCTAATGGATTGGCTGTGTGTGTGTGTGAGAGAGGGTGAGAAACAGAAGAGCTGTGTACTTCTCCAGGGCAACACCAGACAAAGACCAGATCACAAACCAGACTAGCAGACGTCTGTTTTTTTTTTCTGTTTTATTGTCATACCGGAGTTTGTAGCATCGCGCGTCCTTTTAAGATTTCAATCGGATTAAAAATATTTTTTTTTGCTGGAAGTCTTTTATAGTTTATGGCTAGCGGCGTAGTATTACCTTTCAATACATTTCATTTACTCCTGCCTTACAAAGCTGTACAAACTTTTCTAAATGACTTTTGTGACTTTTGTCAATAACGGATATTTTTGCACTTAGAGTAATATTATTGTTGTTGATTCAGCTGTTTTCGCGAAAAAGCATCTTTGTGTCGTTCATTCTATGATTCTTATATGGTTACGAAGAGAAAAGAAAACTTTAATCTTGGTAATTTTTAAGAACCTATCACACCGTACTGTCAGCAATCTCTCTCTACTATCGCCATCTTCTAATTTGTTTGTCTGCGTCGGAAAATTCTGAATATTGCCGAGTGACCAAAAAATTGGAAATAATGCAATTTGTCTGAGATGCTTTACAAGAAGGTTGTGTGTGTGTCAGTGCGCGTGTGCGCCTGCCTTCTCATGACTGCAACCTTAGCCACGGTCGTTGTCGTAGTCGTAGTCTGGGGAGCAGTTTGCTGTAGGGTGTAGCCGTGTGTAATGCTGAGCCCTGCTTGGTAGGGTGTGGCTGTGCCGGCAAAGTACAATCTGTGGTCATCTGAACTTGACAGTTGAGATGAATGATAATTCCTTGGGAGCTGGATGTTGTTTGCCTCATTCCGTACTCGGTGACCTGTCTGCTCGAGAGTGTGTATGTGCGTGCTGACACGTGCGTGTGTCTCTGTTCCCATTGTTGTATTTTATTAGTTGTACCCGCGCAGATCCACCCGAGAAGTGTAGAGGTACAGACAAGACGATGCTTAGTCGCTTTGACTTCCACATCTGATGAGTTTGTCATAATTTGGGGTTTGAACCATTTGTGTTTCCTTCCCTCCCTCCTAACTCTCATGTGTGTGTGTTTATGTATCTGGTTGTATAGATACATATTAGTAACTGATCAGAAAATTTAATGACTGGGAGGGGCTGCAGCTGTCCTTACATAATAATGTATTGGCTAGGACAATCTTTTTTCTGTCTCCTCTCTGTCAATCCCTTGTCTCTGACCTTTTCACTTCATACATACTATTCTGAACACACCCTCATTACCTTCTTTTCCTTTTTCCTTCCATCCTTTCATTACTGTATTTTTTAATATTCGTTGCAATCGTTTGTCGTCTTTTCTAGAAGGGCGATAAACCGTCTTATCAAGATGGTTCAAAGGGGAGGTAAGCCTAGACTTTGACTGAAGCGCATCCCTGATGCAGAAAAGAAGCGGGTGGGGACTAAGGATGAGAGAGAAGGGAGGAGAGGACAGGCGGTGCGATGCTGGCGAGGAGGAAAAGCGTCTCGTGCACAGCGCCGCCTGCTTCCACAACAGAGCTTAGACATCATCGACAATAAACACTTGTGGCCAGGTTCGGATCCGCGGGATTTACGGTCGGTGGAGGCGAGATTTTGACGACCTAACGGTTATCGACGGAGGCTTCTGAATCAGAGTTTTGTTCTCAGCCCTTCACTCCTGTGATTGTGCCGCACACGGCGATGAGTCATCCTGTTATGTGTCATTTTCTTTCCTTTATTAACTTTTTTGCTTTTTTTTTCCTCCTTCCTTTACTTTTTCTCTTTCTGTTTTTTAGTTTTATAATCAAGGATTAATGAATGTCTTAAAATTGTACGAGGGTATAAATAAGATTCAAGACTAGAGGCTTTATGTTTTGACTGTCCAGAGGAGAGAAATGAGTGTGGAAGGCCGGGTAGAAGCAATAGGTAATCATTAGGAAATCACGACTGAACAGATTGTTGCAGAGGCGAGATTAGCATAGGTGTGGAGGGCGTCTGTAAAGCTGTTAGCCTCAGGCACGTGCATCATCAGCACGCGGTTTGCATCCGCAACGCGCCGGCTCGCGCCATAGCAGGACTGGAGAGAGAGAGAGGGTTGGCGCTCGGGCAGAGTGTGGCATGACGGGCAAGCACGCTCACGCACGAGCGAGCATGTGGTACATAGGCATTTGGCAGTCATAACAAAAACACCTCTGATGATATCAGCCACTGCCAGTGGAAGAGAACGGGTGTGATGATAACATAATTTTCTAGTAAGTCATGGAGATGATGATGGTGCGAGCCGCCGCGTGGCTCTTGTTTTTGTATGTTATTGTTTTTACCGTAAATCACAGACATATCTTCGTGAGTCTATCTCTCCCCGCCCTTTTCCTCTCCTGTTCTCTCGCCCTACCCTCTACGTGCACAGCTTGCATAAGTTGTTGAGGCAGTTCTGATGACTGTGCATGGAAAACAGTTGTGAGAGAGAAGACTTCCTGTCGTTAGTTCACGAATGTCGTGCTTAGTAATCCCCTTTGCACTAACTGCACCTGTAATACAATCGCTGTTCTTTCTTTTTTAAATCGTGATCAATCGTAAACTATTTTCAGGGTCTACACTTCAAACAGCCTTCTTACAAGTCTCACAGTTAGGCATGTTCAGAATTCGTCGCTTGTGTGAACATACAATTTTCATCTACTGGCTTGGAAACCGTTTTCCCGATAAAGAAACTTTTTGCAGCAAATAAGAATTAGTTCCAGTGCTGGAAGGAAACGGAAATTGGAAATTTACAACGATAAAGCTCGGATTTCCAGTCGTGTGATTCAGAGGTGACTTGTTGGGGTGGAAATATCGGGGCAAGGTTACCTGTGCACGGCGCTACCTGTACCGTTTGTTTGACATCACGTGACGATGCACTGCTGCATGCAGGACGATTCTGTGGACAGACCCGTGCTTCACCAAACGCTTGTATTCCGCCTCCTCAGCCGCATTCGATGGACGGATGGACGCCTCCTGGTTGTCTGAGCAGTTCGTGTTATGGATACAAACCACAGCCCCAACAGACGGGGAACCGGGGCCGGCGGCAATTCCGTGACCTCCGGGGCAGCAGGCAACCACCGGCGAGGGGCGGGTGGTGGAGTAGTCTTCCCAGCAGATGGCAGCCTGAGCCCTCGTCTCCTCGGTGCAAACAAAGTCAGCCTCGCGCTGGCTCCATCACCAAGGTTACGACAACCAGTCGTCGGCAGTCCTGTAAACGCAGACAAGGGTACCCGTTCAAGGACGGGTAGTTTTGGTAAGAGTAACCAGGACGAAGCCGTCGTGCTGGTCGCAAAGGGAGACGATTCATTTGGCGCTCGCAGCAAGCGAGGTCAACTTTACGGGTCGTCTCCCATAGTTGCAAGCATCAGGAGAAGTCAGCCTGTTGGAAACGGACTGACTAACTTTTCACGGAATGATTTCCCTGGCAGCGACGAAAGTGTCAGTACAGGTTCAGAGGGGCTCGGAACGACGAAGAGGAACTCTTACGGGGGGGAGGCAGGAATGTACGGCAGCAGTAATGGTGGCAGCCTATCCGGCGCTGGGGTGAGGAGGCGACACCATTCGTCGGATCGGGCGAGTATGGAGTGTGATAGAATGCCGATTCTGGCAGGTGACAGAGACCTTGCTCTGCAAGGCAGCCCGCGAGCGCGTGTGTCGATGGTTACTGATGCCAGCCCCGTGCTAAGGAACCGGGGCCGGCACGTGACTCTCGATAGGCCCGAGACTACACGAGGGCTGCTGGGAAGCCCCGATGACAGGACTAGCGAATCATCACAATCGTCGGCGAGAAGTTCCGTGCACAACACGCCGGGGTCGACCCCCACCAACAATGTTGGGTCGTCTGCCAGAGCTGGAGGAAACAGTCACGTGGGCAACACGCATCGAGTGACGTTCGATATGGGCTGCCTGTCAAAAGGACCAAGCAGTCCGCCGGCAGGTCCCTCCCAAGTCGCTCAGCACTCGCTGTTAAAGACTGTGACTTTCCGCTACCCCCACCTCTCGTCTCAAGGACTCGACCTCCCGGAAAGTGCCATTTTGACTAGCAGCTCGCTTGACCACGCGTTGCCTAGCAACAGTAGTAGGCAAAGCGAGATCACTCCCGGTGCAGAACTTCTGTCAACGAAGGAGGCCGTATGTTCCCCGCGGATTGGTGTCTCGAGTGGCTTGGTTCCAACGTCGAAGGGGGAGGGAGGTCACTTCCGGTCAGGCATGACCAGCGCCTTGTGCATGACGAAGTCCTCACGAGAGGGGCTGGCCTTGTACGGGCTCCTCTCGAAGGGTAGCCAGAGTGGTGCGTCTAGCCCTCTCGTGAAACATTCCCAGTCTGGATATGGGAGCCCGCTAGTCAGGCATCAAACCACCGCCGGACCGTCCAGTCCTCCCCTTCCCACTGGCGGGAGGGACGCCTCTAACGGTCCATCTAGCAGCAGCCCGCGCTCGGCCAGCGTGACGTCACTGTCTGCCTGCTCGTCCGTGACAGGCACCACCCCCAGCCCCGCGCCCAGCCCCGACATCTACCGGAGAAAGAACGGCTACGCGCGGTTCCTGGGGGAAATCTCAGCCGTGCTGTCCAAGAGGTCCATCGCGGACAGCTACGACTTGGACACGTGTTGGTTCTGTGGCCGGCCCATGACTGGACTGCCCGGCTTTGACTCTGGAGTCTTGCGGCAGGCTGGGGGTGTGGGGGCGGAGTGCGGGGGGCTGACGGATCTGCCGGACCTGAGTCAACGGACTTGCATTGGCTTCCGCCCTGGACTAAGGTAAGGCCAGCATGCGCATGCGTGTTAGAGACAGCGATACTGTTGTGAATACACATAAAGTTTCTGTTTTTTGTTTGTTTGTTTTTGTATTGGCATTTGTAATAATGATAAGTGTTGTGGTCATTGTCATCACGTTTTTCTGTGCCATCACTGTAACCATCGTCGCCTCCATCATCATCATCATCATCATCATCATCATCACGTAACAATCATCGTCATATTCAATGCTTTGCAGTAGCTTTATCAATTTTTATCATTTTTCTCATATTCCTTGGTCAGCAAGTAAAACAGGTAAGTAAATCCCTTTTCATCTTCTTATTTATTTTTCTCAGAATCCTTAAATAAATAAAAGCCCTATAATGTCCAATTACTAAAGACTAAGACTGGTTCTTAAACCACAACACACTATACTCTGTAGCAGTGTCGCAATGTCTTCAGGATCCAGGATCTCAAAATATATACGAGTGTAAGTAAAGATAAGAGCACGGGAAGTTTCGCCTACCTCTAGTCTCGTAAAACCCTTTTCTACAGCCTCAAGCCTGTTTAGAGTAAACAAACACTGACCGGTGAGTTTACACCAGTGGCTCAGAACTTCAGACCGCCAGTTTATTTATCTGTTTATAATTCTCCCTTAGTGAGCTTCGACATGTTCTTTGTACGAACATTAATTTCAAACAAAATGGATTGCGGTAGATGCTGTCGTTGGTGTGTTGTGGTTGGCAGGACGACGGTTTGACCGGCCTGTGAGCTACTTACACACTCGACACGAGAAACAATCTTTATCAATCATCCAAGATACCAAAGAGGAGAGGACTCTGACCACCCTCTACGGTTCAGGAGTCGCGATAATATCTGAGTTCCGAAAATAATGAAGATACTTGAGGTTTAGCGGCGGATATGGGGTGGCTGACTACATAATGATGAATACATAAAAATAAATATGCCTTGAATAATATTCCCATCTCAGTTATTAAAAACAAGATATAAAAATGAGGGGATTGTCTTTTTTTTTAATTTAACAAGACATTTTCTAAAAGGAACAAAATAATGGAATGCAAAAAGGAGAAGAAAAATTAATGACAGCGAAGAATGCGCAGGTGATGTAGTCTTGCAGGAAATGAATATCTGCAGGTCGGAATGATTCTGGTTGTTAGTCACGATCCCTCCTCCTCCTCCGCCAACCTGCTGTAGTACCTGGCTGTACCTGCGTCATTACCGGTTGGCAGCAGCTGGCAGGTGAGCAAGTCACCTGATGTGGAAGCTGGTGTCGTAAAGCAGTTGTGAGGATGGCAGTGGGCGGGCAAGGGGCTCGGGCGCCGCAGTTTCCTGCTGGTGGTGAAACCAGAGGCTGTAAATGTAGTGCCAGGGGCATGGCTCTTCAGGTGTCGACTTGCGGGACGAGCTGCCAACACCTGTGGTGTTCAGGTAACAGCAGCCTGCACTCAGGTTCTTCCTCCCTTGTCTCTGCGCAGTAAGTCACTTTTGATGCTCGTGTAGGCTCTGTACGGTTTCCGTTAGCCGAGTGTTCGTGGCAGGAGACAATTTGATTGCATGATCATTCCGTTTTCCATTCCAGTTGTTAAACAATCAGCAGGATCCATTTTGTTTCTAAAAATGTCAGGTCCACTTTAAAAAGAAAGAGGAACATCCAAACAACTTAGTCCGGTCTCGAGAATCTGTAAAATTTCAAGCAGAACGTGAGTGACTAACAAACACACACACAGGTACAAAACTGTTGGTTGTCAGAGAAGTCCCTCCCCTTTGTTCTCCCCCTCCTCCCCACCCCACTTAGCCTACCCCTTCTAAAGGAAGACTAATGGTAAGTTTGTGTGAGTGAGACTTGGCGAGGAGGAGGAGGGCCCGCATGGTAGAATCTGATGCACGAGCCAGTGCCTGCAGGTAAGGAGGAAGCCAGGTGTCGATGCTCGCTGCAGGAGTTAATCATCTCCAGGTAGGATGAAGAAACAGGTGAGTGAGTGAGAAGGATGGAGTCGGTATCAAGATATGTGCTTGGATTGACGATCGAGATTTCTCTCTCTCTCTCCTTCCACCACCCCCTCTTTCTCTCTCCATTGCACTTAATGTCTAAACTGAAGAATACGGTAATAAGTAACATGTTTTCTTTTTGCTTTTTCTCTCTTTGCTTTGCCTACAAACGCAAGAGAAGAGGAAAGAGAATTGAAACCTAAATATTTTGATAACATTTCCCTCCACCAGTTTAAGGGGGTGCATGAGACGGCCGGTTGCATACTAAAATAAAGTTCCCCAGCTTGCCATAAAATCCTCCTGGTGAGGCTTGGCAAAACCCAGCAAAGTCCATCGTGCTCTGAGGATGAAGCAGATGGTCCAGACATAAACCTTCAGTATTTTTCTAGCAGCATTCTCACAGACTGAAAAGACAAATCATCAAATCTTGAAAATCTGGTTCTTTCTCTCCTCCGACAAACTCTGTGTGGGGGGAAGGAGCGAGGGGAGGAGGATTGTTAAAGAAGAGCATCTCAGCCATTCCAGACCAAGTTTCTATTAAAAGCACAACATCGTATAAATAGAATTTAAGCCCGTTGAACTATAAAGGCCTCCTGCCGCATCTTAACATCAGCAGACATCCTTTCAAAGTCACCCTCCTGCCCGTACCCGTTATAATGCTACTTACCACGTGACCCGGCCATGGCATGGCTCGGAAAGATGGAGCTGGGAGGCAATTTGTCGGGCATTGCAACACACCTTTTGTTTCAGCTGTAAGTGGATCAATAGCGGGGTTCGTAGCTCGTAATTGCCCCAGTTATTTTGATGAATTTACAGCTAGGTGTTCCTGGCGGTAATGGAGAAGAGAAGTTGGGGAGGAGGGGGATGGATGGCCTGATGGGAGGAAAATCCCGGGGTAAGGTTGGAGTTAGAAGCGAACTAAGAGGAAACGAGACCCGGGGAATAGGGATGGGGAGGAAGGTCAGGTATGAGAAGTCTGCTGCCTCAGTCATCGTCTGATGGACGAGGGTGTCATGTGACAATTGGTTTGTATCCAAGAGCGAACCGAGGGCGGTCGCTCTTAGCAGCTTCCTCTGCCAGGAAGAAACTCATCCCCCGCTAGCTCCTGTGATCTTAAACGGTCGTTTGTATGTGTGGGTGGACATTTCGCTCCACCTGTTTAGTTTCAGAATTGGATTAATTGATTGATTAGTTGTTTCTTTTTCTCGATGTCAGTCGCTTTCTCATTTGCGAAGGCGGAGATGTTACTGGATTGTCTAGAATTGTCTAGTTTTTTCTAACCTGTTCTGACCGGTAATACAGGGAGCTGTGCTCACTGATGGTCATGGGCAGATAGGTGTCCTTCCTCTCTACCCTCTTTCAAACTCTACTCTAAAGACCTAAATAGGCAAGAAATGGAAGTTCGTGGCCTGACCATTTCCTCATGTGTTCTTTGAGGACATGATTGAGTCTGTATAATGATTGATGATGAGTTGCCTACGTGATCTTTCTCAGCCATCATTGACCAGATACATCTGGTGGGTCTTTACAGACACTCTTGGCCAAATCTTTTCCAACAGAGTGATTTTGGGTTTGAACCAGACATTACAGAAGTATGGCAGTGATTGCTCCTACTCCTTACACCGCCCTTTATCTCTTGGAACATGCAAAGAACAAGAATCTGATTTATTTCCACAGGACGAAAAGTCTGTAAAAGATCAGGTTTGAATGGAAACCTACCGCCCTAAACAAGCAAACATTTGTTACAGACAAAAATCGTTATTTTTTTAGAAGTTTTCTTTTCAAAGTTTGTCACTTTCACAACTTGTGAACTGCAGCTCGTGACCGAGTGTTAAAAGTTAGAAGTTTCAGAGTCAGCCTATGTGTAACCGAACATTTATTTGTGACTAGTGTTGCTGTAGTTTGGAGATAACGAGTGATGCATGTAACCCGATTCTCTCAATCTGTTGTGATATGCCAGGCTGGTATTTGCTCCGCCCACAAATAATCCTCCGTAAGAAAACACCAGAGAAAGGCAGTGCCATGTAGGTGAGTGCTGGAAAAAAAGTCTGCGAGTCGCGATTTATTGCCTGACATCAGGAGAATGGAAATGCGAATTCTTTCAGAAAGGAGCAGGAAAGTGAGGAGTTCAGATCGTGGAGTGGAAATCGAATAACTTGCGAGGATGAGTCCATGGTTATCTGTAAAGCAGTTCTGACTTCCCTGTTCCTCCTCAGCTGTTTGCACTGTCTTCACCTCGCCCCTGCCTCTCTCATCCCTGCCCCTAACCTCCTTCCCTCATCTTCATCCCTTTCTGTCCCCACAGTTCCAACGGTTCTGAAATTGATCGTCGGCCTCACCTCGACATGACTGCTCCACTTCCCACGTGCATCAAAAGACTGCAGCGGGATTTTTTTCAATGTTTCTGAGGACATGACAGCAGTCAATATTCTTTCAAAATTATAAGAGCATGGAACTGTCACAATAGTTCACTTTGTACTCGCTCCTCCAACCGTGGCGCCTGCAAGAGGTCATGGACGGGTCACAGACTGAGAACAGGTTACCCAAGCTGTATCGGCTTCCTATCCATCACCCAGTCCATCTTTTGTTTCTTAACCCCTCGTGTGTCAAGGGCATTAAAAGTTAGAGCACTACTTGCTGAAGTATGTTGAGCGGTTAAAAGGACATTGTAAACCCTCCATTGTTGTCGGGGAAAATTTACTGGAAGGCAATTGTGGCATTGATCATCATGTAGACGGGTTTGCTGGGTACAGGTGAATACAGGTAATCACCACAACATTTACCTCCATCTATTTTGTGTCAGGTAGGGAGGGATGAGCGGGAGGAACGCTGTGATGAAAAAAAAAAAAATGAAAGAGATGTGGTTAATAAACCAGGAACAATATTTTGTTATAATAAATTCTACTTACAACATCTACTAAAACTATTTATAACTTAAATTTATTTTAAAATTGTAAACTACTTTTTACTTACTGTATCTCTGTTTCCTAGAATCTCAGAGTATTGCATCCCCTCATGATTTTACTATTTAACAAGCCCAGCCTCAGATTATTCCTCCAAAGTTTATAACCCAGCCGTTAAAATATTGTTAGAGAAAGTAAAACGAGAAGACGTGGAGGTAAAGCAGGACAGGTTTTTAGAATAAACTTCTTGTAAAAAGTGTAAAACTCAAGCTGTAAACTTCAAATATGTTCGTTTTATGCTTTTGTCACGATAGCAATGCCTCCTTGATATCTCCTCTCTGTCATCTGAGCTCAAATCCTTCTGACGCAGTTAAGAGAAAGTCGATATGGTAATCTCTTCCCTGGGAGAGAAAAAAATTCCGTTTTTCGTTTCAGTAAGTATATCCCAGAAGCTGACTGGCTTGATACCCTGCTGTGGGTTTTGTTGTATCATCATCCTGACCATTATCGTCTGCCTGTGTTCACATAGTCTATCAATTAAGAGGCTGTTAATGTGACCCCGTGCTTGATATCTTGGACTTGTTTATTTGTATGTTGTTGTTTATTTTTTGTTCAGCCTTAGCGGAGGGGAAGATAACCTGGAGAAGCTGGCGGAGTTGGAGAGGCTGTTGGCGCAGGCGCAGACAGAAAAATTGAAGCTGGTGGAGGAGCAGGTATGTTGTTTATTTTCATTTTGTGATCTCAGAAATTTTTTTTAAAGGTACTTCTTCCTCCTTTATCAAAAATCTTTGATATCTTTTCCCTTTTTTTCCTCCTGGCATCACTTTAAATCAGGAATGCAGTACAACCACGATAGACTATGTGTAAGTAGAAGATTGAGGGCTGGGGCTAAAATTGAGGAGGAATTATTTTATATTTTGGGTTCGCTATCGCATACCCTACCACTGTTTCCTTAGAACTCAACACCACCACGACACTCCGCCAAAAAACTTTAACTCTTCTTTTTATTTCTGATTACTTTTCTGTTTCCGATTAATGTGTATGTACGATGGGGCGCGTGGATGAAGAAACAAGCGGAAAATGAGGATGAAGAATGTCTTAGCCCGTGTCCATCTGTTGATGGATCATCAAGTGTCTTTAGTTGGACATCGTGGAACAGGCGGCATGACAGATTTCCGTTTGAAAACGAGTAGTCTCTCTCCTCCCACGTTCGCTCGAGGTGGTCGTGTGGAAAGCACGGGTGATGATAGGACATCGGTTATAGAAACATAAAATATCCAGTGTCCCTGCTATCTATTGTGTGTGGATGTCGTGTAGATAGATGGGTGATGTGAGGAGGGAGATAACAGACGAGGAGGGTCTCGTGGTGCGGATCTCGTATTGCCCTCACTGAGGCAAGTAAGTCTCCAGTCATGCGATGTAATGTGTCCCCTCGTGCAACCGATACCTGCATTTGTCATCTTCCGGAACTTTCAGTTCTCACTAAATTTTTCGCTTTCATGGAAATATACACTTTCTTACACATCCTGTAGGCGCTCACGCGTGCACGCACACAAACAGAAAATGAGAGAAACCCATTCCTTATTCCTCACCGAGAGACACTCTTCCTTCCCTCCACCTTTCACTCACAAACACCCACCTGCAGAAAATGAAGACACGATGGAATGAAGAGATGGCGGAAGACATAAACACCTACGGAGGAAAGTGAAGGAGGAGGTAATAACGTGGATTGCAGCATCTTTACAGGCTTTTTTTCATTTTTCCCCTTTTTTTTCATTTCCCTCCTTGGTTTAATATTCTTAATGTTCTTTTCTGTGACACCTGAGCTGGAGTCCGCCTCCTGGCAGGCTTCAAGCAGTTATGTAATTGTTTTTTGTTTTCGTTCTCCGGAATCTCTCAGGATAAGACTGAGAAATATGACAGTTCCATCTCGCCCGCGTCTTTATTGTGCTTCATGCAGTGACTAGGAATGATGGGAGTCGAAGCTGGTTTCTAGAAGTAATTTCATCTTCTCTCGCAGACCACCTCATCTCCATCCTATCCATACAGACCATTCGTGTGCAGGTGAATGTGAGTGGGTAGGTGGGCATGCTCACAATGTGTAGTTGGAAGGACAGGGGATTTATTTATTCGTACATCATGTGTTGGGGTTTCTTCGCAAACTTAGCTTTTAAACTTTAAATGTCTTCCTCGTGCACTCGACCCCTGCCTTGAGCACAGCGGGTGAACATATCCTGACAAGTATTATTAACGCAGTACTTACCACTGGGTAGATAATATCGGCATTTGGATCAGATGTAATAAAGGCTTCTATTTTATTAATGACATTTACTGGATGATCAGTCCGCTGGTCAGGAGAGTGGATGAGCGCCTAATGAGGCTTTAACAAGAGGATTGTATGTAGGGTCAAAGGTCGAAGGCATGCAGCCGAGAGTAGGTGTGTATCACCAGGTTACAGGAAAGGTTAAGTTGAGGAACTACTAAACTCTAATATTATTTTTAAGAAAATATCCAGTGGTGTATAAAATATATTTGTTATTATTGGTGTATATAATATTAATATTGAGTTTATAAAGTGCATTTCTTGGTCAAGAAATATAAGTGTTAACACATTAAAAAATAATAAAAATAACAAAATCCTTTAAGTACATATGTGAAAAACTGAAGAGTGAGTGAAACAGCAATCTTTAGTATTCGAAAATATTTCATAAAGAGATCGGTTGTGAGGCCGGATTCGAAAGGAAGAAGAGCATTTGTTGAATCTCACCTGTCTGATGCTTGGCGCAGAGATAAGGCGACACAAGACCGACTCAGGTAGCAAGGCAGGCATCAGTATTTCAGGTAAGGGTATCATGAAGCAAGGCTGTGAAGACAACAGTACCACAGCATGGCCATCAGTGACAGCTCGGGCTGACAACCAGAGAAGCTCGCAAACAAATTGAGCTTTTCGACAATACGAGCGGCAATATTCTGGGCTCTTTGATGTTTGTCCAGTTAGTAAGATCGACAAACATTTTTTGATAGGTATTCAAGAAACAAAAGCCCCCCTTCTCCCAATAAAGGAATGACAGTTGGCCTTTCGCGATAAATCAGCTGATGACCCTCTCCTCTCAAAAGACCAAAGAAGCTGCTTGGAGAAAAGCATCAGTCTTAGTGGCCAATGCACCTTCCATCCGGTGTACTTGCGGTAAGCCGTGGGAAGTGACATCGGGGTGGTTTTTGCGACAGAAGGCGGCTGTCAGATCAAAGGCGGGTGTGGAGGGAAGCACCACGGGGTCGGTGGCGATCAATGGCCGAGACTGGCCTCCCTTGCGACGCCCGGCTTTGCCGCCCATTTATCGACTTCACCCACGGAGACGTGTCTTCCATCTTGCAAGATTCCAAGAAGGGAATCCAGAGAAGAGGACGATCGAGGCGGTGACCGAGCTTTTTGTCACGTGCGGAGTTCAGGGGTCTTGTCGGGCGAAGTGGCGGCAGACGAGTGTTTGTTGGTTTCGTTTGTTGTGTGAAAAGGAGCATCAGCATGGCTGACTGGCCCTATGACCGGTCTGTGTGGTGCCGTGCTGGCATCAGTCGAAATTCAAGCTGCACAAGTCCATGGTCCCTCCCATCTTGCTGTAAGGCTGCGAAACTTCGACCGTGTTGACCGACAGAAAGATCCAGGAATTGGAGATGAAATGCTTCAGCAGACGGCTACAGGGAACAGAAGACAAAGATTTTTGGAAGTTTGGTCATCGGTCTGGTGGGCAAAGAGAGAGTGCTTCTCTCTACAATTTTTTTTTTTTTTTTTTTGCGGTAATTGTTTCAGGTTCGTAGTTTCATCGTGCCCAGTCACCTGTGTGTGTGTGTCTTTTGCTATGTATTCCCCGCCCTTCTTAGACACCGCATGTGTTGGTTTTTTTTTTTTTAGTGCAGGACCCAGAACTGGCTGTAAACAAGGTTGGAGGCAAATTTCAACCCCACGAAGCAATTAGCCAGGTCTAAAATTAGCAGCAACAGGCCTCTCGACAGTTTTTACTACTACGTCAACTGACCTTTGGCTTCCGACACAGAATTTTCCAGCAGTTCCCGCGACCTCACGTCACCAGCTGTGACGAACGTAGTAGACGTTTCTTTGGTGCGTGCAGCGTCCACCGTAAAGTATACAGCCGTCGACAGTTGTAACGACCGTTGTGAACTCTGAACTCCGGTGTAGTTTTTGGCAATGTCGGCCCAGGCTGGCATTTTTAGCTCCTCTCTGTAACGATTACTTATTTTTAAAGCGAAGGTCTGATAATTTTATCGGTGGCGCAGGTCTGTAAGACATGGTTTGATGAGAGCTCATCAGCTTAGTTGTAAAGAAAGATTATTTGTGCGCAGCTGGCGGTGAATATTATGGTCCAGCCAAGGGATGTGCTTATTGTGAGTGGCATGGTTTTATTGGGCTCTTAAGTTCTTTCTCTGTTACTTTTTTCTTTCCTTTCTTTCGTGGTGGGTATCAGACGGTCGAGAGTCACTCGAAGCTTAATTCTTTGTTATAATTTTTGTGTTTTTTCATCGAAATCGTGAGAATGGCGACTGAAGGTGAGGTGTGCTGTATGTGCTTATATTTTATGTCAGACTTTGTGCTGTGTCCTCCACAGGTCCGTTTGCGGGAGTCGGAGATGGAGGCACTCACCAAAGAGCGTCAACGGAGCGAAGCTTTGGAGAGAGAGCTGCAAGCGGTCAAACTTCGAGAAAAAACTATGCAACAGGTAACCTTTGACCTTCGTCAAACACAATATAAGTAGGTGGCACTTAAACGCCGCCATAAACTTTTATCTAAAACTTTTTGAGCACCAAAGAGAAAAGAGAACTTTGTTCAAAGCAATGGTTGTGTTATTACAACTGGTGAAGAGTTGAGGTTCTGCAGTTGTCAGCAGGATTCAAAACTTTCACGCTTTCCTTCTTTCTTCTTTTTAAAAAAAATGTTGTTTGCTTGGAAAGAAAACGATTCGAGGACTAGACGAGAACTTAAAGCAAAGTTTGGTTTACCCTTTTTAACTTTCACCCTGCAGGACTACTTCTGTTCTCCAGTTCTTTCTCTGCCTTGTGGGTCTGGTTTCTTCCTCCCTTGTGGGCCTGCGCATCCGTCCTTATATGTTTGTCTGATGCAGGCGATAACATTCTTTACCTGTGAAGTCAGCTGTGGAGGTTTTTTTCTTTCAATGTTATCATTCCCTCCAGTGAAGATCATCGCCCAGATACTGATTCCACATTTTCGAGCTCTTTGTGTGGGAGGGCTACGAATTTGCCAGAGTTCATGGCAGTTATACAGGTTTTTGTTTGTTTGTTTTTGTATTTTGTTGTTGTTTTTTTTTGTTTTTTGTTTTTTTGTTTTTGTTTTTTTTTTTTAGGGGGAGGGTCGGTTTTGATGAAAACTATATACTTGTCAGTATTAATGAGACTTATACAATGCCATTGCTAGCATTACTAAAAGTCTCAGAACACCATTGTTTTCAAAATATTGTTTACAATTTTATGGATAATTTATAAGTTTATTTTCTTCATCCATGTTTTAGGGTTGATTTAAATTCATTTCGAGTTCAACGGTTTCTTTTAAATCATATTTACGAGTTCTTTTCTGACTTGAATGTGTCAAATCATTCATTTTTACCGGGCAAATGAAGACGATCACTGAAATGACAAAAAAAGGAAGATGACAACAAATCAATTAAAGGGAAAAGGTGAACCAGAAATATGGCCACCCACCCACGCCTACAACAAAACATGGCCTCCAGCAATTATTCAGCAAGTCACCCGATACCCGCATGTTTCCTTCTATTAGCAGGCAGATGACAAAGTATATTATCAGCAAAGTGTAGGGAGCGTACGATGAGAGGAACTCAATTTAGAAAATGTTTGCCTGCCTCAGATGCCCGCTACCTGCACATTGCCACCGACAGACGGCAGGGGGCGCCACCGTCGGTCTGACACCAGGACGACGCTGCTTCCTGTGCAAGGCATTATGGTGTATGGTTTCTAAACGCCGGGAATAAACGAGATTAAAGTGTACAGCCGGGGATTTGTGTAAGATGGCGCATCCTGTCATATGGCCTGCGTTAATTGCTGACAGATTTCTCCCTGCATTAAGTGAAATCGATGTGAAGACGGGTGGAACTCGTGTTGTGTGATTAGCTTTCTTCCTTCCTCACTTTATCTGCTCGTCTTGGCACTGTTGCCTTCCCTCGTTCAGTCTTTTCCTCGTTTACTCTCGATTTTTCCTTATAGGGCATCCTTCTGTCGTATTTTCAGCTTTGCTATCAAACTCCATACTCTTCGAGACAATTGTTAACCACTTTCTGGTTCTTGTGTAGAAGTAGTAGTCTTCGTCGGTTGTATTTATGTGTTCTTTCGTCAACTGTTCTTTTTTTAAAGTCTCATACGCAATCCGGATGCTATAATGTGGTTTCTGACATTAGTAGAAATTCAGATGGAAATTATTCATCAGTGATGTTTCTTTAGACAAAGAGTAGATGCATATTGGAACTCACTGTCGACTTATTTTAAATATTCACCAACAGCTTCAGTAACTCCGTAAATAACAGTCCAAAATTTGTCGAATTATTTTACCGTTTTGGTGATCGACAAAATACATTGTAATCTGCTTAAAACTCAGAGCCAGACAATATTCAGGTGATTTAAGAGGGAAAGTTCAAAAGTCCGCGAGGCAAATGATAGCCACTCCCTATTATAATTGGTAGTTTCATCTTCCCCCACATTTATTTTCTGTCCTCTCCTTGAACCATGTTCCATTCCTGCTCAGATGTGGTTCACGATTGGCTGAACAGTGCTGAAAGGTCATCATGGACCATCGGAGTCTGGAAAATGTCCATCTGGGCGAAGTTTTTATGTCTTGCTGTGTTTAAGTGTGGTTGTCAAATGGTTGCCTCGTTCTTTTATGATTTTCTCAAAGGTTTCATAAACTGTTCTTGACAATTCGTCTGTGAAAGTCAGAGCAGCAGATGTAAACATGTTTTCGTTGCATCTTTATCCTATCTGTGAGGTTTCTAATGATTAATTTTATCTCGTTTATGTTTTCTGTCAAGAATAATGCATGCTGGGTATCATTACAACTTTTTTGTCTTCTCCATAATAGTCTGACGGAAATTATTAAGCTCTTCGATAATACTGTACGATGTCTGTCCATGCCGATGTCTGGCTTCAATCGTCTATTGCCATCGTCATCTGCTTCTAGTCTTCATCGACGTTTCATCGACTTCCTCCTTATTATAGAAGATGCTGCCTTCTGTCTGTCACTAAGTTTATGGTTCTGCGATATGTCTGTGTGTGTGAAGAAACCTTTGGCTGTTGAACTTTCGGCTTTGTGCTGAGTTTCTTGACCGTCGTGCAGGTGTTCACAGTGAGGCTGTAAAAGTGCTATACTCCATACAATTAACAATTTTGACCCTTGCACTTATCAACACTTCGGAGGGGAGAGGTCAGGGGTCACGACGTTTGCTCGTGTCTTGACCACAGCAGGTGCAGTTCGGGGATGAAGGTGATAAAAATGTAGTTTGGCTGTCTTGCTGGAGGTACCTGGCGGTCGGTTAGTGCCCTCGGATAGACGGTGTACGGCAGGTGTGGCACGTGATTGAACGATACTAACCTGAACTTGTCTGGCGCCACTGCCAGTCACATCAGCCGCTAGGGCCAACTGGAACCGCGGTTTATGTCCTTTGCCTGAGATACCGCTCCAAGGCAATCAGTCTGTGTGGCCGAGGCCTGGAAGTCATGCGGAAATAGAAGTTTTGGTAAGCGTGTGTCTCGTCATTAGCAGGCTGCGCGAGCTTACTAAAGGCCATTTTAAACTCGGCTAATTTCCTCAAACGTTTGATAAATTTGTGTGTTAAGGTCACAGGAAATAGTGGTTTTGTGACCAACTTTGGTCAATGTGGTGTCCAAACCTTATTAGCCAGTTTATAGCGCTTCGGCACTATGCACGGTTAGCGGACAGTCATTATCGAATGAGACTGTGCCTCTGACAGTTATATTTTTATGTAACTTTATCTCCAAAACTCATTTTCCGCAATGTGCTTGGTTAAGAGGGGCAAAGGTTACTTCCACTTTTGCTACATATATGCTCTCCAATGTGGTTTCTACGTGACGCGTGTAAGGTATTTAAACACAGTTACGTTGGAGAATATGTTGGGTTAGGATTGGATTAAGACATTCATAGCATCACCTTTTCACTTCTGCCTCATAAATACTTAAATACGTGGTTTCTACGTGACGGTCACGTAAAATTTGTCAACCGTAAGATATTCGGCAATATACGTGCTTGTCGCACAAGACATTTATTCAGACGAGAAATCGTTGACTGTCTGTGTGCAGGCGAGGCCCCTGACGCGTTTCCTGCCCAACACCAGCCAGGACTTCGACCTGCGGCAGCACATCGAGCGCAGCGGCCACCACCTGGACATGTGTCCACACGTCATCGTCACCACCCACTCGTGTCGCGGCTTCCTGCACAAGATGGGCGGTCGCATCAAGACCTGGAAGAAGCGCTGGTTCGTCTTTGATCGCATGAAGCGCAAGGTGAGAATCGATCACGTGACATTTGGAAGAATGTGATTTTTTTATTTGGTGGAATGGGTAGAGAATGTTAGTTTAGTAATGGCTAACGTGATTCATTCATTCTACTTCTCATTCGTTTTCCTAACTTTATAAGCACTAGATTAACCGGATTTTTTTCAATCAACTTATCTTTGTGTGCAGGTGATGTACTTCTCAGACAAAACCGAGAGCAAATTAAAAGGGATGGTGTGCTTTCAGGCCATTGAGGAAGTTTATGTCGATCACCTGCGTACAGTGAAAAGCCCAAACCCAAAGTTGACCTTCTGCATGAAGACATTTGACAGGACTTACTTTCTGGTGGCGCCCACCCCAGAGACAATGACCATTTGGATAGATGTTCTCTTCACAGGAGCAGAGGGCTATCAGCAGTTCTATACATGAGAACTCGAGAGTGGGAGTGGCTGTGGGACTAAACTGTTTGTGGTTGAGTCAAAATCTGGTCAACAAAATGGTCGCAATGCCTTCAGCAGATCTTCTCAGCATGCACGTCCTCATTTTTTTACCTTTGAAAAAGCGGAATGCGCAAACCTGGTGCGAGATTATGTTGGTTACAACAGGAATACTGGGATTAGACACTTGCTCCATAGTTTTTATTATTTTGTTTTAAAGAATGCATTAACAAATGCGAAAAATAGGCAATGGAACCATCCTTTTCACAGTGCTAAGGCTAGTCTAAAAATATGCAAAGAGAAGTGAAAACAAATTCATAAATGCTAATGAAGGAAACAATGTATCTAAAAAAACATATATCTGAATTAATTATCTTGATCATCGTTAGAGAAATATTGGTGCAGAGGTTGTAAGGTTTTGCAGACTACTTTTACCTAAGATACAGTCAATGCAAACGTGTCTTTGACACCGGGTGTCGTGGCCCACCCGTGCCCTCCGTCGTTCAAACTGCTGTTGGTACTGTTGTCGCCTCGTGGACCTCGTCACCAACCTGCGACCTGACCATCCATACCTTACATCCTGTGCCTAACAGTGCTGCCCTCACTGGAGTACCTGGAGCAGCGAGGATCCAGTCGTTGGAAGGTGTTGCTGAGTGTGGCTGCTGTGTGTGTGTGAACCGTGGTGGTGACAATTGTTTGCCCGACAGTGATGGACTGGGGTCAGAGGGCAGCACAAGTCAAGAGCTTTACAATGTGTGATGGCGGTGTTTACGATATACAGTATGTGGATTGTGAAGACATTATGTCAGAGCATATGAGGTGAAATTTTATTTTGCAGACTGAATATGGGGCATTTTTTTTAAAGTTTTGAATGTGAAGATTTCGATTTAAGTAGATTGACTTACACACTTGCCATTAGTATCAAGATATATTTTGACCACAAACTTGATGTGAAATATTACTTAAATACTTCTGTTATTTAAAATAAGTATTTGTACACAGGAAGACAACCATAGTAAAGAAAGAATAAAGACTGCAAAGTACAGCGGACATTAAAAAGGATAAAAATAAATCGTGTCTTAAAAAAATGAAATGAAAATACGAATACTGATTTTATTTTTGGCGTTTTTTTTTTTTACTTGATTTACTCCAACATTCAGATTGCATGTAGCAAATGTAATCAAATGTTAAGGTAATGGTAATGAAGGTTATGTTTAATGTTTCAGGCTCTAGAAATAAAACTTTTTTAGTGTCAGTTAACGGGAGGTTGGTATTATGCAAGATCAACTGTTTGATGCATCAGTTGTTTACAGTTTATGCCTCATTAATCAGACCTTATTTGGATGTCATTGCAAGAGAAACTATTACCGACCGAAATATCGCAGCCCTTGTTGAGCTTGTCAACCGGAAGAAGAGAGGCAAAGTGGTCCTGACAATTAGAATGTTCAGATGTCAGCATTGCACAAGCAAAGGTCAGAGAGCGCAGTGCTCTGGTAATGAAAGCGAGGCTGTGAGAAAAAATAGTCCAACATATTGCTGCCAGCTTTGGATGCAGTTGAGAAATGGTTTAGTGATGTGTTTTGAAAACCTCTGTAAATGTCCTTTGACCTGAAGCGCTGTTTGGCGAATGAGGGACTGGGAGGGTTAGTAGGATGATTACAATGTTGTTATAGGAAGAATGTAGCAGAATCAAGTAGCTTTGATGTTTAAACTACTGGCGAACCATTCGTCTGTCCTTTGGTCACAGTGAAAGCCTTGGCCTCCATCATTCTGCATTTATATTGACGGGAACACCACTGGTTTACCTGTAATCGGTGGGTGCACACCAGTGGCTGTGATGTCAGAAAATGAGAAAAACTTGTTCACATGTGCTGTTGTGAGAGTGAATATATTACTGCGAGTGTTTGTGAGTGTTTGGACATGTGTATCGAATATGAATGGTATATTGGTTCCACTGGCCAGTCTGATTTTTTGCAAGCATGCTTGAGTACCACTGACATTCTTGGTTTTTTTCTTTTGAAATAGTGTGTTCTGGATGACCTATTCCTTGTTTCACAGTCGTCAGCCTTTTGGACACAAAATTATCCATTCAATTGCTGAAGATTTCTTAAAGTTTTGTTAAATAAAATTGAAGGTTTGTGTACGTTCCATTGAGTTCTTAAACGAGGGAACTAAACATTGCAGCGATTTTTATAAAATGACATTTAGCTCAGTTCTCGTGATTTTGTCCTATGTTTCTTGTCGTATTTTCGTTTTCATCATAATCATTCTATATCACTTTTCGGAAAGTATACGTAAAGAAAAATTTGACCGAAAAATACAGCAGTCCACTCTTTGTTTTATGTTCAACTTTTTTTGTGAATTAAAAGACTTGAAAAATAAACTAGGGATTTAAACAGTGAAATTTTTAATTTACACTTCACTTAGGATGAACTTACAAGTATTTTTTCAAATCACTATAGAGGTCCAAGTAAACATTTTAGAAGCTTTAAGCTAACTTTTATGTCATTTTGTGTGGCCAGTTGGTAGCCAACCCTGCTGTACCAGCAAGAGGACTGGCATTGATTATCGCACTACAGGTTAATGTGAACATCACACAATCATTCATTCCTGTCATTTGAAATTGTTTTTGTTCTGCTCTGTTGGCGCCCCTATAGATTTTTCGATCTCTCAACCTGGTTTTAAGTTTAACGTGTACCTGGTGTTTGTTCGAAGGAATAACAGCTTTGCCAAATGTATATTTAGATATTTTCTCTCACCAAGTTGAGACCAGATACGATTCACAGTTCAGATGCAGTCATTATTTCAGTATTTTGTGCATTTTTAGATGTTTAATTTGAAGCAATTCGCACATGAGTTTCTGGCCTGATAAAATGATAACAAAAAAGCACAACGACTGTCATTCACCTGTCACAAATGTAGAAGTATTGTCAGAGAATTTTAACAGATCTCAGCTAAAGAAAAGAATTTTATTTCAGAATCGTATTGAGCTTTCAGTGACTTGAAACTACTTCCACATAAAACATGGGACTGGCAGCTGAGAAAAGCATTTTAATGACTTTTTAATTTGGTTGTTTTTTTATGCTGTTTTTTTTATAAATGAAAACGTTCTATTACCATAATTTTGTAAATTGAAGATGTATGTTTCTGCTTATTTAAAATATTGAGATATGGAATGAATTGTTTTTAATGGACGATATCTTTCTTTCATTAAGTGGCATTTGTTTTACATTTTTATTTCCAGTTCTGCGCTTGTTGAATGCATGCTGAAAACACTGATATATTTGCATTTATTACAATTTATATTTTTAATTATTAGGTTTTTTTCCTTTGTACACGTTTTACTGCTTTCATTTTTACATGGCTTATGCTCAGTATGGTCCGAAGTCACATACACCTGCTTCAGTTCATGAAGAATGAGTATGTGTTTGTGTTTCATATTTTGTAGGCTGTCGAATGTAGGCTTCTAAAATTATTGGGATTCCTTTCTCTCTTTCTTTATTTCTTTCTTTCAACTGCCAAACTTGTAACGCCTTTTGTTTGGAGAAAACTCATTAGGAAGAGTACAGTAGACCCGTTGTGAGGGAGAGCCCTCGCTTCTTTGCGGAGGATGCTGTAGGCTGATTATCAGTAGTTTGTTAGGACACTGTACACTCATTATCCAAGCTGTTGCCCTGGCTTCGTGTGGAGAAGCTGGAGATTCCTTCCCGAGCTTGTCATCCGTCCCTCCCAGCACCTGCGCTCCGACAGTCGTTCTCGTATTTTCTCGCGGCGCGCGTGAAGTTGTGGAGATCTCCTTTCCTGGCATTTCCTGCCTGGTTCCTGACCTGGCGGTGTTCACACAACAAGACTAGATTGATGAACCACTCAGTCACTGCTAGTGCTTCCTGGCCTCACCATTGGCGCTGCTTTTGTCTATGGTTGCCATGGAGCCCTTTAGTCTCAGCGATAATCACAAAGAAAATGGAACGAACGTCCATGGTCTGTGATGCTGCCTGGACATGCTGAGGTTTATTTGTTCAGCAGTTTTTCAACAAGAGTAGGACAGTAGTTCAAAACCATCGCTTTGTACAGAATACAATTTGCTTTTATGTCCAAGGGTTAGTCAAGCAGGTGAGATTGATAGTGTTTTAACGAGGGCGTTCTGGATGACAAAACAAAACCAGAACAAAACAACCAACAAAACAAACTTCAAGCTTTGTCATTATAATCACAGTTTATGCTCGTGCACATGCACCAAAACAGTTTCATCACATTGAACTAGTCTCCTGCTCGTTTTCACAAAAACTTACTGCAACCGTGATACATTAAACGCATTGCAGGCTGTGCGAGCAGAATGATATACATCACGTGACCAAAACCAAAAAAATGTTTCAGTTACCGCAGTTCTTGCACGTGTAAACTTTCTTTTTATCATGGACTTGAAAGACGCAGAGAGTCATTAACAGCTGCCGCCTTTGTTTTACAGCTTGTGTGATAAATGTGCAGGCTTATGTTTTGACGAATATGTCAGCTGGTGTAAGGCATGGTGTCCAAGACTATTTATGGAAAAAAAGTATATTAAACCATTTTTTTTAATCAGAAAGGTGTGATGAATGCATCTGAAATTTATACTCGAACGCTGGAGACCGACGGTTTTACAAACATTCTATGGCATGTACAAGTTTGAGAGTGCTCAGACGTTTTTTAATTATTCTTCAGACATGTACATGCAAAGCACGCATGTCGAAATAAAGATATATAAGTATGTAAATGTTATTTGCTTTGTGTTTTGTCGACAGGATTGTTAGCTCGTGTGTGCATGTGGATTTCTTCGTCCTCTGTTTTTTTTTTTTTAATTCTGTTAGCATGGAAACTTTAGTTTTGTCATCAACACTTTTTCACTTGCCGACCTTTCTAATATTCATAACTATCATATGTCACAGTGTTGTAGCTCCTGTTCACTTACATTTTTCAGTGGAATGAAAAATGTGTGTGTGTGGAATATATATATATATGGAGTAAGTTTACATTCCATATCCTGGGTACCCGTATCAAACACCAGCTGCGGGTGGCGGGTGGCACCTACAGACGTCTTTGCAAAGTTTCTGTCGAGAAGTCTACGGTGACACACTGACCGTTGGTGTCGAGAAGTACGATAGACACACGCTTGTTGGCATCATCCGTGGATGTCCGACAGGTGGCACTGTCGTCAGGACTGGCATCGGTGACATCGACATTGTCCTCCGTTACCTGAGAGTCATTTCGTGAAAGAGATGAAAAATATGAAATATTTTGATTTCCAACAATTCTTAACTTTACATCCATTCTTTCTATCATTTGTATTCCTTTGTTGGTTCGTCTTTTACTCGCAGCCATTACTTTCCTCAATTGTTGTTATTAAAGTTGAAATCTCCTTTACACATATAACCACCCGTAGATAGTATATTGTCAAACCTCTACCTGAATTTTATTTTAAAAATCTGAATAGTAATGTTGATATCGAGCAGTTAATTTTATGTCCATTTTCCTTTTCAACAATAGAGACCTACTAGGACATACCTGGTCTTTTAGAGTTCCTGCTGTTCTTCCTGTGTCCCAGAGTCTTTTATCGCCATCTGTCGGCAAACATGAAGGTAAAGTAAAGTGTGACATGTAGAGACCATAACCGTTTAAATTCCTTATGACAAGATGCTTCTAACTGCCACCTAGTGTCTGGTGGTTGTGTGTCGAACATCTGAGCACAATGTTCTGTAGATAATGTCATCAAACCCTCCTTACCGAGCTGTCGGGGGTCTGTGAGACCCAGTTGTGTGGCCTCCTTCATGACCCCTCATTAGGTCAGCGCAAAAAAAAAAAGAGGAAATAATTTATTAGTTTTATTACCTATTTCCTACCATGGAAGGAGCCATCTTTTTCAGCTTCTTTTCTTCTGCGAATTTTCCTCGATGAAAATATAGTCATCATGGTATGTTTCATCCGATTTTAAAACTTAAAAACTATTATTATTATCATCATCATCATTATCATCATCATCATTATTATTATTCTTAAAGCTTTACCTGCTCGTTTCATTTTCTTCCTCGATTTGATGTCACTGATCGACACGTATGTATTGTCCAACGCGTCTGTGAAATAAAGAAATAATACTGATCATCGTCATCGGCGGTGGGATTAGAAAGATGAAAACAAGGACCAGAAAACTGTCGATGGCATTCGTGTTTACTCACCTGCCTTGGCTTTCCTTTTCCGCTCACAGATGTCGGTGATGGGTACATAGTCGTCCCCACTGTTGTCTGCCTCTGCTGTTTGGCAATAGAAAATTTATATTAATAAGTATTAATTATTCAATAAGTATTTTAGTGGACTCATACTACCAGCTTGCATAATTCTACAATTTATTGTCTCACTCACGCACACAAACACTTAGGTGATCCTCCACACACGCGCGTGCTCGCGTGTCTATCCATATCCTACTTTATATCATTATGTGTGCCTGAGTCTGCTCGTTCATGTCTGTTTTGTTGTTTTTCTGTCTGCTGGAATTACTTCACACCCACCTTTTTGGGCTTCTTTTCTTTCGCGAATTTTCCTGATCGAGACATACTCGTCAGTGGCAGTAACCGGAGCTGATGTTGGACCTTAGCGGGAAGAAATAGGAAATTTAAGAACATACACCTGACTCGTGCAAAAGACACAAACACATATTCTTTCTCTTTTATTCTCTTTCTTTCTCTACCTCTACCTCTACCTCTCTCTCTCACACAGAACATGTGTTTCAGTCCATATTGGCTCATATTCATAGAATACCTTTACCCACCCGACCTTGTCGGTCTGTCTGTCTGTCTGTCTGATTTTCTTTACATTCACCTTTTTGAACTTCTTTTCTTTTGCGAATTTTCCCGAGGGAAATATACTCATCAGCGCCAGTAACTGGATCCGATGTTAAGCCTCAACATAAAGAAATCAGATGTAAAAGAACAACACATACACATGCACGCACACTGACACATAGACACATGCCTATTCGCTGCTCAAGTACGTATGCGTGCGTCTGTTTGTCCATCTGTATGTTTGTATGTCTGTCAAAATTATTACACATCTACCTTTTACGGCTTGTTTTCTTTCGCGAATTTTCCTGATGGAAATATAGTCGTCAGGGCCAGCATCTGGATCTGATGATAAGAATAATGTGAAAATTGAGAAATGTGTGAGCATCACACACATGACCTCACACACGCACGCACACTACGTACACCCTCACCTGACCACAGACACACGTGCACACACACAGGTGCGCGCGAGCACACAGACTCACACACATAAACATGAACACTTTCACTCAGTCACACACATCGACTTACATGTCTGTCTGTCTGTCTGTCTGTCTCACGCACACACATAACCATACAACCACTTTGAATGCTGTACATGCATCCATCGGTTTTCCATCTCTGTCACGTGACACTCACCTGTTCGACTCTCTTGTCTCTCGAGAATCTCGCCTAAGTGATTGTAGTCGTCTGGACGAGCAACTTCACCTTGTCAAATCACAACATAATGAAATTAGAAATTTAATCCCAAGTTTCCCAAATAAATCCTCCCCCGCCCTCCCGCCATTGTGTGTGTACTTGCGACTACAGTAATGGAAAGATGAGTCACCTTCCGTCAGCTGAAGATCGTTGGTCTTCGAGTAAAGTTTGTCGGGTGAGCAGTCAGGACCTGAAACAAAGGCAGGTCTGACTAGTGTGAGTTTTATTCATGAATCATGTCCTCGAATTCCAGATTGTAGCGATAAAAGTCATACACACACAATGAAGAACCTTACAGAAAAGCTTGAAATTTGCCTCTATTCCCACCCGGTATATTGGTACCTGAAGTATTTAGGTGTAAGAAAGATAAAAGGTAGTAAAATGGGATTGATGAGGTGCCCACTTCCTACCCTATGTCCCTTTCCCTTTTCTCTTTACGTAGAAATTAAAAATTATTTAACAGAGTTTAGAAACAAAAATATGTTTGGGTCAGGAACTCACTTGACTCTCTATGTTGAGTGCTGTTGTCCAGAGAAGCAGGAAGATCGCCCGAGGCGGAAATCTTGGGAAGATGGTTTCTGACTTCTGTTTCGGTGTCGATGGTTTCGTAAAATCTGTCGGCTCCCACCCTGCCACTGACTGTTGGGGTTTCCAAGTCATCTGCCACGTTGCTGTAGTCGCCCCCGATACCCAGCAGTTGGTGCAAGCGACTGAACTCCCACAGGCCACCTGCGGGCAATCAGAATGTTGGAGGAAATAATTTCTTTGTAAGTCACACCTGTGGACATCTTAGAGGTCGTGAAAGTTTACCTCGATATAAAGAAAAAAAAAATTGTAACAAATTAGTCTGGGTACCCAAGTTTTTGTCATACAAACTTTTCCGACTGTAAGTTTGTCAGCTTTGTTTTTATGCCGCTTTTTTCAAGTGAAGCTTAATGATTAATTGAGTAGAGAAATAGTAAAACATTTGTACTCTTTCCTAACTTGTGGAGGTTGATAGCTTTCGGGAACTAAGTGGAAGGGGGAGCGAAGTGACGGGGAGTTTAAATAAATAATAATAATAATAAAACAACTGAGGGGAAGTAATGCGGTGATGTACCTGGTGACCTCCCGTCTCCCGACTACGGAACACATCAAATCGTTTCTGGAGGAGGCGGGGAGGGAAAGTGATAAATTTTACTCCGAGCCAGCGACTAAGGTACATCAGGGCCAAGCACCCGGTCATGTCAACAGATACTTTTAGATGAGGGTGGTGATGGTAAGAGGTGTGGAGGAAGTAGGGAGGAGAAGAGAAGAACAGCTTAATTGCCGCTTGTAATTATAAGGAAGATACACATTGCCGTCACTTTATGTGTTTTTTTCTCTAATTGTCATCCTGCTGTTTTTTTTTTCGCTCTCGTAAAATACACTCTTAAATAGTGAAACTCCTGTGTTTACACGCCTTCTAACACTTCGTTTAGACCTACCGGCGACACGTCAAACCGACAAAAATAAACAATAAAAAAAGAACATCCACCCAAGTAAAATACACCAAAGTGGAAACATAGACCAAAATAACCTAACAAATTTAGAAGGAGCAGACAAATGTGTGGATCTGAAAAGGTTTTAACTGTCCCCCGACATAAATATATGTACAGTATATATAAACCCACACTGCTTTATTTAAAGACTCGTCAGGATGCAGGTTTATTTTTGTCACTACCTTTACCGGTTGAGGTGATCTTGTCAACTTTCGATTCATCTGTTTTGAATCAAGCTTATTCCTGCTCAGCATCAGGCTAGCAAAACAGTGAAATACTTGTTCTCTTCCTGTCTTTTTAACTAATGAGGTTGATGGCTTGAGTACTGCAACGGGTGAGCATAAAAAAGTGAAGGTGTAGATAAAATTGTTTTCCTGTTATTTGTTCTCGTTGCCTCATCTCTCTTTCTCTCTGAGCAACTCTATCACTCATTGTTCACTTTCTCTCCCTCCTCCCCAACATATTTTTAACCCGTACCAACCATAAATATTTCTCTCTCATTGCTACCGACCCAAGATGTTGTCCAAGTCTTCCAATGTCGCTAAATGTACATCACAAACTATTTTTGTTTTTTTGCTTATTTAAAACCATTGGCTACATTTTAGAACAAAGATAATAGATGTCAATACTAAGCTTACTCCACAGCAACATCATCTACTAAATACAAAACTAAACATGATCCATAACCTTTCCACAGACAAAAACAAAATTTTCTAATGGACAAACAGTGTATTTTTGTCTGATTATCAATTAAATTATCATCCTTCCACCACCCAGACTCATCGCTACATTCGGCTTTATTTATAAAATTACAAAAACATAACATCCTAAGGATGGGCAACATGAGGAGGATGACCTCAAGTTCCAGTGAAATATTTCATTGAATTTCTAGGGTCGCATTGTATTGTATCATCGAGCTTAGAATGAAGGAACAAAAAAAGGTTGAGGATTGGCTTGGGCTTGTTGTTGTTGTTGTTGTTGTTGTTGTTGTTGTTGTTGTTGTTGATTCACTAAACCTAAAAGAAATTGTGGACAGATTTAGACTTTGCCATATTTTTAAGCTAATGAGGTTGATACATCGAAAATAAAATGAAAATTTGAGTAGGATCGTGAAAGGAAAATAAAAACAACATACAACGTGGATTTACGTGAACTCACATACATTTCAATATTTTTTTCTTTCTCTTTCTCTTACACTCAAACACAGATGGACAAGTATTATCTTCAAACCATTTTTAAATATTTTGAACAAAATATCTATCGCTCTTTCTTTCTGTAATAATGAAAACTATGTATGGTTGTGTGTGTGTGTTGGAGTGCGCGTGCGTGCTCGTGAAATATTTCCTACACCATTTGAAGTGAAAAACTTCAGCTGTTCGCTTGCACCGAGGAAGATATTCATTCATGTTGTTTCCTTCCTGAAAGTCGTGAAAACCAGCGAAAATGTGATCAGGAAAACAACTTGTCAAACAATGGATGATTTGTTTTCCCGATGCACTCAGTCCAGACATGGATGTATGAAACATGGTGACCTCACTTCTTCATCCACCATCACTGATATGTAGCATGATCATGTAGATTGTAGAGGGTCATCTTTTTTTTATCATATCTGTTGCATGATTTTGTTTGGAGATGACTGTAGTCACCAGTTGAAGTGTTTGTAGTGACAATGATTTTAAACAAACATTTTTTTCGCAATCTTAGAACCCACCCTTACCTTCTGTCCTCAAAATCCGCCTCCACTTGCAATAATTCCAGCTTCCACTGACATCTGAAGACATCCTGACGAACTGCCTGTAGATAGAATTGTAAATAAAATGGTTTAAAATGGTTAATGTGACAATTAGCTTGTGGAATTAGTACAAAACTTTTAGCTATCAACAGAATAATGTTTTATGATTCGTCGCATTTCTTCAAACAGATGTTTCAGAATTGACAGGAAAAATGTCTTTTTGTAGATTGTTAATGTAGGAGAGTGTCCAATGGTACAGAAACAGAACTGACAGTTCATTTAGGGTATTCTGTGAGCATGTTAAACATTTTTTCTTCCGTCTGTAGTCGCTCCATCTATTTAACTGATGAAAGTTTTAATGAAACATTAGACTGGTAAATACGATGGATAGAAAATGTGATACAGACCTTACTTTGCTGCGATCTGTAAAGGAGGAGTTAAAATGGAATGTAAGAAAAGCAAACAAACAAACAAACAAACAAACAAACAAGCAAACAAACAAACAAACAAACAAGCAAACATTATATTGTTGAAACAAAGTACTTTATTAGCACTTTACTGTCATAGAATAGAATACAGTCTTCTCGCTCTTTCTTACCGTTCTCTCTCTCTCCTTGGTCATTTCAGTTTTTTTAATTCTGTCTGGTATCAATGTTTCAGACAGTGAGTTGCTGTCACTTAGTTCTGCAATTTTTATGTTGTCTTTTGTAGTCACTTGCTTTTTTAAGTGACTGTGAATGACCGATGGTCTCTAGACAACAGGTCAGTACCATAATCTCTCTCTTTATCTGTCTCAGTCTCTTTTGGCATTTGAAATGTTAGTGTGTCTAGAAATCAACATTTCTCTCCTGTTGTTTGTTGTGATTTACTGTTACTTATTTACACAATTTTCACCTTGCTCTGTGCAATTTGAGAAGCGAATGGCCTAAAAAAGAAAGTGCAGTTCATTTCAGTTTTTTTCCTCAGCTCAGTTCTTTTCTCTTGCATCCAATTCAATTCAAGTCTTTCCTTTGAATTTTTTAAGCACATAAAAACTTAGTTTTCCTGATTTTTTAAATTTTGTGTTCGCTTGTTTTAATATCATCATTCACTGGGTGCTGACACTAAAAGCTAATCACCTGTAACATTTTCCATGTAATGTTGTGTTTCTTGTTTTCCACGTGATGTCATTACACTAGAATATAATCAGAATGTTTTAAATGACTAGTTGTGTAGATGTGAGACTAGAGTATGTATAAAACAGTATACAGTTGTCATGACAGTCACACCAGGGAGATGGCTGACTGCCAAGATGTTTTTTCTCTACTGGGTAGCTAACAGGACCTTGTAATATTTTTTTCGATATAAAGTAATACTTCCTGTGTACAGGAAAACGAGAATGATCATAATCACAATTGATGCTGGTGTTATTTATATCGTAAATACAAGTCCGATGTAGAACAATGGATGATAAGTAATGGGTGAACACTCGGTTGATGGCAGAAAATAGTGTTTACAGAATGAGGTTGATTAACTGCGAGAAGATTTATGTGTCTGTGTCTGCGGTGCGACCACCCTACAAAAATCGGTGATGTTCATTATATTTAGGAAAAGTATTTTTAGCGAGTGTATCAAAACAGACGAGTAGCTGCATGAGGATTATTTAAATGCACAAAATTCACATAAAAATATGTTAGAGAGATGATCGAAATTGTTTACAAAATATCTACACCTCATTCAAACCTTGGTATATATTTTTATTATTTCTGCAGGTCGATACTCACCAACTACACTTCTGTGTGCCCTCGATGTCAGCCGGTACACAATGAAGAAGACAGTTAAAGCGATGACCAAGATAACTACAGAGACGACGAGAGGAATCCACAATTTCTTGTCGTGAATGCTTCCTGTAACACAATGTTTACATAGTAATCCATCCTCAGTTTGCTGTTTGTATTTTATACCTTTTTTCGTTTTAGTTTTTTTTCCAATTTTTAGAAATGAAAATATTAAAAAAGTCAAGATAAGGAGAATACTATAAATGAGATTTTCTTAAATTCTGTGTCATGACTGATGGGGTTACACGAGAGAATGGGTGAGATGTGCTCACCTTCTTCAGGTTTGTCTGTTGTGGTGGACTTCTGCTGCTCTGTAGTAGTGATGGTCTTCGGGGTGGCAGTCATGTCTGGAAGAAAGAAAATGAAGGGATGAGAGTGTAAGCAGTATCAAGAGTAAATACTCCTGTGTGAGGACAGACTAACACCAACTCCAATTGTTTGAGGCACTGTTGCTGCTACTCTCAGTGATTTAAGATATTGTCATCCATGTTCTCATTCTCTTCCGCTCCTTATCATCTTTTTTTTCTCTCTCTTTCTGTGTATGGTTGTGTGTGTGTGGATGGGTATGTTTGTGCATGCATTCATGTGAGAATATTTTACAAATCTCATTCGTTGTCTCTCTCTCTCTCTCTCTCTCTCCTACACACATACTAAAAATATTCACGAACTATATAAATCCTCATCCATAAACCCACTTTTCTATCACTAACATAACTACAATACATACCATTCTCACTGGCAGTTAACACAACATCCAACATCAAGACACAAGACCATAAGATATGACTTCCCATCATTCAGAGTGTGAGTGTAAAGGGTAATGAGACAAATCCAAGTCTCAGGACACATGGGGAAATATATTGGGGAAGTACAGACTGACAGTAAGTACATCAGTTGCTTCCCTGTAAAGTTGTCAACAAAAAGCTCATTGTTCTCAGTTCAGCACAGGAAGCATTTAGGTGAAAACTACTTACTATGAAGTGATGCCGGATATGTCTTCGTGATTATTGAACTAATTACTTGGTGAAATGTGAATTCTCACAAATACGTCAGCATCACCAATGGCACGGTTTCTAATTTTAGCACTCATGTAAACTTTGACCTTATATAGTTCTGTCTGTTAAGACGATCAGATTATTTTTTTAAAAAAAGCTTCTAATGAAGTCCCCTTACAGAAGTATGTTGATCTCCCCTTACAGAAGTATGTTATCTACTAAATTGTTTCGTTGCTCAGCTCGACTGAATTATCATCGAGAACACACAAGCAAGTAAGCAAAATGCATTAAAGAAAATATTTTTCTTGGTAATTGAATCCAAACATAAATTGTTACATCTCAGGTCTCTGTACATAAATTACAATGCGCTTTTTGCATGTATATTCGCTTTTTAATCGCTGTAATTTTACATTAACATTAATGAGCAAAGAATGAGAGAAAGGACAGAAAATGAAAGATACTTTGTACAAACATGAATTATTACTATTGTGTACGTGATAAGGTAGCTGCTTTTAAATACTCATTGCTTCATTAACACACACACACACACTTTACTCATGTAAAATATGTATCATTAAACAAAAAGATCCGATGGACAATATCAGGCCTTGTCTCTCCTGGTAAAAGGTAGCTGAGTCCATGGCCAAACTAGTGTTGTGTGGGATGTTGTAAGACCATTATATCTTCATGCCTCTCAGACAATCATTTTAACATGTGTTTCAGGTTATTTAAAGTGAGGCAGCGGTTTGGTATATCAAATAATAAATAAACAAATATTGAAAACGACACGGTAGTACAAAAACCTGTACCGAATAATCCTTTATTTATTTTACAGAATCAAGGTCTTAAAACAGGAAGTTAAAAATTTCTCTTTATTAATGAGTAATAATACATTTAATAATTATAAACGTGATAAAAATCCTATAACAATTTGAAATCATGCATAAAAAAGCGGGTGTTTTATTTACATTTAAAACAATGTCATCCTGTAAATTATACGAAGGCAAATAGTATATTTCTCAATTAAAAAAAAAAAATAACTATTTTTCTGTTACGGATGGTAAACAGTTGCTGATCATAAAAGTAACGACTTCTTACCTGTTTCAGCCGATGAATTGCTAGAAGACTGCATGACTGCAACAGTTGGAAGCATGCAAAGAGAACTACCTTTAGTTTCGAACACAATCACTGAGTATAAATGTTCATTTCACATGTGTCTCAAGTATCATCTCGCCCTGTAGTTTAGCCTAATTTATACCAGTACATACAAACTGTATATATATTCTTCAATTTCTATATAACAAATATTACAACAACTCATGTGATCAGTCGTTAGACCGTGATGCTGTTTAGCTTTGCGCAGGGAACTAAAATCTCGTATTTTAGAAGAAAAAAAACTTACTTGAAATGTTCATCTCGATCATTTTAGACAAATCCTCAAAAGAAACCGAGAATAGAAATTCTGTGTCTGAAGACTTGACTTGTTCAGAGAATTCTATTTCGTTGCCAGAGCTGGCAATACGACAGGAATTAGACCAATCTGACAGACTGTATGTGCTGTTGTTACGAAATATTTTGCACAGGTCCGGGATGTTATTATTATCGCTCAGTCTGGAAACCTTAACGAGGTACACGTGATTATGAGAACAGTTTTCCCATGACACCAAGAAGGTGATGTTGATGAGTTCATTTTCCGCCGCACGAAGACTGTTACCTGTGAAGTTTACAAACTCCATCCTGGCACCTGGAAAAACATCATGAACATCACCTTTTGTGTATGTTGTCACAGTTAATTTACCGAGTATTAGACGAACATTTTCTCAGACACATCAACGATAGAAACATCAATGACTTTACTCATTGTATTTTTAATTCAATAATATGTTGTAAATATACAATAAAATTTATTACACGCTGTGTATGATGATAATGATCTTTTAAAAAAGTGTATAAAATATTTTGTTTAGATAATGATGAACCATGCATGATGAACAATGACATACCAGGGCTTCTGCTTACGCAAAAAATTGCGTACAGTACGCATTAAAAGTTCGGAGGACCCCTTCAATTTTCGTCAATGGGGTCCCCTTCAAATTTGGGCGAAGAACAGGGACCCCTTAAAAATCTAAAGAAGGGGTCCCTGGGACCCCAAAGAATTGAGCCTTAGCAGAAGCCCTGACATACAAATAGCTTCTGATGTAGGCAATGTTGTAATATCATGTATACACCAATATGATTATGCGTTATTTCAGGTTTCATTTGAAACCCCGGGGAAAGGTCAGTGAACTATAGTCAAGGATACACAGGAACCAGCGACCTAAAGGAGACTATACTTTGTGACAACACCAGATGGAGGAAGAGGTGCTTCAGGTGTCATTCAGTGTAAAAAGAACCAAAACGACTTTTATGTAAATGTAAACATTTAGTTTCTCATATTTTGTTTGTCATAATATTGCCTTGGCACCTCACTTTCAATTATTTCATGCATTTTTGCATAGAAGAAAGCTTATGAAAACCTATGGTCATTTCGAAGTATTAAAAGTATGTGTGTTATTTAGAATATAGAAAGTAGGAACTAATTAAGATAACCGAAAGTAATTCTCTTCCCACCAGGAAGAGGTCAGACTGGCAGAGACGGGCAACACCCATGATCAGCTGTTAAATCACGTGTCGTGCTTTATTTCTCAAAAATAAATGTTTTACTTTTTAAGACAAATTTAGACCTTTTAATAATGTTGGATAATCTGTTAAAATTTTCAAAAAAGAGTGTCCTGATTGAAAATTTTTGATGATGGGCTGCTATGAATTTTTTTTGTTCTGTTACTTTGATATTTGTGCGATGTTAATGTGAGATGATGCCCAGAGTTCTTGAACAACATTCTTGTAAAAATATTGAAACAAACGACATGTTTGAAAAATTACTTACATATTTCCGCTGAACACGTAGCCTCATACATCAAAGATAATAATACGGCCGAAGACAGTAAGCCCTTCATGAGGAGATATTGTGCATCCGCCTCTGGCCACAACAGGAAGTGTAAATACATGATGCACGACGAACTTGTGTAAATATTCAGAAATGTCTTATGTCCTTCCGGTAAACTAGACAATAGCAACCTTCCGTATAGCAACAACACAAAGACATTGGAAATTGAAGAGTTGAAATGTAGAGAGTGTAATTAAATTTAACTCATTACAAATCAGATTAATGCTTCCTAATGCACGTGCATACTTTACCACAGTAAGGGAGATAATTATAATAGATATGGTTTTTAGTTACGGCATTTAATTCTATCTACTTTTCCTTGCTTGAGGGTTCCTGTAGTTTTCTGAGAGCCTTAGACATCTCTACGGATCACAAGGATCTCTGAGACAGACATACACAGCACAGAGATGGTGACGTCATGAGATCCGTTGATTACGGTAACACGGTAAGTTGCAAGTCGACCTCGTGACGGACTAGGATCCGCCGACTCACGTTTGTAAGTAAAAGACATCGGGAAACCACGGAAACATCCGGTCCCTACAACACGGGCAGTGAGAGGAAGACAACTTATCGAAAACAGAAAATAGAATAAAATTTACCGACTCGTACTGCACAGCGTGTCCACAAATGCTGCGCTACGCCATCATCATAAAAAAAATAAATAAATAAATAAAATAAGAAGAAGAAAACAAAAAAACCCACAAGCAAACGTCATGGTATTTTTTATTTGTTTTACAATTATAATAACAGCAACAAAAAATAATAATAATAACAACAACAATAATCACAACAACAACAACAACAACAACAACACCACCAATTAAACGTAAATGTGAAAGTCTTGTTCTAGAGTTAGACATTAATTCATTTTCCAACAAACCGAGGGAAAGGAAGAGAAAGAGATACAATGCAGACCAGAGTAAATTTAACAAGTTCACCTTTAATCTTTCAAATGGACTCTTATTTTCATAAAGATTCCTTGATAATGTTTAACGATTGTTCTGGTACCGTAACAGGATTGAATACGTGCATCTATAATCTACATCCATCTGTATGAACAGCTGAAACATTTGCTTTTTCACCTACTCACCCACCTTTCAGTTACATGATAAATGTTAATGTCAATGAAGAAAGCCTTTGCTACAACTGATGAAGCTGCTAAATGTTTTTGTTTACCTGTCGCAGCTGAAGAAGACATCAAAGTAGATGGTGTGGAGGGATGTTCCGCTGGAATGTTAAACACTTGTATAAACTTTGTGTCCATTCATGAACGTGAATACAGCTTAGTACATTAGGTATCTCAACATAAATGACATATTCTTCGCAAGAAATAGCCTTAAAAGATATGTTTAGGTGACTCATAAAAAGATATATTTCCCAGAGTACTATAAATCAGTTTCACCTACGGCTAAAAAGACGATAGTAAATACGAACTTTATTTTCTACACAAACTCACAGAACTTTACAACATTGCGATTTGACACACACAGTGATCTCGTAAAAAATATAAAATGAATGAATAGAATGGAAAAAATAGATGAAAGAAGCAAGAAAGACACAGGAAACAAAATACTAAGAAAGGGGGACGAGGAATGAATTAGAAAGTGAACAAATATTTCATTTGTAATAACAATGCGCATAACGGTTACTCTAAAGTTTCATTTCATATTTTGAAAAAACACGACTTTGAGGAATATTTATCACTTCCTCGTAAAAATACTTAAAGAAAGCTAAGGTCACAATAACATCCTGTTATGTATGTTAAATGGTATAAAGACAGGAACACAAAACAGACAAAGCAATACATCAAAACGAAACACTTCCAGGTCACAGTCACTGACAAGAGGGATAGAAACATCTTCCTCTCACCTCTTAGTGTTGACATCTTTGCAAAAACTTGCACTGTAAAGAAAGATTCGCTTCAGAAGTTTTTTTTTCACCCATAGTCTTTAAAAATAAATGACAATCAAAACAATGTAAACTGTTGTCTTGGTTTATTTGCTAGAAGCAGCAGAGGAACAAATTTTCACTTTTCCTTCTCCTGCTTCTGTAAAAGGCTGATGGCAGAAGGTATAAACTTGTCTTGTTTCTCCACTCTTAATTATCTTTTCTTCTATCTGTAATTCTCTTTAATTGTGTTATGTAAGTTCTGATTCAGATTAATTATTTTCATGACACCTGTAAAGTGAAGTATTTTGCTGTGTTGTTCTCGTTAACTCACCTGTTATATCAACAGACTTTTCCTCAGAGAAATTGAGAGAAGAAATGAAGAATGTGAATTTCCTGTCAGAATAGGAGGCTTGTTTGGAGAATTCTATTTCCTTGCTTGAGTTAACCGTGCGACATAAAGATGAATCAGACACTCTGCATAATCCATTTGTACACCACATTTTGCAAAGTTCTGTATCTGTACCATTTATTACAAGGCTTATCACCTTGAGCAGATAAACATGATTGTGAGAGCAGTTTTCCATCGCTGGGTAAAATGTAATCTTGATAAGTTCATTTTCAGATACCCGAAGAACGCCACCCGTAATATTCACAAACTCCAGTCTGACACCTGGAAACCAACGTACAAGTCTTCATCTGAGGTCAGTCTTAGAAGTAATTAATTTAACTTTACATTTTCTTTCCTACATTTACCAAGAATATAAACATCCACGACTCTGCCCTACGTTTTGTGTATTAATGCTTCCTGAGTACATAGTCAAGTACATGGTGTCAACTGTATCGTGTATTGTGTTTCTTAGAAAAGAATGTACTATGTACAAAAATCCATATCTTAAGGATGACGTCATGAGCGAATAATAAATGTAATGTGGAACTTGTTATGTATATAAAAGATTATTTAAATATTATTTGTAGAAAATAATGCGAATAAAAGCGATTATCCGGAGGTAAGACTGGTCAAGGACCAGCTGAGTTCCTTAAGGCCATTATTAACATTAGTAAATGGACAAAGTACCGAAGCATCAATCGTTCACTGGACTGGCAAATATATTGTCAAACAAGCTAGCACTTGTTGATCAAAGTTTAAGTGTCCCGAAAGTTTTTCGTGAAACCATGGACTATTGCACACAACTTAGACAAACATTCCACGACATTTGTCCTTTAAGGAAGAAAATTTACAGACAATAAGTTGACACCTCTTGCTTTACTTATGAAAACCTAATAAAATACCTTTTACTGAAGAATTAATAAACACAAATAATCATTAACAATTAAAATAAGAAATTCACTCAGATGGTTCGATATATACTTTACAGTTAAAAATGTGACTAGACGGGTAATTCAAATGAAGTTCTCTCTAAGCCAAGTTCAGGTCCATACATCAAGATACCTGCTTCAAGGATGTGAATTTGTGTCTAAAGCGTTTTAGTAAAAGTTGTAAGTACGAAGCTCACAAGGGTTGAGTTCGGCATTACTCACATGTTTCTAGACAACAAGTTTCTCCTAGCATCAGAAAGACCATGATGGGTAAACACAATGAACTTTTCATCTTGATGGATGTCACTACCAAACGACACATTAACTCGTATGTTAGACACAAGGTTCTGTAGAAACATCCAGTTCGTTTAACAGGAATTTTAGCTTAGGGAAGTAGAGTGTTAGTACACTTGGTATTTAACAATGTTGAAACTAAGGTAATCCACTCTTTATTTTGTTCCCTGTTTACTTCTTCTCAGACTCCTTCTCTCTGTCTCCACCCTCACTAATGCTCTACGATGAAAGTAAACTGCATGTTGTATTAATTTTTCAGAAATACGCTGATTTATGTAAACAAAAATTATGTAAAGTGTGTTATTAATGCCTCTTACATTCTAGATTGTCAGGGTTAGTTGACAGCAATCCTACTTTGATATTACAATTTGCCACTTTAACATTTTAGAAACGGTAATAAGTTGCATTGATATGCATAATATGTATATATGTTTGTGTGTTTCGGGCATTTATTTAATGATTGTATGTAATCTTTTTATTATAATTATTAATCAATGTTATTAATTAATTCATATGAATGTAATCACCCTTGAAATGAGCCTCAATAAACATGTTCGTACTTGCATGTTTGACTGATGGGCGATGTCTGAACTTCACGTTTAAAGGACTACTAGGGAGCAATACTTTTATAATCATTATATGAAAGCTCTGAGCTTTTACCAAAGAAAGACACAAGATGATGGAAGTAGTAATGATTATAACGACGATGCTTTTCTAGAGAACTAAGCTGTATGTTAATAAATCGTACATACATTATCTTTAAAGTGTATAGTAACTGTATAGTATAGACATTTTTAAATAGTTAAGGTAAGGAATCTTGTGGGATTTTCTTCTCTGTTATTTCCTTGTGTTTTCGAAAGCAGCGCCGAGAGAACTCGCTTCCCACATCGTGAAGATGAGATATCAGACGATTGTTGCACACCGGTCAGTAAGACACATCTTGCTCGAAAGCAAGCGAACAGTTCATTAAAAACATGATAGAAATATAACCTAATGAAGTGTACCGTTCCATGTCTTCACATAGACAGTAATCACTCTTAAAGCACTTGTCAAAACGGAAGTAAAAACTACTTCATTAGATAACTCCATGAATAATGCAGTGTTAAAAAAACAAACTAATGATCCACAAAAGAGAGAAGAAAAAAGAGAAAATGAAGGGAGAGATAAAGAAAAGGAAAAAGAAAATAAATGTGAAAGGAAGGACTGAAAGTGACTCAACCCTGTTAATAAGTATTGGGTTCAAATTAATCGTCTGTTAGGTGGAAATAAAGTCAACAACTTTGTCACGGATTTAAGGAAATAGAAACCCATTATGAAGTTTACTTGTTCATTTTTCTTTTCCTGTTTCTCAGTAACTACACACAAATAAAGAAGGTCATCGTAACATCCCGTTGTGTTTCCCGTTGCACATTGTGTGGTAATGAGTTAATTAAAATCATCGAGATAAGATGGGAAACAAGCTATGCTTAATATTTATACTAGTGTTGTAAATGTCATAAGATCCATAAAATCTGTATTTCTTGACCATTGTCTTAGATATCAGTAGAGCCCATAATACAAAGTGTGTTTTGGGTAGGATTTGTGGACAAAGACCAACAGAAATAAATTTTCTCACCTTTATGGAGTGATGCGTTTCTTGCAGCTACTTTGACTGCAGAAGAGAATAATTATTAAGAATGAGTATTTTATTCGTGAAAAAGTTTCAGATAATATAAATATAGTTTTTGTATATCAATTAGAAAATTAGATAACAAAGCCTTACTCTCTTTTGTTTCCTTTTTCTTATTCTCCATTTCTCTCTTCATTTATCACTATCAACACTTTCTCAAGTTTTCTTACAAAAGGTAGATAACCGAGGGAATAAACAGTTGTTTTCTTTTGTCTCCCTTGTTTCTCACCTACTTTTGCTCAGTGAATTGTTTCTTATTCCTGTCTAAACTAGTAAACTTGAGTAACTCTGTATGTTAGAATTGTTATAGATAACAGTATAAGCTCAATGAATAAATCCAACATTACATTAAACCTTTTGTACTGGAAGCCAGGATACTTCTCTACAGACGACACAAATGATGAAGAAACTAAAGCAATACTGTTTAATTTCTTAGAAGTTTTCATAGCTTTGCTTAGAGAAGTCACATATTCAGTACCAGACAGATAACATTTTTTGCAGAAATCTTTGTACTCTAGTATAAATTCCAGTCGTTATATGAACTCAGTTCTACAGAAAAAAACTATATAATAATTCTGTCGATTAGATTAATCTTTTGTTTAACAGGATAATTTTCTGTGTAATCTTGACTTACCTTGTATTACAGTAACAACAGGCTTTACATTGTCAGCTGTAACCGAGAAGATAAGTCTTGTAAGCTGGAGTTCTGCTTGTCGAGAGAACTTTATTTTATCTTTGGAACTACACAAGTGACATGGATAACTGTTATCAGTAATCATATAGGTGTCATTCTCAAATATTACTTTGCAAAAGTCCATCCTCTTGAAATCGTTCTTCACACCACTAGCCACAGTAACGATGTACGAATGATTCCCAGAGCAGTTTCTCGTGTCCAGGTAAAATGTAATATTGATGAAGTCGTTTTCAAACACCTGAATAACGTCCCCTGTGCCATTCACAAACTTCAGTCTGGCACCTGAAAATGATGAGAACATTTATTTGTTGTGTGTGATGACATAGCATCGGGGATATTAATTTACTAGAGAGGAGAGATTTATATAAGATAAAATAATAATAATAATATATCTTGTATACATGATGCGTTATATGTAACAGGTAATGTTAAGTAACGAATTACACATGTAATGATTTTTAATTGTATAAAGGATAAGTATATGTAGTAAATGTTTACATGCCTTTTTTTCAAAGAAAAGCCGTTAGGGTTTCACGGGGTCAGATTAAGATACTAGTGTGTGATACTGTTTCAGAAAGACTGGAAGTGTAATATCTCTGAAAGTATTGTGAAAGAAGGGATGCTGGACACAATACTCACAAACATCCTGAGAACAACTAATCCAGTGAATCAGATGGAGCAGCACGTACACCAACCTCTTCATACCCATCTTCATGATGACACTGGTGTGGCGACAAGGAGATGTTGATACAAAGTCCTGTTACTGGATTTAAACATGGTTTCACACCTTTCTATTTCCTTGGAATAAGGACTCAGTTGCAGTTGGGGAAGCTGTAACCACCATAGCTAGAGAATCGAAATGTTTAAGATTAAACTTTCTAAAAGGAAGTAAAATGTGAGCAGCGATCTTTTTTATCCGAGACATCTTCTCTATAAATATCTTAGAAGTAACTGATAAGAAAGAAAATTTTTGAAATACTTAATTGATCACATTTATTGCAAGTGTTTATTGAGTATGCACTATAAGATTCCTACAAATGTGTTTTAACATAATTTTTTAGTTATTTTTAAAGGTGAGGACATGTCTGTTGGTCTCTGCACACAGACTCACTAAAATTATTCATGTAAACTTGCTTCCCTGGGAAAATAGTATTATGGTAATAAAATAGACATATTTATATAGACATTAGGTGTCAAATATGTTCTGTAACCACCCAATGTCTATTGAATATAACCATGAAATATGGTGAATGAAATACAAAGTACAAAAGATGTAAATTAAACCTACTTATTGTTATAGTATTTAACTTGTCCTTATGTCATTACTTGAACGTTGTAAGTCAAGGCATATATGGCTGAAACATTTGTAAAACTGTAAGAAGGCCCTCGGGTCCCCTACAAAAAAAAAAAAAAGCTTCACCAGCTAGTGATCCGTTCTCGCACCTAGTATAAATTGTCTATAATGTGTTTTAATTTCTTTGCTGGCTCCTGATTATATCTCTAAGCTTACCCTTCATTCCAGACAGAAGACTCCGCTCTTCGTCTGATGACCGTCTCCTCACTTTTCCTGTCACCACAACAACAACATATGGCCACAGGATCTTTAGTCACTGCGCTGCAAAACAATGGAACTCTTCCTTTCTACATCCGCAACCTTCCCATCATTAAATGTTTGAAATATGCACTGAAGAAACAATTCTTCCTTGAGCAGTACTTCTAGCAGCAGTCAACACGATGGTAGCCACTTGTCAACCCGTCCTGCCCCGTTTCCGTTTATTGTTAATTCCCTACTCGTCTTCTTCTGCGGAATCTTAGCCTTTGTCTCAAGCGCTAAGAGCTCTCCTCTTACGAGCGTGACTATGCATTATAGTAATTTCGCGATGATGGTGATGCACTGATGATGATGATGATGATGATGGTGATGATGCATGCCAGCTGTCTCCGCCTCTCTGTGGACCGATCTGCTCCATGTCTGTCTGGGTCTCCCATCCCTGCGCCTCCCCTGTGGGTTCCAGACCAACTCTTGTTGACGAATGTCCGAATTTTGGTAGTGATGATGTTTGTCACACGCCATGTCTCAGATCCATACAGAAGGACTAACTTTACATTTGTGTTAAAGATGCGTATCTTGGTGTGCAGAGACGTAACCTTGGAGTTTCAGAAAGATTGCAGGGTGTGGAATACAAGCCTAGCCTTTTTTTACCTCGCTTCCTACATCTTCATCTGTACCTCCATCTTTGCTGACTATGCTGCCAAGGTAGGTGAAGCGGTCAGACTCTGTAATACATTCTCCATGTAGTTGGAGTGGGGCTTCTTGCTTGTCGTTGACCTGCATTACCTCCGTCTTCGTGATGAGCGGAGTGAGCTTTGTCTGTGTGTGTTGCTGCTTGTGGGACAACAGGCTGGTGTCATCCGCAAAGTCGAGATCCGCAAGTTGCCTGGAGACGGTCCAATGAACCCCCGCTCACAACCGTTCACACAGCCGCTTGAACACACACACACACACTCACTCAGCCAGCGGTGGCACACGACATACCTATCGAACCTTTAATGAACGTAGACCACAACAAAGACAAAATGAACGGCATAAATAAGAAGTTTAATTAAATGTAGATGCAAATGAAAAAAGAGAAGAAAAAAATGAGTGAAGAGATACAGTTACGCGTACACAAGCAAGAAAACAGGGGACTACCCCATGCAAAACAAAGTGGTAATGAGAGATGTTAGTAAGGGAAATAATAAAAAAAAACTGCCAAACACCAGCACACAATGCGGCACAGTACTGTTAGAGTTCTTGCCCCTGAGGCGTTGAGGCGTGACGTTAGATGTGAACTCTGTTCACACTGTCTCGTTCACTGTCTGTGGCCTTACACGACTCTCGTGCTGACCACCACTTCACTGTCTGTCCGATGTTCACAGGGACCTTTGCTGGTCCACAGTCCCAGCTGCCTCGTTGACCACACGAGGCAGGACCAGACGACGAAGGCGATGGAACGAAGAAATGAAGGGAGGACGAAAGGTAGGACGGTTGAGACTCCGCACACGCAGGGGCGGAAAGGGCGCTGAAGAATGAGATGACGAATTTGAAGAAACGAAGAGACGACAAGAACCAGGACGAGGTCAACAAGATCACTCGAAGATACGAAGAATGGAAGAAGTTCAGATGAAAAAGATGACAAGGACGATAAAATGATAAAGATGAAAAAATGTCAAAAGCCTGTGGAGAAAATAAAAGAACAACTGTCAAAAGGTGGCCTTAGCATGAATCAAAAAACTTCCCACTCCATGACCCACCTATAGCTATGACCTGATGCAGCTCTATCGAGTTGTACTTTTAAAATTCAAACAACAAAAGGGTGCGCGACAAGTGCGCTACCCGGCAGACACATCTCTAAATCAACAAGTTATGGGGTACTTTATTACAGCCCCTCTCTTCGCAAATAAAGTATGAACCCTAGCTTACAGTAAACATAGACTCACACATACACATGCGCAGCCTCTCGTCCGTTAATCTCGGCTTCCACTTACATACAAAATATTGCAAAATCGCTGAAAAATCACTCACTCGCCCACGCGGGTTGTGATGGTGTCCGGCGGTCACCCGCTCACAACCAATAGTACTGAAAGCCCTCTCCCGTCTCACACAGACCCTGGTGGTCACTGCTGGCTGCTGTGTCCACTCACAGTACCCGCCTTCCAGTCCACCCCTACCCTAGTGGTCACTACCTGCTAGAGTGTCCACTCACAGTACCCGCCTTCCAGTCCACCCCTAGCCAAGTGGTCACTACTGACTAGAGTGTCCACTAACAGTACCCGCCTATTGCTACAACAAGCATCAGACTCAGCATCAAGCAGAAGACGCGTGACGTAACATGGGTATGACGTCAGGCGTTGTTATTACGTCAGGCGTTGCTACAGTCAGGGAAAAAGGCCTTGACCTTCCCCCGCGAACCGGCTAAAAATAGCCTGGACTATGACGTCAGACGTCGTCTGCTGTAAGCCTTTCTATTTCCGGTGCATCCCCGGCACTGAGAGAAACACAGAAACATGGCTGACACGTGACAGAGGTTAAAGGTGGTTCTTATCATGATCCAGTCTATGACGATCAGGAAGATTGCCTCGCTCCAGTAATTTTAATTATATTCGAGGTGATTGGTTTGCATGTATGATGTCCTGCCCTACAGATACATCTTAGTTCTCAAAGGCTTAGAGAACAATTTTAAAAGTTTACTTTCACAATTAGCCCTTGCAGACCCTCAGTGAGCTACATCAAAATGTGTTTGTTAAGTGTTGTCAAAAGAAAACTAAATAAAATTTTGTAAAAAAAAAAAATACCTTAAACTCGTTAAGAGAGGTCCGTGCAGCATCCTCCCATCACATGATGAGCTCCTACTCGTCCGCCATCAGGTCTTGAGTAGTCAGGAATGACGTTTACACAGTTTCTCGGACACCCGAAGATGGCTACTAAAATCCCGTGTTCATGACAGGGTAATCATACCCCAGTCTTTTTCAAGTCTGTATTTTATCAGGGGCATTCATTTCCATTAACATTCACTTTATGAACATGCAAGAAACGACATCCTCCGGCGACCAGATGACCCCACCCCACCACACCCTGAGGGTATTACACGAGCAGATTCACGATGAGTTGTAAAACGACTGGTACACCCGATGTAATTTGTTGACACATCGTGCACTTTTTTTTTATATTTCCAATCTTATTTAAACATTTACACGCATAATCTCACCAGCGTTGCCTCGTCGTCTTAGTGACGTCAGCCAGAATATAGAGACGACGAGAAGAGCGATGACCAAAATAGCAACAAGGCCGATGAGGAAATTCGTCCAGTCGTTAGCGTGCAAGCCTGCTGTAAGACAAGGTTCATATCTTACATGTTCTTTTATTAACTTTGTCTTCGTGGTATCTATTTTAATTTTTAAAAAGTAGGAATACAATTTTTTAAACAGTTTTAAAAAGTAACAAAATAAACAAGGTTTTATCCGAATTCCATCCACGGTGTGTTCTGTAAGTTTTGCCTCTGACAGGATCACACACGAGTCTCGGTCATGTGTACTTACTGGCCTCGATGGACCAAGTTGATGTTTGTTGTTGCTTTGTGTTACCGACGGTCGTCGTTGTGGCTGTCGCGTCTGGAAGAAAACAAAACAATGGAAGGACGAGAGTATGTGTCACGAGGAATAACTCCTGTGTCAGGACAAACATAGAGTACAACAGCGAATCTGCTCATTCTTTACATTAACATTTTGTAATTATTCTGTATTTATTCTGTAATTATTGTATTTGCCCAGGCTTCTCATTTCTTGACCTACTGTGCTTATTTATTTGTCTAGCCTGCAGCTGAAACACCCATTAAATGTGAAGAAATCGTGATACTGTTGCTTCTACTTTGTGTGATTTAATCAACTATCATCAATTAATGACAGACTGAATTTTGTTTTATCTCTCCCTCACTCGTTCCAACTCACTTCCTCCCTTTGTAGACAATTCCAAGCATCAATGCACAGGACCATTACCATTATTAATTCGTATAAAAGTGAAATAAGGGTTAAGTTGGGAAAGTACGGGTTCATGTACATTAATGTTGGTTTTTTTCTTGTGAAGGCTTTGATTCAAAAGAATTTTTTTTTTAACATAGAAATAAATTTTCTCACCTTTGGAGATCGATGACTTTCTTGCAAATATATTGACTGCAGAAGGTAAAAATTATTAAGAAATAGTATTTTATCAGTAAACAAGTATCCGATAATACAAATTTAGTTTTTCTAGGTTAAATAATAAATAATAAATCCCTTCTCTCGTTTGTTTCCTTTTCATCGCTCTCTACTTCTCTGTTTGTTTATCACCATCGAACTTTCTCCAGTTTCCTTACAAAAGGCAGATAACTGATAACTGAGGAAATAAACAGTTGTGTTTTCTTTTGTCTCCCTTGTCTGCCCCTCCACCTTTTTTCATCCCAGTGAATTGTTTCTTATTCCTGTCTAAACTAGTCAATTCGAGTAACATGTTAAAATTGTTAGAGATAAGTGTAAGATTAATTTGGTTAGTCACGAGCTCGATTAATAAATTCCGCATTACACTAAAACTTTAGTATCATATCCTCCAGGATATTTCTCTACAGACTACACAAATGATAAAGAAACTAAAACAATACTGTTTAATTTCCTAGAAGTTTTATCGCTTTTCCTAGACAAGTCACATGTTCTGTACCATAGAGATAACATTTTGCAGAAATCTGTTGACTCTAGGGAAAATTCCAGTCGGTTTACGAACTCAGTTCTACAGTCAAAACTATAAATAATCCTGTCGATTAGATTACTCCTCTGGATAACAGGATAATTTTCTGTGTATCCTTCACTTACCTGTTATATTTACAGTATCAACAGGCTTGACATTGTCAGCTGTAACCGAGAAGATAAGTTTTGTAAGCTGGAGTTCTGCTCGTCGAGAGAACTTTATTTTATCTTTGGAACTACACAAGCGACATGGATGACTGTTATCAGAAATCCTGTAGGTGTCATTCTTAAATATTACTTTGCAAATATCCGTCCGTGAATCATTCTTCATAAGACTAGTCACAATAACGATGTACGAATGATTCCCAGGGCAGTTTCCCGTGTCCAGGTAAAATGTAATATTGATGAGGTCGTTGTCAAACACCTGAAGAACGTCACGTGTGCCATTCACAAACTTCAGTCTGGCACCTGGAAATAATAACAGTTCCTTTTGTGTGTGTTGACGTCACATCCGGTAGTGTAAATCAAATACCGAGCCGCCATATTGAGTTATTTAAGATAAAATAATAGTCATGGTGTTCTGTGTACACATTATGATTATTTATTTATGATAAAGGTAATATGAAGAAGCGAATTACACATGTAATGATTATTGGTATACGGGATATTCATATATACTAATGTTTGCATCCATGTTTTTCTTTGCTTTATTGTTTTTCACAGGAGAATAGCATTTATGGTTTAAAGTGGCGAGTTTAAGATACTAGTGTGTGATATTGTTTCAGAAAGACTGAGAGTGTGATATCTCTGAAAGTATTGTGAGAGAAGGGATGCTGGACACAATACTCACAAACATCCTGAGAACAACTAATCCAGTGAATCAGATGGAGCAGCACGTACACCAACCTCTTCATCCCCATCTTCATGATGACACTGGTGAGGCGACAAGTAGATGTTTATACAAAGTCCTGTTACATGGTTTCACACCTTTTTGTTTCCTTGGAGCAAGAACTTGTGCACAGTTCGGGAAGATGTAACTGCCATAACTAGAGAATCGAAATGTTTAACTAAAACATTACAACGTACGAAAGAAATGAAACCTACTTAATATTATATTATTTAAATTGTCCTTATGTTATTACTTTAACGTTGTAAGCCAAGACATATATATGGCTCAAACATTTATGAAACTGTAATAAGCTAATAAAAAAACCCACACTTTTTGTATTATCTACCCATCCGTTCTCGCATCCAGAACAAACTGTGCTTTGTTTCATTGCTTTGCAGGCTCATACCCTGACTGTTTCTCAAAACATATCTTCCCCAACATCCCAGACAACAAGCTCTCAGTGTGATGACGGTCTTCTTACTATTTCTGTCACGAAAACAACAACAAATGGTCACAGGATTTTTATTGACTGTGCAGAGAAACAATGGAACTTTTCTCCATCTTGGACATCTGTATCTATCCGCCACTGAATCTTTTAACTGTGAACTGAAGAAACAGTTCTTCCTTGAGCATTTCTCATAAAAGCTGGTCCTTTGTCTCCCCTCTCTCTCCCTTTTTCCGTTTATTGCTTCTTCCTTACTCGTCTTCCTCTGCCAAATCTTAGTTTTTGTTAAATGATTGAAATTATTCTCTTCAACACAGACAAGCACACAAATGTGCACGTGCACACACACACACACACTCAGACGAGAAGAAAGGAGGGACAGAGAGAGGATAGACATAAAGCCCCTGTATACTGTGTCAACAATGCTTTGGTTCTATAATAAACTTTAAAAATTCTAATGTCACAAACAGGTGAATGTTATTGTGTTGTAGGCTGCTTGTTGTTTCCAGATCATCAATGTCCATAAACTTACGGCTACTAAGTTGAAGAATGGATTCCAGTGAAACGATCAACAAAGAAACTGCAAGCTGGTCTGACGAGATGTAACCAATGATATTCATTCTTTCTTTCTCACACGTCAGCAGTGCCTTCACACACACAGTAGAGACTAGAACTTCACATCACTTTATTTCGTATTAAAAGTACAAACAATAGTAAACAGCTGAAAAAGCTTTCAGCTCCATTTTTAGTTGACCTCCGTTCAACAGGAACATGTGCAAGTAAGAGTTTCTTGAGTAAAAACAGGTGACTGGACATTACACTGGACACACTCGGTGGTCCCTGAACAAAGTCTGCTGTCAGAAACACTGCAAAAAGTAGTTTGAGAGTTTAAAAAATTACTGATTTCTTAAAAATCGTGCCATCAACATTGTGATGAGAAGAAACCTTAACGTTCAACAAAATGAACTAATTTGACAAAAAATTACTTTTAAAGTAGTCTCCTTAGTAAATAAACTTATGTAACGAAGTAAAAAAGACCTCACGCTTACTCGGGGAGAACCGTGCAGCATCCTTCCATCACTCGTACTCGTCCTCCATCACTGCTCCAGGTTAGTATTCAAGCTGTTTACCCAGTCTCTTACCGAAACCGAGGTGTGTCGACAAGCTACCCGAAGACGGCTGATAAAATTCCATATTCGTGGAACTAAGGTAGAACTACAAGTCGGTATTTTATCAGGAATGTTGATTGCCCATAACTTTTTTCATTCAAGCTAAATATGGCGGAGATCCCAATTAATTTAGTAAACCATAGTGAATAAAGAATAATTTTAGACCCAACAAATAAAGTGGACAGATACAATGATACAGAACTGTTTGGTGTAGCAAACGCCATTCATAAATTGAACAGTGCAATTAATATGATGCCCTTTCCCCAGTCGTTATTTTGTTTCCAAATTAAATAAATGTAATATTTCAATTATCTAGTACTCACCTAATATAATCCTCTAACATGATTAGGTCCAAAAATTTAAAAAAACACGCTGTATATCTCATACATCTCACATCACATCACATTAGCCACATCTATCACTACTTGTTAAAAGGTTGTCACAGACGATTACAATTTGTTGACACATCTGTACATTTGATTTATTTGTTTACACTCTTGTTTACACATTTAAACTCACCAGCTTCACCCCTACGTCCTTTCGTCCGCCTACACACAGAGATGACGACCAGAGCGATGACCAACATAACCAAAGCGCCGATGATTAAATTTCTCCAGTCATCAACATGAAAACGTGCTGCAAGAGAAGATACCTGATACATACTACTTTGATTAACTTTGTCTTCGAGTAATGTATTTTATTTCCTAAAAATGAAACGAAAGGACTTCAAAAGAGTGAAAACAAGTAAACAATGTTTTGTCCGAATCCTGTCTCTCTGTTCAAGTTTTTCCACTGACAGTGTCACACACGAGTCTCGGTCACGTGTACTCACTGGCCCCTGTGGTGGTTGACCAAGTAGATGTTTGTTGTGGCTTTATAGTACTGACGGTCGTCGTTGTGGCTGTAGTATCTGAAAGAAAAGAAAACAATGGAAGGCGAACGTGTGTGTCACGAGGAATAATTCCTGTCAGGAAAAAGGATAAAGTACAACAGCGAATCGACTCATTCTTCATTTGCTGTGCATGATGAACAATGACATTTAAGTCTGATGTAAACAATGTTGTAATATCATGTATACACCAATATGATTATGCGGTATTGCAGGTTGCATTTGAAACCCCGGACAATGGCCAGAGAACTATAGTCAAGGATACACAGGAACTTAGACGACCTAATGGAGACTGTACTTTGTGACAGCACAAAAGGGAGGAGGAGGTGCTTCAGGTGTCATGCAGTGTAAACAGAAAAAATATTTCTTTTCTCCTAATATTGCCTTGGCACCTCACTTTAAATTATTTCACACATTTTTGCATAGAAGAAAGCTTATGAAAACCTCTGGTCATTTCGAAGTATTAAAAGTATGTGAGGTATTTAGAATATAGAAAGTAGGAGCTAATTAAGATAACTGAGAGTAATTCTCTTTCTACCAGGAGGTCAGACTGGTAGAGACATCCATACTCAGCTGTTAAATCATGGCTTTATTTCTTAAAAATAAATGTTTCACTTGTGAAGACAAATTTAGACATTTTAATTATATTGGGTAATCTGTCAAAATTTCCAAAAAAAAAAGAGTGTTCTGAATGAACATTTTTTTATGATGGACTGCTTTGATTTTTTTCGGTGCTGTTAATTTGAGATTGGTGTGATGTTAATTTGAGTGTGATTACGCATGAAAAAAATTCACCTTTAATCTTACAAATGAAGTTTTATTTCGATGAAGATTCCTTGATAATGTTTGACAATTGTTCTTGTGCCATAACAGGGTTGAATACGTGCACCTACAATCTACAGACTTGTATGAACACCTGTAACATTTGCCTTTCCACATGCTAACCCAGCTTTCAGTTACAAAATAAATTTTAATGATAAATTTTAACTGAAGAAAGCAGCCGGTGAAACTGCAAAATGCATTTGTTTACCTGTCGCAGCTGAAGAAGATATCCAATTAGATCGTGTGGAGGGATGTTCCGAATGACACTCTAATAAACTTTGCTTTCATTGGTGGAATGCAACTTAGTGGATGGAGCTTAGTACATTAGATATCTCGACATTAATAACATATTCTTCACAGGCAATAGCTCTTTAAAAGAATCAAACTCTGCTGAAGGAAGTAACACTTCTGTACATGGTAAAGACATATTTTAATTGTGGGAAATCATCGTCAATCTGACAACATTGGCAAGCGTATGTGAAAGTCGTGAATCTTCTAAATGTTTCTTCGTTGTATACAAAAACATCAAAAACTTTTATAAATTTTCATAATCAGCACTTGGTAAAGAGTCATAGCCATAATAATAATAGATAATATGTGCTTGAATATCTGTCAGCTAGACCCGAAAGCCTAACGAGAAACACGAGAAGAAAATGCCTCGGCCATTCATAAAAAATATTTCGTATAGTACTGTATATAGTAGAAATACGAAAAGAAAGAAAACAACAACAACAACAACAACAACAACAACAACAACAACAACAACAACAACAACAACAACAACAACAACAACAACAATAAACACAATACTAAGAAAGGGGGAAAAGGAATGAAGTAGAAAGTGAAAAAATATTTCATTTGAAATAACAATGCGCATAACGGTTAACCTAAAATTCAATTTCATATTTTGAGAAAACACAAATTTTACTTCCTCGTTAAAAATAATTAAAGAAATCTACGGTGACAATAACATCATGTTATGCATGTTAACTGTTATAAAGAAATGTAGACTAAGTAGACAAAGCAATACATCAACACGGAACACTTCCAGGTCACAGTCACCGACAAGAGAGATAGAAACATCTTCCTCTCACCTCTTGTTGTTGATGACATCTTTGTAAAAACTTCCACTGTAAAGAAAGATTTGCTTGAAAAGTTCTTTCACTCACAATCTTTAAAAATAAATGACAATTAAAACAATGTAAACTGTTGTCTTGGTCTACTTGCTGGAAGCAGCAGAGGAACAAATTTTCACTTTTCCTTCTCCTGCTTCTGTAAAAGGCTGATGGCAGAAGGTATAAACTTGTCTTGTTTCTCCACTCTAAATTATAATTATTTTCTTCATGCTATTAGCCTCTTTAATTTTGTCATATGAGTTCTCACTTAGATTACATTATTTCATGACACCTGTAAAGTGAAGTATTTTGCTGTGTTGTTCTCGTTAACTCACCTGTTATATCAACAGTCTTTTTCTCAGAGAAATTGAGAGAAGACATGAAGAATGTTAATTTCCTGTCAGAATAGGAGGCCTGTTTAGAGAATTCTATTTCCTTCCCTGAGTTAACCGTGCGACATAAAGATGAATCAGTCACTTTGCATAATCCTTGTGTACACCACATTTTGCAAAGTTCTGTATCTTGACCATCTATCACAAGGCTTATCACCTTGAGCAGATAAACATGATTGTGAGAGCAGTTTTCTATCCTTGGGTAAAATCTAATCTTGATGAGTTCATTTTCAGCCACCCGAAGAAAGCCACCCGTAATATTCACAAACTCCAGTCTGACACCTGCAAACCAGAGTGAAAGTATTCATTAGTGCATGAGGTCAATCTTAGAAGTAATTAAATTAACTTTACCTTTTCTTTCCCACATTTACCAAGAATATGAACATCCACGACTCTGTCCTACGTTTTGTGTATTAATGCTTCCTGAGTACAGTGTCAACAGTAACATGTGTTGTCTTTCTTAGAAACGAATCTACTGTGGACAAAACTCCTTATCTTAAGGATGAGGAAATGAACGAGTAACAAATGTAATGTGGAAAGTGTGATGCATACAAAAGATCGTTTAAATATTACTTGCAGAAAATAATTGTAGATGTAAGCTATATAGTTAATAAATTACAATTATTTTCCAAAGTAAAAGTGATTATCCGGAGGTATGACTGGTCAACAAACAGATGCATTCCTTAAGGTCATTTTTGAATGAACAAAGTACCGAAGCATCAATCCTCCACTTGACTGGCAAATATATTATCGAACAAGCTAGCTCTCGGTTTATTATGTTGATCAAAGCTGATGTGTCCCGAAAGTTTGCCTTTAAACCATCGACTATTGCAGACAACTTAGACAAACATTCCTCGACATTTGCCCTTTGATGAAGAAAATTTACTGACGATAAGTTGACACCACTTGCTTTACTTATGAAAACCTAATAAAATACCTTTTCTTGGCAAATTAATAGACATAAAGACAAATAATCATTAACAATTAAAATAAGCAGTTCAGTTAGATGATTCGATATATACTTTACAGTTTGTACAAAATGTGAATAGACGGGTGTTTCAAATGAAGTTCTCTCTAGACCAAGTTCAGGTCCATCCATCAAGACACCTGCTTCAAGGATGTGAATTTGTGTCTAAAGCGTTTTATTAAAAATTATAAGTATGAAGCTCACGAGGCTTGAGTTCGACATTACTCTCATGTTTCTAGACAAGAAGTTGCTCCTAGCATCAGAAAGACCATGATGGGTAAACACAGCGAACTGTTCATCTTGATGGATGTAAGTACCAAACGACACATTAACTCGTATGTTAGACACAAGGTTCTGTGGAAGTATTCAGTTCGTTTAACAGGAATTTTAGGAAAGGGCGGTGTTCGTAAACTAGCTATTTAACAATGTTGAAACTAAGGAAATTCATTCTTTATTTTGTTCCCTGTTTACTTCCTCTCACACTCCTCCCTGTCTCTCCCACCCTCACTAATACTCTACGATGAAAGTAAACAGCACTTTGTATTTATTTTCCGGAAATACGCTGATTTATGTAAACAGAATCTGTATTTCTTTGCCATTGCATCATCACTAGAGTTCATTAGAATACAAGGTTTGTCCAGTCACACAAGTATAGGAGTGTTGTGTTTGTAGTTTGAAACACTAATTTAGACATACAATATATTGACGCACGAACGCTACATAAAAAGAAGGCAACTGAATTGAATTTAATTTAAATGTTTTGTGTAGCATTTGTGGACAATTAAAAATAGAAATAAATTTTCTCACCTTTCGGGAGTGATGCGTTTCTTGCAGCTACATTGACTGCAGAAGAGAACAATTATTAAGAAGGAGTATTATATTAGTGAAGACGTTTCAGTTAATACAAATATAGTTTTTGTATATTAATTAGTAAATAAGTTAAGGTAGACTTTCTCTTTTGTTTCCTTTTCGTTATTCTCCATTTCTCTCTTCATTTATCACCATCAACACTTTCTCCAGTTTTCTGACAAAAGGTAGATAACTGAGGAAAAAAACAGTTGTTTTCTTTTGTCTCCCTTGTTTTCAATCACCCTTTTCTTTAGCTCAGTGAATTGTTTATTATTCCTGTCTAAACTAGTGAACTCTGCATGTAAAAATTATTAGAGATAACAGTATAAGCTCAATTAATAATCCCACATTACATTAAACCTTTATTATCTTATACTGGACGCCATGATACTCCTCTACAGATGACACAAAGGACCAAGAAACTAAAGGAATACTGTTTAATTTCTGAGAAGTTTCATCGCTTTGCCTAGACAAGTCACATGTTCAGAACCATACAGATAATTTTTTTTTTCAGAAATGTTTGTACTCTAATGTAAATACCGATCGTTATATGAACTCAGTTCTACAGTCAAAACCATACAATGATTGTGTCGATTAGATTACTCTTTTAGATAACATAATAATTTGTAATCTTGACTTACCTTGTATAACAGTATCAACAGGCTTTACATTGTCAGCTGTAACCGAGAAGATAAGTTTTGTAAGCTGGAGTTCTGCTTGTCGAGAGAACTTTATTTTATCTTTGGAACTACACAAGCGACATGGATGACTGCTATCAGAAATCCTGTAGGTGTCATTCTCAACTATTACTTTGCAAATATCTGTCGTTTTGAAATCGTTCTTCACACCACTAGCCACAGTAACGATGTACGAATGATTCCCAGAGCAGTTTCCCGTGTCCAGGTAAAATGTAATATTGATGAAGTCGTTGTCAAACACCTGAAGAACGTCACGTGTGCCATTCGCAAACTTCAGTCTGGCACCTGCAAATAATAACATTTCCTTTTGTGTGTGATGACATAGCATACGGTAGTAATGATAAAGTACCGAGCCGCCATACTGGTATATGTGAGATAAAATAATAGTCATGATGTTTTGTATAGACATGATGCGTTTTATGTATATATATATAATACAGGGAATGCTAAGTAATGAATTACACATATAGCGATTGTTATTTGAACAGGGTATACTCGTATGTACTAATCTTCACATACATTTGTTTCTTTGCTTTATTGTTTTTCCCCAGAGAATAACTTGTAAAGTTTCACGGGCCAAATTAAGATCCTAGTGTGTGATACTGTCACAGAAAGACTGAGAGTGTAGTATCTCTGAAAGTACTGTGAAAGAAGGGATGCTGGACACAATACTCACAAACTTCATGAGAACAACTAATCCAGTGAATCAGATGGAGCAGCACGTACACCAACCTCTTCATACCCATCTTCATGATGACACTGGTGTGGGGACAAGTAGATGTTTATACAAAGTCCTGTTACATGGTTTCACACCTTTTTGTTTCCTTGTAACAAGAACTTAAGCACAGTTGGGGAAGATGTAACTGTCATAGCTAGAGAATCGAAATGTTTAGCTAAAACATTGCAAAGTACAAAAGAAGTAAATACTTAATATTATATTTTTTAAATTGTCCTTATGCTATTACTTTAAAGTTGTAAGCCAAGACATATATGGCTCAAACATTTATGAAACTGTAATAAGCTAATAAAAAACAAACACTTTTTGTATTATCTACCCATCCGTTCTCGCATCCAGAACAAACTATGCTTTGTTTAATTGCTTTGCAGGCTCATACCCTGACTGTTTCTCAAAACTTCTTTTCCCCAACATCCCAGACAACAAGCTCTTAGTGTGATGACTGTCTCCTCACTATTCCTGTCACGAAAACAACAACATATGGTCACAGGATTTTTATTGACTGTGCAGCGAAACAATGAATTTTTCTCCATCTTGCACATCCGCCATGTATCCTCCGCTCAATCTTTTAAATGTGAACTGAAGAAACAGTTCTTCCTTGAGCATTTCTCCTACAAGCAGTCTACATAATGCTTGTCCTTTGTCAACCCTTCCTCTCCCTTTTTCCGTTTATTGTTTCTTCCCTAATCGTCTTCCTTTGCCAAATCTTAGTTTTTGTTTAATGATTCAAATAATTCTTTTAAACACAGACAAGCACACAAATGTGCACGTGCACACACAGGGGCAGGAAGAAAGGAGAAATGATAGACATAAAGCCACTATATACTGTGTCAACAATGCTTAAATTCATATTAAACTATAAAAATCTAATGTCACAAACAATGTATGTTATTGTATTGTAGGTGCTTGTTGTTTCCAGATTATCAATGTCGATAAACAAACGACTACGAAGTTGAAGAATGGATTCCAGTGAAACGATCAACAAAGAAACTGAAAGCTGGTCTAATGAGATGTAACCAATGATATTCATTCTTTCTTTCTCACACGTCAGCAGTCCTTCACACACATAATAGAGACTAGAACTTCACATCACTTTATTTCTTATTAAAAGTACAAACAATAATAAACAGCTGAAAAAGCTTTCAGCTCCATTTTTAGTTGACCTGTGTTCAACAAGGACATGTAGAAGTAAGAGTTTCTTGGGTAAAAGCAGGTGACTGGACATTACACTGGACACACTCTGAACAAAGTCTGCTGTCAGAAACACTGCAAGAAGTAGTTCAATGGAAATAATCAGCTTTAAGAGTTTAACAAGTTTCTGAGTTCAAACGATTTGATTTATCAACAGTAAAGGTGTGTAGTTAAACCTAATTAGCGTTAATATATTTTTTTATATTTTATTAAAACATTGCCGTTTCTTGTTCTCCACTTCATACTGTGTCAAAACATGAATGTTAATATTGCCAAATAATAATAATAAACATGCTTTTCTGCCATATATTGCAATGGTAAAAGATGTTATATTTGGATGTGATATAAAATTCACATCAGGAAATAATTTTGGGGGGAAGTGTAAGTTAGGTTTTATTATATTCTATTGGTTTGCATGTAGCTGGTCCTTCCCTACACATTCATCAGTTCCGAAAGATTTCCTGCATAATTTAATAAGCAGTTTACTTTGACATTTAACCTTTCTCGGCCTTGAGGGAGGTATGTCAAGATGTGTTCAACTGTTGTCCAAAAACCCAGCTTATTATCGATGTTTGTATTGAATCGTTTCCAAACTTTGAAGAATATTTCTGAACAATCGTGTTATCAACATTGTGCTGAGAAGAAACCTTACCGTTTAACAAAATTAACTTATTTGACAAAAAATTACTTTTTAAAGTAGTCTCCTAAATAAATAAACTTATGTAACGAAATAAAATGACCTCACGCTTACTCGGAGAGAACCGTGCAGCATCCTTCCATCACTAGTACTCGTCCTCCATCACTGCTGCTGGTTAGTATTCAAGCTGTTTACCCAGTCTCTTATCGGAATCGAGGTGTGTCGATAAGTTACCCGAAGATGGCTGATAAAATTCCATATTCGTGGACCTAAGGTAGAACTACAAGTTGGTATTTTATCAGGAATGTTGATTGCCCATAACTTTCTTCCATTCAAGCTAAATATGGCGGAGATCCCGATTTTAATTAATTTTAATTAATTTAGTTAACCATAGTGAGTGCAGAATAATGTTAGACCAAACAAATAAAAAGGATAGATATAATGATACAGAACTGTTTGGTATATTTGTGATCTTAGAGTAGCAAAATCCACACAAAAAGTGAACATTGCAATTAATATTGCTCTCTTCAGCTTTTCCACACTCGTTATTTTGTTTCCAAATGAAATAAATGTAATATTTTGATTATCTAGTACCTTCCTAATAAAATCATCTAATATAATTAGTTCTAAATTAAAAAAATACGTTCTGCAGCTTCATACTTCCTTTTTCGATTTTTAATTTTGTTCAGTTTCCTACCTCACCCTTACACCCGATGACATGCGAGTGGTAGCTGTTTTCAGGAAATTCCATCATGCCGGTCTGTTAGGAAAGTTTACAAACCCATTCAATCATCAATAGGCAGTTTGTGTCGAGTTAACCAGCCAGCTCCCTACCCAAGTTAAGAAAATTTAACTCATGAGGTGGATTGCTTGAAGACGAGCCCAGGTTCTTTGTAGGACGAGACGACAATCAGTTCCTCTGGTCCTGTGGGCGACACGTCCAGCAGCTTCCGTTCATCGCCTGCTTTAGAATCACCCGAGAAGCGACATCTTCCACATCTCACATCACATCACATTAGCCACATCTATCGAACTGTTAAAAGGTTGTCACAGACGATTACAATTTGTTGACACATCTGTACATTTGATTTATTTGTTTACACTCTTATTTACACATTTAAACTCACCAGCTTCACCCCTTCGTCCTTTCGTCCGCCTACACACAGAGATGACGACCAGAGCGATGACCAACATAACCAAAGCGCCGATGATTACATTTCTCCAGTCAGTAACCTGAAAACCTGCTGCAAGAGAAGATTCATGATACATACTACTTTGATTAACTTTGTCTTCGTGTTATGTATTTTATTTCCTAAAAATGAAACGAAAGGACTTCAAAAGAGTGAAAACAAGTAAATAATGTTTTGTCCAAATCCAGTCTCTCTGTTCAAATTTTTCCACTGACAGAGACACACACGAGTCTCGGTCACGTGTACTCACTGGCCCCGGTGGTGGTGGACCAAGTAGATGTTTGTTGTGTCTTTGTATTACTCACGGTCGTCGTTGTGGTTGTCGTATCTGGAAGAAAATAAAACAATGGAAGGACGAACGAATATGTCACGAGGAACTTAGTAACTAGATATTACATTCAACAGTTACACAGGAAACATTTGGATAACGGCTTCCTGAGTGTAAAACAATTGTTATTTTTCTGATAATATATTTACTAACGGGAAGCGAATAGTCTGGGCTACAGTCGCTGAATTACCAAAGGAGATAATAACTTCATCTCACCTCTTGTTGTTGATGAGACCTTTGCAAATACTTCCACTGTAAAAAAGGAGTTAATTCAAGTTATTTTATTCATGATTATTGCAAAAAAGAGAGATAAAGTAAATGTTGATGTAGGTAGACTGCTAGAAACGCCATAAAAACACTCACAACACAGTCAATATGTATAAACAAACATCTTTTTACTTGTTTCTTTTATTATCATCTTTTCTCCAGTATATTAGTCTATTTAATTAAGGCATTAAATTATTAATCCAATTCTTTCGTGACAGCTGTGAAGTTAAATACTTTATTTTTTTCAAAAACTTCAAGTTATGGCATGAACTCACCTGTTATGTCAACAGTCTCTTCTACAGACAAATTAACTGTAGAGATCATGAATGTGAATTTGGTATCGGAACGGGTGACCTCTTTGGAGAATTCTATTTCGTTTCCCGAGCTAGTAATGCGACACACCGATGGCTCAGACACTTTGTACAAACCATTCATAGTTAATACTTTGCAAAGTTCTCTGTCTGGGACATTGTTTTCGAACCTGAAAACCCTAATCAGATGTACATGACTGTGGGAGCAGTTTTCCAATTGTGGGTAAAATGTAATATTGATGAGATCATTTTCAGCGACACGAAGACCACCCGTAAAATTCACAAACTTCAGTCTGGCACCTGAGAAAACAGATAAAAGTTTTCGGTTGACATCCAGTAAGTCATTTGTCTAACATCACCTTTTCTTTCATTTAAGTCTAGGATGTGATTCTACATAATAAGCTTTATTAAATTAAACTTACAATGTACGATAATGAGTTCGGCATCACTCACAGGTCTCTAGAGAACACTCTGCTCCCTGCATGAGACAGAACACAATTGATAAACACAGAGAGCTGTTGATATTCATGTTCACTATAGTGGTCACAAGATGACAACACAGCACATATCACAGATATTATATTTTGTATAATGAAGAAGAATTGTCCAGAAACTCTGGTTTATATAGTATAATAGCGGTGCCGAAACCGAGGAAATATGTTTTTTGATTCCCTTCCCTTGCTTCCGCGATCTATATCCTGTCTGTCTGCCTTGCCTTGCCTTGCCTTGCCTGCCTTGCCTTGCCTTGCCTTACCCTGCCTTGCCCTGCCTTGCCTTGCCCTCCCCTACCCTGCCTTGCCTTGCCTTGCCTGCCTGCCTGCCTGCCTGCCTGCCTCTGTCTTTCCTTTTCTTTCCTCTGTTTCTCCCTACTCTTGACTGAAAGCGATGATGACTGAATACTAAACACTGGTTTTCTACTTTAAAGGACTACTGAGGAGGGATTTTTAACAGGTAAAGATCAGAGTTTGTCCAATGAGGGTGAGTGCACGTATGCTTTTGCAAACATATTCATATGTAACGCATTCAAACGCATATTAAATTGTTACTTGTATGTTTGTGTGTGTGTTTACTAACTCAACTAACACAACACGGAAATGAGAGTAAGATAATAATGGTGATGATGTTTTCTAGACTATAAGCATATTTAAAATACATTGCATGGAAATTAATAATAATTTACAATATACACACAGTTTAATACCTGGGTTACGAGCCTGGTGTACTTTCTTGTTGTAGCTTCCCTTCTGTCCTCTGTGTATCATGTCTCAGTTCCTTACATTTTGTGAGCCCAACATAAATGTCTTCCTCCCAAACACAGAAAGAAACTCCATGAACCTAGTCTAGATATTGTGAATATGTATCGCAATGCAACCACACTTATTAACACCATAGTAACTGTGAGATTTTTTTATGCTACTTACACTTTTCATTGTGTTATTGTGTAAACATATTAGAAACTCAATTGTTTGAAATGTTTTTTTTATGTATTTTAGTATACATGTTAGCTAAATCTCAATATCAAGTTACTTTAACAGTATGTAATTCTTATTATTATGCCAGTATATATTTTGCAAACATGATATTTTCGATCTCCATTAACAATGTTCTCTGTATTTACGAAATTATTTAAATGGTGTATTGAATTTATACATATATAAACTGTCCATAACATGTACACTTTTAAAAGACGTTCACTGTTTCCTTAGATGTTACATTTAGTTTACTTAGAAATGACATCCATGCTATAAATCAAATCTTTTTTACTTACCGTAATGAATCCAGTGTACTATTGGTGGCTCTACTTGGATTCTAGAAGTTCAACGCCGAGAAAAACACTGGACCGAGGCTGTGACTTCATCGTACTCTCGTAAAATGGTGAGTGAGAGAAAAAGTGAATTCTGGTCTCTGTGAAGGTGTGTGACCAGACTATGATGCTGATAAAACGCGATGCGGCTGTTACCACAGTCGCCACACTCACCACAGTCACCCTGGGGTTATAGAGGTTACCCTGTGTCTTCGTCCTACTAGGATCTGACAAGAACAGCAGGTGGTAAGTGTTGGGTGATGAAGCCTGCTGCTGATGGCAGAAACTAATGTTTGCAGAAAGTATCTGGCTGGCTGGTTTATTTAGTAGGAAAGTGCTTCACCCTTTCGGTGATTTCGCACTATGGGAGGAAAGAGACGTGGGAGGAAACCCGAGTACCTGGACAAAACCCCCGACGCCCATGGTCGAACAGGTGTCACATACAGAGAGTGTCCCGAGACGAGATCCGAACCCTGAGCAGTTTACTGCTGTGGTTACAAGAGAATGTTTTAGCCCTACACTACGGGGCTCAAAGTAACTACAATAAAATTTAAATAAGTCTCTGTCTGCGGTGCGACATAAAAAAAACCCAAAACAACCAACAAAACAAACAAACAAACAAACAAAAAACCTCCGGTGTTGTTAAATATATTTAGAAATAGTATATTTAGTGCTACTTAAAAAAGACACAAAGCTGCATGAGGATCATTTAAAATGCACAAAATACACAGTATATAGTGATAAAGAGTAGTTCAATAATTAACCGTAAAAATAGTTTACGTAATATTTACTCCTTGTTTACGAATTGCACACTTGGATTTTATTTACTAGTCAATACTCACCAACTTCCCTTTTTTGTGTCCGTGAGGTCAGCCAGCACACAGAGAAGAAGATAATTATACCGATGACCAAGATAACTACAGAGACGATGAGAGGAATCCACAAGTTCTTGGCGTGACTGCTTCCTGTAACACAATGTTTACATAGTAATCCAGCCTCAGTTTGCTGCTTTTATTATATACCTTTTATTATTGACCTTTGTTTTGGCTGTTATTTTTTCTTTTTAGGTATGAAAATATAAAACAAAAGGTCACAAAAAGGAGAAATCTATAAATGCGATTACTCTTAAATTCAGTATTATAACTGATGGGGTTACACGAGAGAATGGGTGAGTTGTACTCAATGGGTGAGGTGTACTCACCATCGTCATGTTTGTCTATTGTAGTGGACGTCTGCTGCTCTGTGGTAGTGATGGTCGTCAGGGTGGCAGTCGTGTCTGGAAGAAAGAAAATGAAGGGATGAGAGTGTAAGTAGTATCAAGAGGAAAGAAATACTCCTGTGTGAGGACGGACTAAAACTCACTCGAATTACTCTGGTCATTTGAGATTCACTGTGGGTTTTATTTTTTCTTCTTCAGTGTTCTCTTTCTATCCTCCTCCTTTTCTTCTTCTTCTCTCTGTGTGCTTGCGTTTATTGCTTGTTTCTTACCAAAGATAGCTAGGCAACATAAAGAGTCATCCATATATAATAATGTTTGCCTTATTAGCATAATTGTAATACATAATGAGTGAGCGGAGGGACCGACAAGAATAAATCCACGACACGGGGAAAATACTTTGGGGAAGTACATTAAGGACATTAGCTTCGTCCTTGTGAAGTCGTGGTGTTCAAAATTATTAAAAGAGAAGTAAACTCTTTGATATGCTTAATATGTATAAAAAGCCAACTATTAAAAACGATACAGTAAGTAAGAAAAGTATACCGAATAATGCTTTATTTTGTTTGACGGAATGTAGAGCTTGATAGATAAACAGTAACAGTAAAAATAACTTGAGAATAGTTATAATGTGCAAAAAAAAAAAAACCANNNCCCCCCCCCCCCAAAAAAAAAAAAACCCAAAAAACAAAAACAAACAAAACAAAAAAACAAAAAAACAACAACAACAACAAAAAAAACAACAACCAAAAAATATAAAAAACCCACCAAGCTTTTCTTCAATTCATGTATACAAAAGCGAGTACTTTATTCACATTTTAAAACAACCGAAGCGAACCTGTAAATTAAATGAAGAAAAAAAGGATTTTCTAACTAAATATCTAAATAAATATATAATTTTTTTCCATGTACGCAGTTGCATATAATAAAGGTAGAGGCTTCTTACCAGCTGAGAAGTTGCTCGACTGCTGCCAGACTGTAACAAGTAAAAGCATGTAAAAGCCTTTTATCTTGAACATTTGGTTGTGAATCGATGTTTATTTTTTAAATATATATCTCTCACATTTCGTCACCTCGTACTACAGTCTTATTTACACTACTACAAAAATCTGGAAATTTAGTCTGTAATTTTTAAACTTTTACAATAATTTATATGATCGCTCGTTAGACCATGATATTGTTTCTCTTTGCTAACCATAGCCGATGAGGTTTATCCCATGCGTGGTTTACAATCAGTCAGCCATAAACTAAAATCTCGACTCTTAGAAAAAATTACTTACTTGAAATGTTTATATCGATCCATATAGACAAATCGTCAACAGAAATCGAGAATATAAATGCAATGTCTGAAGATCTGACTTGTTCAGAGAATTCTATGTTGTTGCCAGAGCTGGCGATACGACAGGAATTTGTGAATTGTGACTGACTGTATGTGTTGTTGTTACGAATTATTTTGCACAGGTCCTTGATATTATTATTCTCGCTCAATCTGGAAACCTTAATGAGGTACACGTGATTACGAGAACAGTTTTCCCATGACACGAAGAAGGTGATGTTGATGAATTCATTTTCCGCCGCACGAAGACTGTTACCTGTGAGGTTTACAAACTCCAGCCTGGCACCTGAAACACGACATGAACATCACTTTTTGTGCATGATGTCACAGTTAATTTACCAGGTATAGGACGAGCTTGTTTTCCTCCCTCCCAGACACACAACCAGAGAAACATCAATCAAATAGACACTGAAATGTATTGTGAACTGTGTATGAAAATATTGTTATTAACGAAATATATAAATATATAAATATCTTGTGCAGATAATGATGCAATGCGAATGTTATTATCACTATGAACATTCCAGTAGTGTCTAATATAGACAATATAAGTAATGTCATGTGTGTAGCAGCAGCCAGATTATACTCTTTTAGTTTTCATTTGAAACACTGGAGAAGGGTTGAAGACCTACAAACAGTGATTTTATAAGATAGAAAGTAGAAACTGAGTGAGTCAACTGAATCATTATTTTCTTATTAAGTAGAGGTGAGACTGGTAGAGACAGGACAACATCTACAAGCACCTGTTAAATCACGTGACGTATCCCCAGTATGAATACCATTCACTTTTTACGACTTTTCAAGATAAAGTTTATGTTATGAGAATTTGAGTGTAGAACCTTTAGATACTAATTAGTAAGCTCAAAAGTCATCATTTCATTACTCACAAGTTTCTAGAGAACACGCTGCTCCTTGCATCAGAAAAAGCAAGATGGCTAAACACGAGTTGTTCATGTTGATGTTTGCTACCACCAACAGTCACAAGACAGGTTTTCACCTCTGGTAGTCACGAGCTTTGTGTATTTAAGCAGAACTATTCATTTCTTGTAAGGAAAACTCTAATAAAGGGAGAGAGTAGTATAACAGATAGTTAGCGATCGTGAAACTAAGGAAATTAATTGATTAGTTTCTTCCCTAGTACATAAATACATATTGTAAACCTATGTGAGCACAAGTAAGTGTGTGCTTCTGATTTTTTCCTTGTTTTTAAATGAAACTATGCAAATATGAGTTTTTCTTTCCTTTTTGTCTCATTCTGTAGGAACAAAAAGCAAACCAACTCATCCCTTAGAACCGGAGTGGTGACACGAAGTACAATTTGTTGAAATGTTTACCAAATATGAATTTTATCGTCTTTGAAATGGACCTATGACCTATTCAATAAACATTTTTCTTCACGTACTTGAGCGCTTGATGTAGAGCGATCGCGTCTGTGAAATAAACTCTAAAATTTTAACTTAAAAGTACTACTGGGGAACATTTTTTGCTAATGATATGGTTAAGTTTACTGCAAGATACAAGTTTCGTTTCCTTCCAAAGGTAGATAACTGAAGCAATAAACAAATACTTTTGTTTTTGTTTGTCTCCCTTGTCTCCTACTCCACTGATTTAGCCCATGGAATTGTCGCATTCTTGTGCATAGACTAGTAAATGCTCTTGAGTAACTGTACATTAGAGACAATTGTGAAATTAATTTGGTAAGTCACTTGCTCGGTGAAGAAATCCCGCATTAAATTTCTTTTTTATCTCAATCCATCCGTCAACATACTGGTCTTAGAAACTTCATTAGAGCACTCTTCTGGATAAAACGAGAACTTTCTGTAACAGTTCGATTTACCTTGTGTAACAGTATGAAGAAACTTCGCATTGTTAGTTGAAACAGAGAAGGTGAGTCTTGTCATCTGGTTGTCGAGATCTTTGGAACTACACAAGCAAACAATAATTACTGTTATCAGACATCATACATCATATAGATACCATTCTCAAAAATATTTTGCAGATATTCTTCTTTTTTTTTTTAGAAATAGTTCTTCATACCACTGACACCAGTAACGATGTACAAAGATACTTGAAGCAGTTTTCCATTTCCAGGTACAACATGGTACTGATATCAGTTTCAAACACGCGAAGAGCGCCACCCATGCCACTACAAAGTTTAGTCTGGCACCTGGTAAACAAGGAAAACATTCCTTTTTAAGTGTTATATCACACAATATTAAGTACCTTCTAAATATTAATACCAAAACACCAAATAGCTATAATATATATATATATCTCATATAAATAAAAGGATGTAATGTATATGTATGATAGTTTACATATATGATAAAGGTAATGTTAGGTAACGAATCACATATGTAATGCTACTTATGTTTAGAAAGAATATACATATTTACTAATATTGACATGCATGTATTTCTTTCTTGTCTTTCCTTCGTTATTCACCAGCATATTAAACCTTTCACAAGACCACATTAAGATACCAGAATGTGCAAGGACTAGGAAAGTGGTATCATGAAAGTATTGTGAAACAACATATGATGGACACAATACACACATTGACTGGGAACAACTAATCAGGTGATTACATGGAGCAGCACGTATAATAACCTTTTCATACCGATCTTCATTATGACATATACTTGTGACACGACTAGTGGATTTTTTCAAAACTTTGCACTTCCTTCTAATTAAGTAAAGACCGAAAAGATGTAAGTGCGATAGCTTGAGAATCGTGTCGAAATGTACAGGAGTTTAACAATAAATTAAATTGTACTTTTTCGTCTTTTTATACAATAGTGTGTATTGTGTGTCTACATTTTCTTTCTCTTCTTGTATCTAAGTTTTGGCAAACCTTTGTCTCTTTTTAGTGTCCACTAAACACTGCAAACTCGAGCCTACGTGACTTGTGTGTGGAAACTAAAGTTTCTAAAGGGAAGTGAATGAAGAAGGAACAGCAATCGTTTCATTATCTCAGAAATGTTTTAAATAAATATCTGAGCAGTAACTGAGGAGAAAAAAAAAGTTTGAAATTCATAATTTATCGCAGTTGTTTATACGAACGATTTAATATGGACTTATTTATGGATTTATTTAAATATAAGTTTAACAAACTCAGAGTATTTTATGTGTTGTTCATACAGACTACAGTCCAGCACAGGGGTGGGCAACATACGGCCCGCGACGGGATTTTGACTGGCCCGCAGACTGTTTCTGGTCGTACATGATAATGTGGCCCATGAACATTAACAAGACAAATCTGCGTTCCAGTCTAACTGATGTTCACGTGCAGTCGTTACTGAGGATTTCTACGTCCGTCATGCACCCAGAGTTCAAGCAACTTGCTGACAACTTTGATCGACCGCAGCTGTCTCATTGACTTCAGCAGCTATTGAAGTACATTACCTTAACATCATTAAATACTGTTTTCGGTCTCTATGCTTTAAAATTAAAGTTTACGAGTTTACATTAAACACGATTTATTCCTTGCATATGTAGATAAAAACGCGATTAAGGTATTGATCCAGTAATCTGGCCCGCCAAGGACTTCATTTCCCCATATCCGGCCCGCCGACCGGAGAAGTTGCCCACCCCTGGTCCAGCAGATTATTTTAGTCTAAGACCGAGTACATTGAGCGACAGCACATCTACCTGTTGGTCTATCTGTACAGACAGTGACTCGGATTGGTTTAAGGTTCTCCAGAAAACATCATTACAGACTATTCTCTATGATACAGCACGTATGCACACACAAACATGAACGCATATAAAGAAACAAAAAGAGAGAAAAGATAGAAAGAAAAAGGTACAGGATTATAACTAAAATGAAAGAAAACATCGAACGTTGTGTCTAAAATGGGATTATATAATATGTTATAATAATCTTACAGCAATGAAGCCGGTGTATATTTTCTTATTGCAGGATGCTTGCTGTGTCCAGATCCCCAGAGACGAGAAAATTCACGGCTACCAAGTCGTGACCTCTTGACCCGCACGGATTTGCGCGACACGATCAACAAAGTAAACACACGAGACACCAACAAGCTGGTGTGTTGTGCCCACCTTCTGTTTTCCCACATACATCAACATTCATATTACAAACAGATGTCATCACACACACATTGGAAGCTATAAATATTTTGTAAGAAATTACAAGTTTATTTTCTGGGTGAGGTTAATAAATTCTTTATAAAGAGACGAAGAAAACGAGTTTCAGAGAAGGAAACATCTGGAACATTTCTATGCATAAACTGTGTGTACAAGATCAACACTAGAGATAAATAACACTGCCTCGAGGGTAACATTCAGTCCATAAACACCGACCCCTGGGGCTGTGGGCTTGGATGTCAGGGGAAGCTGCTCGTTGTCCTCCAGTATAGAAGGTAAGGCGTCCACAGGTGTAAATTCTTCTAAAATTTAAAACTATTCTACACTTTCAGCAGTGTACAAAAATGTACAGGTAAGTGTACAAAAACTTTGCTGAACCCACCTGTGGGTTTTCTTCTCGCCCTATATCATCATAAACAAACCACTGATTGTGAGTTAGGTTTCGATGGCAATATACCTGACTATGCTTACCTGATATACCTGATACAGGTGACCGCGCGGAGATATTTTCCACTGTACAGGTAGGAAAACACAATTTTTGTCAAATTTGGGGAATATTATAATATTCGGAGAAGGTGAGTGCAATGTTACTGTATTTGCACAGTTAACTCGTGTAGGTCATAAGTGAGAAAAGTTTCAAAGAATGAAGATATTTTTTACAGAAAAATTATACTTATACTCAGAAACACACAAGAAACAAACACTAAAAGAGCAGAAAATATGCCAGTTTAAAATACTTTGTTTTCAGGAGGCTGATGATTGATTTTAAAATATATAACAATACACATCCCTCCTTCAAATATAGATAGACCATTGGATGAACAACTGAGGTAAACAGCAGTCTTGTAAAATAAACAGTTAAATGTAGTATTTATTTATTTTCAATTTATATAACTGATAGGTTAACTTACCTGAGATATTAATGTAAGTTTCGGTAGAGACCATAACAGGAGAAACAAGATTGAATCTCAGTCTCATGTCTAGTGAGGTGACGTTGAAGGTAAACTTTATTTTGTTGGCAGAGCTACCCGGGTGGCAGTGGTTTGCACTATTGTCAGATACCTGATAGACATCATCCACAAACACTATTTTGCACGCATCTACTTTCTGCCTGGCTTTGGGTAGCACAATAGACACACTTAAGATGTAGGTAATATTCTGAGGACAGTTTTCAGTTTCCAAGTGGAGCATCAGACTGACGACAGCATTTTCTGTGACACGAAGAACATCATCAGTGATGTTGTCGACCTTCACTTTGGCGCCTGAAAAACAACATGGAAAGTTCAAACTACCTGTTAGCACAGGTGTTTTAGATTATCTCGTATTGACCATTACATTAACAAGGTAAGCATTTTATTGTCCCTGGATCCGGAGGAGACAATTACTTTTTATACATCATCCTGGACAGCTTGACAACTGCTAGTTTGTTGAAGCAAAATACCGTGTTTGTGATCAGTATATTATACTAGTTTGGTCTTTAAAAATTTTATTCTTATTGATATTCGTCAGAAATCAACAATCACTATTGTCTATCAATAACCATGCTTTTTACATTTCAAATAAATACATTTTAAAAGGACTTCAGAAAGAGCGACAATCGAATGCCAAGCGCACAGACGGAGAAATGTTTCAAACTGGGATACAGTTTCCCACTAATAAAGCATATTTATAAATATAGACATTTTAAGCACATTAAAATAATGATCTCCGGGATAATTTACATTATCAACTTATTAGGGATTTATTTTTCGAGGGGGAAGTTGTCACAAAATTAGGCGCTGCTTGGTCAAAGTACTTTTGCTACAAGAATAACAGCAATTTATTGCATTACTTAAGTTGTTCGTGTATATTAGAGAAACATTTGCTGGATGGTAGATGTCTGTTGTATACATTACTCACAGATTTCTTGAGAACTCGTCACATCAGGTGCCACCAGTGCAACAATAAACAGAACCAACAGACTGTCCATGATGCCGTTTTCAGTGTGAATGAATTTATTAGCATTGTCAGGAAAGGATATATGTACTTATAAGTATATAAGTACTTTTGTACTAAGACTTTCTATTTCCTCAATACTTAAGACTATGCTGCAGAATTCCTAACACGAAGTTTTTGTTTCCAGTTCCTTGCTTTATGGCATGTGTGAAGACCGATGTGTGCATCCTAGTCTATCACTTCTAATGTATAAACTCGGCGATAGAAATAACAATGAAGTTTGTTATCTTTGGTGATAATGGAGGAATTCGATACTTTGATCAGTCACTTACTCGCTAGCTTACCTGAATTAAACTAATATATTAGTTCAAGTTTTAACTTTCTTTCTCCTCAGACATATTGTCAGTATTAGTGGTGTGTTGGAGAAGTCCATTTTGTAGCCAAAGCATGCCAATGGACGTGATGTAGTTTTATCAGACACACATTAGGTGACATATCTATAAACTATTTTGCAAATTTCTATGGTTTAAATATTAGCCACAATGCTGGTAACCTCGATAAAGTACTTGATGCTAGGAATAAAATGGAATATACGCCATTTTCAGTCACACGAAGAAGGTCATGAACTCCAGTCGAACACCTGCAACAGGACGGAAACATGTCCTTTGTGCACGAATTTACAGTTTATTAGACTAACATTCCTAACATAAGCGAAAATACATCCACGACCCTAGTCTACATACTGTGAGCAGAATAACACATTCCCAATACAACCAAGTTTATTAAAATAATAATATGCAGCTGTGATGCAGCATGCGAGATGTTATAAAACTTTTTTGTGAATTTTGTGAATTGTTTTATGTTGTAAAATGTAGCCTAGTAGAAACTGAGCTGCTTCAAATGTTCTTTGTGTATTTTTATCTATATGTTATCTATAACCAAAATCACTTTTTTGTTATAATTCCAGCAAATATTTTGCATACATGATATCTGTTGTCTGTATACATGTGCAGTTAAATTTTTATAACTAATATTATTACTTACTTTATTAAATCCAGTGTAATTTTGCGGAAACTTTCATCCTAGAAGTCGGGCGGTGGGAAAATACACGGTACCGAGGTTGGTAAGAATATGTTGGGATACATTGGCATCAGCAACACGGTGAGTAAGAGGAAGAGGCTGTCACGTGACTTCACTTCACTTACTAAGAGAAGCCGTTCTCGAAAGAAACTGATGCAATTCTTTAAAGACAAGAAAATCTAATAAATCCTGGTTACTAGTACAGCTCACTATGTTGACTGATATTTGTGAGGAATAAAATCAGCTAATAAATGCCAATGAACAATGAAGAAACGTGCTGCGTACATGTTGTACAAACTGTGGAAGCTGAAGACGATTCCACAGTTGATGTTAGTGTTGACATGTCTTCTTCCCCTGTAAGCATGTAAGAAACAAATAAATATTACGGAAAGTTCATTGATACTTATGGATAAACCTAAATAAAAATGTTACATTTGTATAAATGATAAGCTTGCATGACAGCTAAAAATGTGTAGAAAAATAACACCATTACTTGGTGATAAATATTATTAAACTTAATAATCCTATGATTCAAATAATTGAATACATTTCAATGTCAGGTTCTGAGAAATTAAAATGACTTGGCGCAATTTACTTTCACAATTTTCTTGTCAAGTCCCTCAAAAACTACACGGAAATAAAGGTCATCCTGACATTACATCGTGTGTGTACTGTTGTCAAGGAAGTTTATATGGTAAATAAAAATCTTCAACTAAAACAACAACAATAGAAAATTCATTCAGATAAGAAAAGTGCAGGCGAAACAGAAATGCTTAATATTTTTCATTTCATAGAATAGAGAGTTTACTTTCACAAATGTCTTGTCCAGACCCTCAAAAGCTACCAATAGAAATAACAGTTCTCACCTGTCGTCATTGATGGTTCCTTTGTAACTCTTTCTACTGTTTAAAATGAAAGTTTTACAGATAAATGTGTTATTAATAGTTACAGGAATTCAACATCATTCATGTAAATTGCATTTAGTTGTTTTGTGATACTAATAAACAATGGAGTAATAACTTCCTCCTCCTCCCCCTCAACAACGGCCGAATACCAAAGGAGCAGACATGTCCTTGCTCTCCCTTGTCTTCGTCTCTCCCTCCTCCTTCTCTTTAACTCAGTATATTGCTAACTCTGATATGTAACATTTGTAACTGTCTATGATAGCTTTGTATTCATGTGTTAAGTAATTAACGGTAATTGATAGTAATTAATTTGATTATTCGCTGATGTGTTAGGTAAATATTAATAAAACTGAGATGTGAAGTAGTCTATTTATACCTCATTCATTTGTAAACATTCTTCTTTAGTTAAACAAATAAAAAAACACTGCTACAATATTCTCTGTAAACATAGACTTATTAAATAAGTTCTTTTGTTACATTCTCTAAGCAAATGACATAGCTTGGTACAATTAAAAAAAAATTTGCACCAATATTCGCGAGTATTCTCAGTCGCTCTGAACAATCATTTATTTGGATTAAATTTATATTACAATGTACTTTTGATTTACCTGGTATGACAGTATAAACAGACGTTGCAGTTCTAGTTGAAACGATGAAGATTAGTTTTCTGACTGAGGGATGCACTTCTTGAGAAAACTCTATTTTGTTCCCCGAATTACACATTCGACATGATTTACTTTGCTCAGTTATTGAATAGGCGCCATTTTGAACAAGTATTTTGCAAAGATCTGTCTTTTCATCAACTTTGTCCACAGAGGTGGAAACAATGATGGTGTATAAAGGATCCCCAGAGCAGTTTTCCGCTGTCATGTAAAATGTAATATTGATGAAGTCGTTTTCAGCCACAAGAAGGTCGTTCGTTAAGTTGACAAACTTCAGCCTGGCACCTGGACAATGATAAACATTTTTTTCTTTTTGAGTATAACGGGACAATATCGATGGTATATCATTATTTTTTTATCCTCTACAATACATAGGAACAGTCTGAACATTATTGTCCACATCTGTTCTAAGATAATTGTTGTCGGACAGAGGGATTTAGCTTCTTTCCGTGACCAACAAATAGAAAGGAAAGCTTCTCCCATTTTGTCATTACCTGAACATGTACTAACGAGATAATTTGCATTATGAAACTCAGGTAAATGCTATGCCATGTCTATATGTAAAATTAATAGACAGGGTTAATAAATAAATAAACACCTGAAATTGTTTGTGCCATCTATGGTGCAGCTGCTCAACCTCAGATGAACTGTCAGTGTTTGTGTGTGGATGTTGTAGTGAGCACATGATTATTCTTGATGTTTGTTTTACATACACTTAGTAATTTCAAAAATTACTTACATATTTCCTGAGAAATGGCCGTTTGAAGTGCCACAAATACAGGAAAGAAAAGACCAAACAGACTGACCATGATGACATGTATCTCTGCAAAGAAAAGAAGGAATATAGAAGAGTACTGAGCTTGAGTTTATGCACAGAGAATGACTTTCTATTTCCTCATTAATTAGGACAACGCCCCGAGATTTACTCATTTCCGGTAAAATAAGAAACAGAGAAACATTAGCTCTTGTCTGTTTTTTTCAATGGTCTATTTTTTTTTCTCCGTTTGGCGTATATTCACGTGCATGCACAAAGTATGAGTTTCTATTTCCCCACTAATTGGGACAACACTTCATGGTTTATAATATGAATTTTTCTTTCCAGTGAAATCATTAAAAAAACCACTTTCTTTTGTCTGTTTTTTAATCATCTAGTTCCTTTTGCTTTTGTCCACGTGGGTGCCCGCCTGCTATCATTGACCCTAACAACTGTCTTTTTACGAGAAAACCGACGAAGAGAATCTCGCTAGAAATTTTTTTTTTCCAACGCGTGCTTGAAAGCTAAAAAGTTGTCAAGGGAAAGAGGCTGTGATACTATTGATAAATAATATTTTCCCTTAACATAACGGTCATAATTTGATTTTATTCTTCGTTTAGTACGGTTGTTTATTCTTTTATAGCTCATATGTTATTTGTTTTCCTGTCCCTCATATGCTGTCCATGTTTCATTCTTGTAAAAAATGCGCTAAAAGCATGCTCCTTAGGAGTGTGAGTATGCGATTTGCATATTTTGTATTATTATTTACTATTTATTATTGTTATTGTTATTATTATTGTTATTGGTTTTTTTTTCGTCTTTCCCTGCCATCCTATGCACTTTGCCCACTCAGTCTAGAGACACAACCAGAGTCAGGCAACTCCAGCAGGTCATCAGTAAGCTAGTTGTTATCTTGAAGGTCTTGTAAATAAACATTTCTATCGTACATACCTCTCTGTCTGAGAAGGTGAGAAAGCCCGCCTGCTTCGTCTTCGTCCAGTAAATTCACACCTCAGGTGTGAATGTGCCTGCCTTTCACAGTGAACGTATAAATACAAGCAACTGGGAAAAGATACGATGACGTAGGACAAGTTATCGAAAATAACACATTGAGAAGAACATACTTTTGAAAAAAAGCTGCATCTTTGTACACTCCAAATTCGGGTATACCACACTACCACAACGATATAAGTAGAGCTAGACTGGTCGTACACTTCAATTAAGATAAATTACGAATGTTTCCATGGCACCACGTAGAGGAACGGACTAAATTCTTTGTTTAAGGTGCCGTGACTTCTAGTTACCATCCATCAAAGTATGAACATCGGTCGCTTTGATCTTTGAAAGCGAAAAGATAACACAGGGGAATCTGCCTGTTGAATGAATGTCTGCCGAGCTAGCCACACGACACAGTTGACTGCTATCAGACACCAAGTAAACTCCTTTTCCATAAATATTTTGCACAAATTCCGGCTTCCTTGTGTTGTGGGGTACATCCCTGGCAACATGAATAAAGTAGTAATGGTCCTCAGAGCAGATAAAATGTTATATTGATGTTGTCGTTATTATCCACACGAAGAGAAAGATGTTTCTGAACTCCAGTCTTGCACCTGTAAATCAGTTTCCTAGGACATCACATGCCTTACTTTTCCTATCCAAATCATCACCAAAATAATTTAAAATCACATTGTTTTTGGTCACGAGATGCGCGTACAATAATAAATGTGTGTAAATATATAGATACATAAACAGAGACTATTGGTGTAAAGGGTATAATGCTAGTGTGCTAATAAAGTCTATTCATTTCTATTTTTGTTTTTACTCGAGAAGAACATTATTCACAATGTCAGAGGCTGAGATACTAGTTCGCGTTATGCTTCCGGCAATATTATTATTATTATATCATAACCATGAATGCAAAATACAGTGTCTGTAAACAAAATACTTCTGAAAGTACAACACAGGCACGACCTATGTTGGATACAATACTCACAAATTTCCTGGTCATAAGTAGCTCCACACATTATCTCCAGCAACATAGATACACGCAGTCAAATCTTCCTATTAATTATTATCATCGCACATCGATGGTCACTAAATGAGTATCCACTACATACTGCGAGAGTTGATACACATGTGTATAGAGAGACTATATAAAATATGTATTATATATATTACATAGATATTCAAACTTTCCATTTCCTTTAAAGTCAATAAAATTAAAGCCTGGCCGATAGTAGTGTAATATATATATACACAGGAGAGTTGCAACAAAAAGAACTTCAATAAAATAATAATAATTGAAATCGTCTTATTCTCCATCTCTGGCCCACGTGATCTCGATGTGTAACGTTCAGTCTTCGAGGTGAATGAAAGAATCAAGATCGGTGGGAAGACATACCTTAGGAAAATGTAAACACACCTGGCTGCGTCCTTTGAAATGTCAGGTCGCGAGCTTCCCACTGACTTGTGTACAAAGAGATATATATATATACACATTCTACCGCCATTACAACCTGTCTCAACGCAAGTCATGCCGAAAGAGGCTTTGAAAAGACATTCTTCTATGTTCACACACAAAGATCACTGGCCCCGACTTATTCATCCACAAAGAGTGCAAGAGAGGTATGTACTAGATACATTGAAACTCTGTGTTACTACTTGTAACATTAGCTTCTGTCACTCTAGTGTTCTCTAATTCGTTTAACTTTTCATGACTGCAAGATCTCCAAATTCAGGATGAAGTTTTTGCCCCAACTCCACAGAAAACAGTTCTCGATCCTGACGGTTTAAAACTTCATTCGACAACACGACATGGCGGCCTACCTGAGCGGCCTCAAACCTGTGTTTTAGACATGACTTGAAGCAAATGATCGTTTTGCTAGTTGAAATTTTGATCAGACACAAACACACAGATAAACATTTTAGCACAGACACTGACACAAGTTCACGTGTACAGGCAAACTACAGAGATACACATACACACACGCGCGCACAGACCAACAAGAGAAAAAGAAGGAAGGAGTTCTTTTACAGCAGACAAAGGTACATTGTATTAAAAAGTATATGGAATAACATTATATACTTATCTTGATGTAATAAACCCCGGGTTCCGGCTTTATTGTGGGCTCCTTGTTTCCAAAATACGAGCGGCAAGTACGGGGTGTCGAGGCTGTGATGTCAAGACACTTGCCAACCTGACCACGTGGTCAGTGAATAAAGACGCTAGCAAAAGCCCGCGAGGATTCTCGATAAGAGCATCAAAGCTAAATAAATATTTCGACCCGCAGACCAATGTCAAGTTTTGTCTTCTGTTTATCTGTTCTTCTTTTAACCACTTGCTGTTTTCTGTGTGTCCCCCTGCACAATACTACTTCTTTTATAGACAGTATCGTTGACCAGCGGTTTCTTCTGAACCATCTTGCTTAGAAGTTGGATCTGTTGTGTCAGTGGCACAGAATCTACTCTCTGATGTTTTGTCTGCGATTGTCCCATGAATATTTTGATGAAATGCTGAGCCACTCATCCTTTGTTTGAGTCAGATTTGATAGCAATGTACATTGAAGTCTCAAATTTCTTTGGCTGTTGAACCATACATTACCACTTCAAGTCTTTTGTTTGTGTTCCCTTTGACACATATTTTGATAGAAGCAAATATAATCTTTACACAAATGCTGATTCCATCTGGACTTTCTCTTGTAACATAAAGACATGACATAAACAAGCCAATAATTGTTAACAAACACACAAAGTAAAGGTATTTTGCAAAGGTATTTTTACCTGATGCAGGTGATGAAGATAACAACGTGGATGGCGTTGACAAATCTTCATCTGTGGAAATCAGAAAGTCTCAGAGTTTAGTTTGGATAAAATGTCTTTTCTATACATGATAAGGAACTCAGTGCAGTTCTTGTATTTACAAACAAACATGTGTAGTTGTACTTCATATGAGCGTACAACAATTAAAATTGTTTCACACGAAATTAGTCTTCTACAAACCCCTTTTTAGGAATATGAATGAGTCGAGATTGGAATGCTTTGTAAGCCCACGATTTTCATTCATAACAGTTAAAATGAAGATTTGTCCAAACTTTTCATGATGTGAGAATTATTATGACTGAGTTCACGAGGTAGTCCGCTCACTGCATTTCGAGAGAGTGATTGAATTTCGTTGGATTTTTATCGAAAGCTTACCTACGATGTCAACAAAGGTAAGAGAAGAACCAGGACTGGCAGAAGTAAGAGTGAACTTCACTCTCATGTCCAGTGAGGTGATGTTGAACACAAACTTCATTTTGTTCGTGGACTTGTCCAGGTGACAATGTCTACTGGTGTCAGATATCTGGTAGGCACCATTTTCATACCGTATTCTGCACAAATCTTCTTGTTCCATGGCAACGGATGTGACGACAGAAACCTTTATGGTGTATGAAAGGTTCCGAGGACAGTTTTCCGTTGCCAAGTAGAAAGTCAGACTCACGACCCCATTGTTAGTGACTCTAAACACGTTATCACTGATGTTTTCAATCTTCACTTTGGCACCTGAACAGCAGAATTGAATTCTTATTATGTGTAAGAAATTTAAAATGTTTTACTACCTTGGGCTTCAAATAATGTCTTTAAATTGCCTTCATACAGCCTCGTGTATCAAATTATCACAAAAAATGTTTGGTCACCATGGTGACTCCACAACAAACAATCAACATTTGTTTTGCCACACAGCCCCACAGGACAGTGTTTATTATTTGTTATGGAAAGTTCTGGATGATTAACTGTATGTGGGTGTATGGGGTGCTTTACTGGCAAGTCGTGTCGTTTTTATGAGTGGTTTTCTGCAGATACATCCCAATTCACGATCGTCTCTTCAATGTATACGATGTCATTATTCAAAAAGTCACGAAACTGGATATAGACTGTTCATAACATAGGAAAAAAAAATTTCCCGTGTATATTACATAGTACTGTCCTCTAATTAGTCCATCGGTTGAAAGTGATGTATACGGTAAGATAAGGACAAAATTAAATATTTCAAATATTACTCACATATTTGCTGAGAACTAGTCACCACAAGCACCACCAGAGCAGCAGAAATCACACACACCAGACTGTTCGTGTTCATGCTGCCTTCATCTAGTTATTGAAATGATAGGAGAAGATGGCTGTAGATGTTTATCAAGCAAGAATTTATGTACTTACTAATATCCTTTCTATTTCCGCAATAAGTGGGGCACTGCTAATAATGCTGTTCCTTGTTTTAACAGACAAGTGATGAAAGAATCATTTGTTCGTTTGTTGTCTTTTTTTTTTGCGTTTTCTTTTTTTTTCTCGATCTTCATTTCTCTCTCTCTCTCACACAGAGATACACACTTGACTTGTTTTAATCCTCCGTATGCTTTCGTGTTAGTCCGCAAGCGTGCTCGCCTACACGCGCTGCATGGTAAGATGTTTGTTCGGGAAAGCCAGTAAAATAATTCTTCATGAAGAAGAAAGATAATAAAATGAATTTCACCCTTGTTTTCAGACAACGTGGCAAAGTTTCAGACGAGAACAGGAAATGAAACTCTTGATGATCTTTGGTCTGTGTAGAGAAAGATTATCTTCAAATCAGATTACACAGCAAGGAGAATACTTTCCATCATTTAAATCGTAATTTTTTATGTAAACCTGAGTATCAGCACTGAACAGCATAACAATAATAATAATTATATTTTCAAACTTTTGAATCCACCTTTAAAAAGTCACTGGATAGTAACCAATAGTTTAGAGTGATGTCCCTTCGTCTGACTGTAGGAACCAGAGCTCGGTGGTATTTATGTCTTATCTGATGTCTTCCTCATGTTGGACTTGTGGTTGTGAATGTTTTAAATGTGCCTGTTGTCGTGTGTTGGAAACGTGTTGTCTCTTCCGTGTCGGTGGCTTCGGTTCCTTCTCGAGTGGCAGACTTAACTGCTTGACCTTTGGTGGTCAGTGAACTTTTACCTAATTTTCTTTAATAATTTTCTTTCATAATTTGTGGAGAAAATAAAGTTTTACATAGTTGCAGTCGAAATAAATAAAAATGAATATAAGCAGGTGTGAACAAAGTACACCATTTCGTTACTAAGTAATCCTTCGTGCATGCAGTGTTCGTGCGGCCGCCATTTTAAACTCGCTGCAGTCGTCGCGACGGACTTGATGTGCGTTCAATGTTCAGTAACGGCGCCCTCGACGTGGCAGACGACAAAATAGTCCCACCCAGTCCTTTGTGTGTTGTAAGTGCAGAAAAAACGAGATAGGATCAAGCTTTCTTAATTCTCTCGATTCAATTTCTGGCTCGTTCCACGCGCTGGTTCCATGCTCCATTGCGTTCCTGGTGTGTGAGATTAACCCTCGCTGGTATCGTCGTTCCGCTCCGCCTGCTTCAATCGTGTTTGGCCTTTGATAAAGTTTACAAGTTTTTTTTTTTTTTTTTTTTTTTTTTTTGTCCCTTGCAGTATATCTCGTACCTCCCACAAGACTCCTTCCTTCTTCTGATCTTTGTTGTTAAAGTGGACATGCTTCGCTGGCTAGGACTCAGATCGGTATTTGGATCAGCGAGTCGATTTGCGAAGATATTAAGGATGGTGAAGTAGATAACTTGATGAAATGTGTATGTGGGTGGGTGTAAATATACACATATCCTTTAGATGGTGAAGAAATGGTAAAAAGTACTGAATTAAAATGAAACACACAGATGGCTTCCCTGTCTACGGAGTCAAAAGCCTTCTCAAAGTCCACAAAAGTTATGTATAGTGGCGACTGCCATTCGATGGAATGTTCGATAATATTTCGCAGAGTAGCGATTTGGTCTGTGCATGATTTTCCCTGCCGAAAGCCTGTCTGTTCTTGCCTAAGTCTCTTGTCTAGGGTATTTTTCAGTCTCTCCAGTATAAGTCTGGTCAGCACCTCGCTAGGAATGGACGAATCAAGAGCTTTGCGAAGATCAAAATAAAACTCAGTTGACGAAATCCGTTGCACACGACAACAAATAGAGAAAGACTGAGCGAGGATGCTAGTACTTTGCCCGCAGTACGCTCAGGTAATCTCGATATTTATTTTATTGAATCTTATTTAACACTTTTTAAAACACATTTCTTGGTACATTTATTTCTTCTCATAGGCTGCGTCCGTCCGCGTGTCTTTTTTATGTAAAGAGCCATGCGTCTGCTCATAGGGCCGGAATATGGCGCTATGCAAGTTCACTGTATTATTATTATTTCTGGAACTTAAAGAGATCTTTTTGAGAAAATAAGATATAAAAATGTGGTAAAAGAGGAACATAATTTTTTCAATAAAATCCACGACAGGGAACTTTTTCTGACCCTGTATGCCAATCTTTATTATTCAAAAGCCATATTGAGGTATATCAAATACATGTAATCAAGCTCGGTATCAGGTTGAACTTATTTTGCTTTTGCGATTAGCCTGATCGCTTTTTTCTTTTTTTTTTCTGTTCTGTCGACAGGCAGATCGGTTAACTAACACGGATAGTGTTTAGAACTCTTCGCTTATCACGGTGTACGATTTTAAGGGTTGAGGGTTGTTTTCAATAGAACTTCATGAAAAGGATGTCTTTTTTTTTTTTTTTTTTTAAATAAAGGACGAATAGTTTTTACCTTGCACACAGGAGGTAGATTACTTAGCTTACAAAGATGTGCCTAAAATTATCCATGACTCTTATCTACATGCAGTAGAGTCCAATACTTGCAAGTCACTTCATTATAACTGTAAATTTATTCAAGTTTAATGGCCTCAAACAGATATTTTTTGAAAGGCGAAGATCCCGGCAGAGTGCGCCTGGTGGTAAACAGTGATGTTGATAAGGAGACTAGACTATTTAAAAATAATTACAGTTGAAGCACAGGTTAGCAAACAAACGGGCCCAGACCTGCGCCGTATGTGTGTATATATATATATAAAATATTCATACAACCCACACCTTCACTCCCAAGCAGCGCTGCTCGAGTCATCATCCACCTGCTGGAACAGAAGGAGAAAACTGAGTCCGTCCTCGAGTGTCGGTCATCATGAGCTGCTCATACAGCCTCGTGACCTTTGCCCTCGTGCTCGTCTTGAGAGGTGAAGTGATTTTAAATTCCATTTGCTGCAAAGCATCGTTATCTTAGTACAGATTGTGTGTAGTCTGTGTATAGACTGTGTGTATACTGTGTGTATACTGTGTATAGACTGTGTGTAGACGGCTTCCCTTAGTCCCTTTGCTACGGTCCTCTACCATGCAACACATTGCACGCTTCTACGCACACCGAGAATAGCTGCGATTTAACACTGAAACATTAGTGTGAGTGTGTTTGTTTGCTTCTTTACGCGTGTGTTTGTGAAAGAAATAAGAAGTGGCAAGATTCTTTTACATGCTGATCTTCATAATGATAGAGCTAACATCGTGCAATTGGTTGTATGTCCATACAAGTATCGTCAAATATTTCTTTTTTCTTTTCCAACCCATTTAAATAACTATTTCCACAGAACTAGCTGATACTGGCACTGAACTTATTTTGTCTGCCTAAGTTATTAGCTATGATCATGAAATTTTATTCAAATGTTTTCACAGTTGGCAAGATTGAAGGCACTTGTACAGCCTCAGAAGTCATAACTTTGAATAAGTGCGCTTTGGCTAATCTGAGAACCTTTGCCATTGCGTGGTCAGGTGGGGTGTGTAACCTCACTATCATAGAAAATCAACTTTGTGAGTAAGTGAGCTTGATTCCTTGTTGGTCTCTGACATACGAGTAAACAAATTATTTTTTCTTCTTGTGTTTGTATGTGAGTGAGAGAGAGTGTGTATGTAAGCATGTAGACAGAAAACACAATTTTATCCTTTTTAGAGGAGTAATATTTCACTCTCCATTTCTTTTTATCTCGAGAAAACTGTGTTGAAATTACTGTGTGTGTCACATATGTGACAGAACATACATATATTTTCAAAATATCTCGCACCTTCTTACTCAGGCACAGATATATATTTCACAAAGTCGGGCATTAATTGCAAAATGTCTATAACCTCAAAATGTCGATTTAAATAGCATTTTAAATTCTCAGGTTTTATAGAACTTCACACTTACTTGTTTTTTTACAATAAATAAAATAAACTTATTGGAGCATTTTAAACTAATTTACTACTGTTTTCAAGAAGAAGAAAAAGCTTGTACTCAATCCTGTATATGAGACGACTGAATCAGCCTGGTTCAAACTGAAAAAGACAGACCTGTGCGACCTTTTGAACTTTTACTATTTTTAACACAAAAGTAACATTAGTAACAGCAAATTATTTTATAAAAACAGAATTGTATGGAAAAATAACTTCATATGTCTGCCTGTCGTTGCTCTTATTTTGAGTATCAATAATAAAATTACTTTTATAAGAAAAACATTTTGTAGATAATAACCCGATTTTTGTGTCAGCAGCCATTCTATGGTGCAATGATGATAACTGTCTTGAACTACTGTTTACTTGCAGTGATTTTGAGACCTTTGTCGAGTGCTTCAACAACGCTGATGTCAGCTCATCCACATGTAGACCTTACGCCATCCAGATGCTGAATTTACAGTTTGGTAATGCATTTATAAATAATACAACTATACTTGGTATATCATGAATGTTAAACATCCTCCATTGCTTGAAAACTTGTCAAAGACGCGCTAGACTCATACTTTAAAAAACTGTGATGTGTAAGTGGTTCACCATATCTAGGTGAGGCATCTCTCTCGTTTTACTTTTCTCAGTAACTAAGGTAACCAATTGTATGGACAGGGCGAGTTTTCTTCTGCACTGTAGTTCACTGTAATGGCTCACCCATCGTGTGTATGTATAATATATGAATCATGCCGCAATAATCTTTTCTTTTTATTATTTCAGAGGCCTACTATTGTAAAGTGAATGACTTCGTGTCGCAATGTTCCTGTGTGCCGGAGATGAATCAGGGTAGGAAATATTATTCCTCTTTACTGTCAGTATAATATGCAATCAGGATTTGCGATGCTTTGTATTAATTCTAAGACCAGTCTTGCAACATAATTCTTTCTAGGAAGAAGAGGATCTTCTGCCTTTATTCTCCATACATCTACCTGGTTTACACGCGGTTATTTGATATACTAACATCAATGTACAGGGCTTATACCTAATACCGTATCCCGACATTTTATATATCTTCAAAAACGTTTCGTGAAGGAGTTTTCATACATGTAGTAAACAGTAAAGCTGCGCTGTTCATTCGCTGTTATAAACAGGACTATCCCAGACTGACAGTAATATGACCTTTCTGATGACTTTTGTCCGCTCTTCTGTTTTGATATTTGTCTACTTGTCTTTCTTTACTCCTTTGTCCAACATTTTCTTCTTACCCTCCTTCGAAGATCTTTCAAAAATAAATCATGGACAAGCCAGGCTCCTTTCTTTCTGTTTATGGAAATTCATATTGTCTATTTTCCATCAACATTTAAAAGGACAAACAAACTAAAATACAAATTAACGTTCAAAATCATTTCGGGTTAAAATTTTGGCATGCAAGGCAGCCATTTACTTACACTGGCGTCTAAAATACAGATATTAGGCGATAAAAAATTCTATGGTTACCGAGCCGACCCTCTGTTCAATAGCATCGGCTGACTTATGACATAATCGGTTATTGTACAAGAAAGTTGTGCCAGTGGCTCGGGTAGACCGCCATGTTGTGTACTTGGGTGACGTCACCAAACCGTCGTCAAAGGCCGGCATCCTGGATGTGGAGATTGTTCAGTGAACTTTTGAAGTCGAGCACAATGATGACTAGCTGGACATGATTCAGAATGTCAGAACCTATCATTTAAGCCCAACTTAAAAATTTCCCTTTAAACGTTTTTCGTTGTATCTTTTTATTTCCTCCCCCCCCCCGCACCTCTCAAGACACTAACATCTTGTAAAGACACCCTAACTCTTTCGTCTTACCTACTTGTCTTCTCACTCCTCCACCATCACCACATCCGCAGCTTACATCATTAACGAGGTGTCTTTATTTGGACAGGAAGTGGCGCAAACAGCTTGATGCACGGACGTGAGCTGATGGGGATGTTGCTAAGTCCCGTAGTTCCAGTTCTGGCAGCCTGGCTCGCCCGTGTATAAGAAAGTCTAGTAGTCAGATTTCAGCCCTACGCCATTAGGTTTTCCTTTGGACTGACTTTTGTTTCAGTTTTCACGAAGATTAATTTGAATATCTTTCTTACTGCTGTTTCATGGATCACCAAAAAATGTAGACACGATTGAAAATGTTGCTATGTTTAAATAAGATTGTATTTTAGTATCTTCTCGTGTCCATAGGACAAACACGAAGTTACTTGGTTTCCTTATTTCGCACTTCAGTAATATGTATCTTACCCTTCTTTGCCTACTGTTTATTACAGCAATTTCTCTTGCCCTTACTTCTATCCAGTAACATTGTTCATGTAGCTTGTATTCATAGGTTTCCATTTATTATGTTTCTGTTTTAGCTGTGCCTTTTTTAATTTGTGAAAATAAAGGTAATGCATGAATCTGTGTTATAGCAATTAAATGGAATCATAAAGAAAAAAAAGAAAGGTAGTAAAGGAAGGACAGAAAAATCAAAGAAATTAACAAAGAATGCAAAAATGCACAAAAAAAAAAAAAAACAAAGAAAAAACAAAGGTAAAATGAATGAATGAAACAGACAAAACAAAGAAAGAACCCACTCAGTATGACATATTAACTAAATTGTACTTTTTTATATTTAGCCCTCGCTCTGAAGAGGGAAAAGTATATTAAACTAACTAGGGACAGTGTCAAAAACAAACGAGTGAAGAAGACAGACGGGAAGGACAGACAGAAAAAAGGTAAAAATAAAAGCCACGGTATCTGTGTAAAATGACGAGACTTCTACCAATAAGCTGGTTTACTTTCAATCCATTTTCATTTATTTTAACTATAAACTCAGGGGCTTGTTTAGCCCTTACATCAGATAATAACAATGACACAATAACAATCTCTTGCCTCATATATACAACAGATGGTGACAATATGGCAAAATATATAGATTAACACATGATAAAATATATATAGATATACAGAAATTAATAATAATTACGAAATACAAACGCCCTCTCTCTCGCAAATTTATCTCCTCAGACTAAAAGTCCAGCTGTTATAAACATTTTGATGCAGTTGTTGTCTTGTGAAGTAGCCTTGAGACATTTATTTCCTTGCACCCACAAGATTAATGCAGTGCTTTTACTTTAGTCAGGCAAGAGTTAACATTCAAGCTAATTACTCTTTCGCCACACTAAAGGAGCACTGACAATAATAAAACAAATAATCCCATAGCAAGAACTCGTAATCTCTCGCCCTCTCTCTTTCTTTGCTTGTGTGATACTCCTTTAATGGAGACTATTGTTGATCAAAAGTTCGATTTCTGATGCCATTAAACTATCAACTTAATGCCATATCTTATGTAGTCTATTTTACCACGGAAATCATCATTCATTAATTTACAGACAACTAGAAAACAGTTACGCAGCTGAGCATTATTTTTGACATTAGGGAACAAGCTATAAAATGTAAACTTAAGATACAAGTTAAACTGAAAAATATGTATGCCACATTGCCGATTACTTGATTGATCGAACAGGATTTATCACATACATAAGGACTCTAAGCATTAATATATATATACTGCAAACACTTCGTTATTGATAGCTTTCACTCTTGGTAATGGAACATTCTTGCCGTTGTTTCCACTTGGGAAAGAGAATTTCTATCTTGCTCACATCCCTTTCATACTGCGGAAACAGCACCAGTACTCTCTGCTTGCAACAAGATGAGTGGCAAACGTGTTAACTGGTCAACATTTGTAGTCGAATAAGGCACATTCCAAAAATTAGATGTCACTAAAAGGGTTGTGTGTCTCTCTGTGTGTGTCTAGTCTTTATTTTTGAGCACATGTTATAATCCATTAAATATTAGTGTTCCGACACAATCTTTTGCTTGTCTTTAAACTCTCTAAAGAGGGGAGACATTACATTAGGTGAAAAACGAAGAAGGCCCGTGTCATAGATAATAAAGCTTGATTTAAAAATCACATGAGACATCAATTTATCAATGATGAGAAAAAAAAATTGTTCTTATGTGATATATGTGGTTATGCCGTGAATTCGAAGAGTTGGTTTTCTGACTCACGCAACCACGAATAAGTTGAAACAGTTTTTTTCCCGCGCTATTTTTCTCACGTGCCATCCTAACGGGTCAGCCTTTACCACTGGAGACGCTGTCCTTTACAGATTCTGAGGACGAGAGCACGCCACGTGAAAGGTGAGCATAACTGAGCATCGCTGAAAATGACGTACATTATGTATTTGTGCAACTTGCCAAACTGTTCCATGAGCAGATGGGAGAATTTAGCAAATTAAAAAAAATTCGAGAACAAATTTAAAATAAAGGAACCTGCAGTCAGTGCTTCTTCGAACCAATGTGCGGCACCAAAACTGCGCAGAGCTTCAAATTTAGTTACAAATTTTTACAAGAGACTAATTTCAACCGATACAAAAATGAAAAATAATAAAATATCCATATCACCCGGTTTAGGAACACAACTCCACGCCACATGCTCACCCCGAGTCAAGCTTGCCTGGTTTGAGCATTTTAAGGCTGACCGCAAGCAGCCGAGGGTTGTTGCAAGGGGGCGCCCGGTAAGGTAGTGGTTGAAACACTCGCTTGTCACCACTGCAGTGAGCGGATCAGGGTTCAGATCTCGTCTAGGGACACTCTATGTATGTGACACCCATTCGCAGGGCTGGGCGTCGGTGGGGGGTTCTCTGGGTACTCCGGTTTCCTCGCCGCCATCCTTCTTCCCTCCATAGTGCGAAAAGGGTTAGGGTTAAGGTTAAAGCACTTTTCTACTAAATAAACCAACCAATCAACCAACCAGAGGGTTGCTGCTGGTTGTTGTTGGCTGACGAATCTTTTGCTGGATCTCTGAGCGATCGCCAAGACGCCGATTGACGCTGAGTGCCAGAGCGGATATAGTCAAGCCTGAAGCCAAGACTTGTGCTTCGACACAGGACAGCTGGAGGGAGCGAGGGAAGGAAGGCTAGGGAAGAGTGTGTGTGTGGGAATTGTTTTACGCCGAGCCATCAACTAAGGTTATATCACAGCATGGCAGCCAGCTCTGTAAACAGATGCAATATGCACAGAAAGAACAGCGTGCCCAAGACGAGACCTGAACCCAGGACAGCCAGCCTTCACTGTATTGGTGACAGGTACCATCGGACTGCCCATTTGGTCAAGGAAAGACAGTAGGTAAGTGTACACATTTTAAAAGTATGGCTGAGATTCAGATGATAATGAGATGTGATCAGATCATGTGACATCCTACAAATGGCGACTACAAAGAAAAGTTGATATATAGTGTCTAATTTGTGGTAATGTAATAAAAGAATGAAAAAAGCCAATCTGGAATAACATCACAGTCCAAAGCATGGTAAATTCGATGAATTGGGGGCAAATGCATCTGGATAGAATAAATGCTCTTTAGCAGAGTTCAGAATCACAAGTACCCATTTTTAGTAGGCCTTGGTGTGACAGACACCTTATTATTCTGATGAGTTATGTAACAAGTGTGCTAATTGCAAAGAAGATAAAGCCTCATGTAGAGGGAGAGTTTGTGAATGAGTGCATGATGGTTGCTGCAGAGATATTAACACCAGACAAAATAAAACTGTTTCAGTGTCAGTTTGTCTTGTAGAATGGTCTCTGATCAGATTTCAGACAACACAAGATATTGAAAAACTACACAGGGATTCTGCAGGAGATTTCCAATTTTTCTGTCTAGCTTATTTTGAGACAACAGACAACAAATATTGCCCAACTGGCCATTTGACACGCAGAAGGAACTGCTGTCACTGGAAGGGTGTCCAGCCACTTTAAGAAATGAAGACTTGTTTGACAGACTTGCTCTCTCAATTAAAAAAACTTGGCTGTCATTTGATAAGTTGTCATCTTGCTACAGACAAAGCTTCAGCCATGGTTGGCTGTCAAAAAGAGCTTCATTTTTCAAGGAATATATAAACCATCTCTCCAAATGATTTATGCCACTTCATCATGCGCCAAGAAAGTGTCTATATGTACAGTCCTTTCGGGTCACAACTATGATGTCAGCGGCATTATCACTAGTTGCGGACAAAAGAATTAGTCAGGAAGCAGGGGTATACAAGCTGTTGACTATGAAAGCATGTAAATAAAGCATACAGATACCAACACTGTCTCTTGTGACAATATTACAGTATCAAAAAGTAATAAACTGTGGTTCTTTTAAAATCTAAAAATTAAAATTGATATTGCTTCTACGAGTCATACATTTACATTTAACTCCTTATTTGTGAGCTACATATATATATACCTGCTATAGTTATCTCACGTGATAAATATCTTCAGTGATACATGTGATTGCTTGCAGTGCTGCTGTGAAAGAGAGGAGTATATTTTATTTATTATTATATTAAGTATATATTTATTACTTTCAGTATATTTATTACAGTAGAATCCCATCCCATCGCAGCAACTGCCTTTTTCCATCTGTTGCTCCTGCAAAGAAAAATGCCACAATGGACAATGGTAAGAGTAAAAAAGAAAAGAAACCAAAATTCAATCTAGGCTTATGAAAGTTTAAATAGATAAATGTGAATGTGGGTTGGTGTAAAAGGAGGCATAGAAGGATGGGGTGATTCACTGACTTCAAAGAACACTGAAGAAAACTGTTCCTTTCACTTTCTTGTTTGCAAAAAAGCCCCTTTGACTGTGCAGACAATATAGGAGTTAGGTAAGCATGGATATCATTGAACTCATTAAAAAATATCTTGCATAATCAAAAGCGTGGTTCTGCTCACTCCTTAGTTTTTTTATTATTCTTGCACATAGTTCATTGTGTTGTTTGTTTATGCTTGTTTTGCAGACTGTTGGTTTAATTTATAATCTTTTGTCTGTTCTGCATTGACCTCTACAAGAGAAAACTTTTCAACAAATTCCGTTATTATTGACGATGTTTCTGTCCCTGCTTACATTTAAGATATCTAATCAAGCTTGAGTCAGGTGTACCCCTTGTAAAATATATAATAACTTTGCTCTAAAAGAGAACATTATATTAAATATTCCAATGTATTTAAATCTGAAGAAATGTTTTCTACTTTGCTCTTAATCTGAGAAGTGGGAAATCTTTTCTCTGTTTTATTGTTTTGGTAACAGCTTCATACACCTGTGTGTTTATAATCAGGGGTATTCCATTATCAAGCTATTATCAATAATCCTAGCACTTTGATTTTTAGTGAATCTAAGATCAAAGGCCAAACTTTCAGTGTTGAGCAGGAGAGAACAGATTCACCAGGCCCACCCAAAGCAGGGTAACATTTATTAGAGAGAGAATCAAATTATATTTATTGTCAAAAAGTGTAGGTAGCTTGACCTCAAATTTATAAAATCACTAAAGGACACAACAAGGAGTTGCCATAATATTTTTCAAGAAAAATATTTTAGAAAGTGAGGTCATGATCTCTTTCATGACCTCAGGCAGGAATTCTGATGTTTAAAGACTTGTTATGATTGTATCATGTGAATGGAAAGAATTTTAATTCAGACATGGTTTCACTATGATTTAAAAATTTAATTCAATAATTTAAAATTTAAAAATAATTAAAAATTAGAACTAAACATAATTTTTAAGACAGCTTGTTTTTTTGAAAGTTTTATTGAACTTACTTTTTTCTTATAATAAAGAAAACCTGAAACAAATAATTTGAATATAAGCTATATACGAAAACTGCCTTGGAAAATATAACAATCGTTATCATAACTAGTCAAGTTTTTCATTGTCACAGAAATATTTTATATTTCTCTAAATTCAGTGACTCAAAACTGCCCCAGTCATTCATTCATGCAACTCATTTTCTTTACACAAAGATGACAATCTTGTAGAGTTAAAAGCTGGTTTTGTTTCTGTAATTGTTCATGTCCATTAAAGAGTGAAAGCGTTTTCATAAATCTTGTCTCTTTCTCAGTGGTCTATAATTATATGACAAGAAATACAACTTTACCATATTTCCTGTACAACCAAATGATCTTCGCTGCCCCGAACATTGAGCAGCATATAGCCATAACACAATATAGGATGAGCATACCACTGATTTCTGTGGGGATAAAATAGAATTAGTCATAAATATTGTTAAAGTCAAGAAAAGAGAAAAATACAAATATCATAAAAGTACTCAAGGTGACTAAAATGGATTTCTTAACAGATTTTCTGAAACAGTTCAAGTAAGATACAGTAATACATAGATTCTACACTTACATTTTCAACATTTATTCTGTGCACATGTAGTTTTTTTAATGCTCATGAAGGAGCATATACTTTCAGCACTAAAGACAAATAGGAGACATGGACAAAATGGGGACATAAGGAGAAACAACTATGCCGACAAGTAAAAAATATAAAAATAGAAGACAGAAGAACCAGGCAAAAAACAGTAAGGATGGAGAGTGTCATAAATATGCAGAGGAAGATGAGCATGTGGAACAGTCAATTGATTATAATCAATTATTGACAATGATTGGTGAAAGGAGTAATGTTCTTGGAACAGATGTGCTTTTAGTGGATGTTTAAAGGATTCAATGGATTTGGAAGGGAAGACAGTTCCACTATTTTGCAGCACAGCAGCTAAAAGTTCAGTGACCATATATGGTTGTTCTAGTGACAGGTATAGAGAACATATGATCATCAGTTAATTAGCTGAGTGGGACGAAGAGGAAGCTAAGTTCAGAGTAATAATCGGGCAGGAGCCTGCAAAGGAATTTAAACACAGCACGGCTTGTACAGAACTTGAGAGCAGATGGGTAGCCATTGCAGAAAACAAAGGAGACAAGTGACATTGTTTACTAGGCAGCCAGACCTGTAAACAGATACCACATGGAGAAAGAACGATGAGGCAGTCAACCTTCACTGTATTAGTGATAGGCTCTAACCGTTGAGTCACTGGGCCGCCCAATCAAGCAGAGATAGAGCAAATACACAGACGAGAGTGGAAGTAGCGAATGCAGAGAGAATGTGGCCGATGGTAGTGATCTTACAGAGCTCATGAGAAAGACTGACAGACAACTAATTTTTTGTATCAAGGATCATGTCTACAGTGTCGATGAATCCGAGATTTTGGATGGTCAATGTGAATGTGATGTTGGTATTGTATACCTTGACATACTTCGGTGGATTAAGCAGCGATGAATCCTTTCTTCTTTTTGAGTCCATTTTATCATTGTTTGGTTTAAGTTTGTTCTGTGCCATCCAATCTCTGATGTCACCAATGCAGACTTCAATAGTGTTGAGAGCAGAGTGAGAATCAGACGGCAGGCTAAAGCAGCACAGCTGTATCCCATTAGCATAGGATTGATGGGAAACATAATGAAAGCAAGATAAAAGTGTACAAAATGAACAGGATGAGGCCAAATACTGAGCTTTGGGGGACTGCAAAAAGGGGGGAGTGGGACTGGATGTTTGACCATCAGTGGGTACAGTCTGGGTCCTATCAGTTACAAGAGCTGAGCCAACGAAGTCTGCAAGATTTATCAGCATACAAAAGTGGTTACACGAAAGATCGCAAGAAACATCTACTGACTGAAATAATTGATCATCAGGTCAATGTATGACCCAATCTAAGATGTGTTCTGTTTTGTGAGCTGGATACAACACGGTCTGAATGAAATGGAAAGTGTGCAGCATTTCTGACATTCACAGTGTCAGGATGAGACATTTTGTATATGAACAGCTTCTTGCAAGTTGAGTAAGAGATGGAGACCAAAAAGATGAACAGCTCCCACAACAGAGATAGTATCACTACCTGTTTACCCCATATGCTCCTGCAAAACTGACCTGTTAGCGTTGTGCTGGAGTCATCAAAAGCCATTTTGGTGTTTTCAGGTCCATCTGAAGAAAACAAGGGGAAATCACTAACTGCAGAGAGCAAGCTTTCAGAGGGATTTTGGGGAAGAGGAAAGTAGCTGGGGAGTGATGTTCTAGCCAGCACATACAGCAAACAAGAGATTTTAAAATCTAGTATTTATTTAAATCCTATACTATTTGTGTTCTTTTATGCAAATAATTCAAATATCTTTTTGTAAAACTGAGAAATTTTGAAATATGTAGTTAACTACTGATCACAATAAAATGGAACGTTCTTTGGGATAAATAAAGTCATATCTAGATTTCAGGTGTGACCAATAACCATCAGACAAAGAGTTATCATAGCCTATTTCTTTATCCAGCCTCACACACCCACACAAAGCTCAACTGTGACACAAAAATAACACTACTGCTGCCTACTCTCACTATTTTTAACAAATCACTTTCGCTAGTTTTCATATACTGTTTACAGAGTGTAGTTGCCACAATGTTCAAATTAAATACTTAGAAGCCAGTGATAACCAGCAGACTGGAGAACAACCTGTTTTTTCTACTTTTATTTTGTCTCAGAGAGATAGACCTTTTAGATTCCACAAATATATTATTGGAGTATTTGTAATTTTGAAAGAAATGGAGTGATTTATGCAGAAACATAATACATAAAGATAAAAAAGACAGATAGAAATCTTGTAAATAAAGTAGAGCATAGTGGGAGTGTTTGTAGTTCTGATTCGAACCCTATACAGAACTTTTCAGGAGCTTTTATATTTGTTCAATGCTATGATGTTACCCATCAATTGAAAGGGTCAAGATGAAAAAAAGGAAGTTCAATCAACAAGGATCAGACAAATTTATCAGAAAGCTGAACAACTTTCCCTCCTACCATTTTCAACACTTAAACAGCCACAGTGATAATCTATGCATGTTCATTCAGAACAAATGATTTCCGTTCCTGCATTTTCTAGATAGTACCACTGCTGAAAAGGAACCTTATAAAATCATGTCACGTACAACACCTTTTTCAAAGACAGAAATCCAATGAAAGGACTGGTTGCAAGGTCTCCTAATGAATTAATTCTATGCCACAGAAATGTTTATGTATGCCTACTATGCAAAAGCAAATTTTTCACACCATCTTAAAATGAAACTACTGATTAGAGAAAAAGAAAGGAGCAGAAAATGTAAGGTGGGGGAGTTGCTAGCAACTGCATGAGGGCAACCTTATTTTTACCTTTAATAAAAATTGCCAGCAGTGTTCCCCACTCCCCCCATTCATTAAGGCCATTTGATCTGATCTACAATGGCAGGACACCACCAATGTATTTATATATATGCCCTCACCACATTATTATTTCCCTTGACTCATGTCAGTCCTGTATCCTCATCTCTTGCCAAAAATGAGTTGTCAGTCTCAACAAAAGCTGGACAAGGGACACCAAGAGTTCAACAAGTGAATGAGTGTAAATGTTTCATATTTTGCTATGATGAAGCCGCTCCAATAAAGTGGCAGTTTGATAGTCGACAACAATACAGTTGCATAAGTTTGTGGGCTAAGTTTCCCCAGCTAGCATTAAACAAACAACTTGTTTAAGGGAGGCGACTGAATAACTCAAGCTATATTTTGTTGACTGAAAGTCAAAGGATGTTTAGGACCCAGTATTCACAATGAAGACTGAAAAGTCTTACCTTTTGGATTCCATGAACAATTACAATGAATATCATTTGACTTCTTGTGGATCTGAAGGCTAAAATGTCCAGGGGGCAAATTCGCTGGAAATGTTATCAAAATGCTTTTGTCGTCAGAAAACTCCCAGCTGTAACCACTATTAGGGTAGCAGTTGTACTCCTTAAACCATTTACATCTGATGACATTTTCTGTCAAACATATATATATGAAAAAGCTTGAAATAGCTTTGCTTATAGCAATTTTATAAACCTATGACAGGCTTTTATAATGCATTTTAAGAATGAAAAGATTATCCCCAGTGTACAAGAAATCATGGGTCCCTTAAGGGTTCCTTGAGGGAAGAGAACTAGGACCCTTAGACAACCCATCAGTCTTCCCACGTGCAGCCTTTGTTTCACTTGAAAACCCCTGTTTTAACCCTTTAACCCTGTTTCTAACCCTTCAAATGTTAATCAGAATACATCAAAACAACCCTAAAATTTCAAAATATCTAATGCATTAATAATGAATGTGACAAACATACATGTTTTGCAATGATTGTATAACATGGTGAAGTCTCTTTACAAGGAATGTCAAATCTGTTAGAGGGGAGACATATTAGGCTGTCTTCAAGTACGAAAATTTCTGTAATGTGACATGTTCTTTTCACTAAGAGGCTAATAATTCTTTTGCTGATTTTGTGGTGGATTTGATGCCAAAAGACAAATCTAGGTGGTTGAGTTATTGCTTCTTTTCCTTGGTTCTGCCTCTTGATTAATGCTACTCTGAGGGGTGTCACAGGGCTGCTGTTAGAGATCTTTTCAGGCTTTCTTATTCCAGAATATGGCGTAGGCATCTGAGCATTATCATCATTATTTTTATTCTATGTCTAGCTACAATATTTCTAAAATAAATGCATTCTGGTGTGAATTAGAGTCTGCATGTCACACTATGATTCTATTCCTATTTTAGCAAATAACTCCAAGAAAAACTTACAAAGATATATGTGGAATCATAACTAGTGCTCCTTTATGCATAAGGAAATAAATGTTTTAAAGTGTAAAGCCCTGCTTCCTGTTTCGTAACTTTTTAACTAAAACGTTAAAAATAGCATGTCTAGAGATGAGAAGTTATTCATTAAAAATCTTTCTTTCATGTACAAACCGAAACCTCTATCATCCTTGTTAAAATCCCAAAGAGACAATTCAAGATTACAGCAACACAGACAATTACTACTGTTAACAGTTACCATGTGATCCACTATCAGGAATAAAGTAGACCACGAAACTCTGTTTGTATCCAATTTCAGGAATCAACATTCTCACTTGATTTGCATTGTTATACTGGAAACTGCAACATGCTTTTGAAGTACCTGAAAAAGACCAAAACATCTTCACACTCTGTATGTGTACCTGAAAAAAGTCCAGGTATTTTATGCATTACAAGACAATTTTTAATATAATAAAGTATAAAATGACCAACAGTATTAAACAAACCTGACAAGTCTAGTAAAACAAAGAACCAGCAGTACAAAATTTCTGGTTGACACTCTTGATGCTTGGAAAGGTAACTAAAACGTACAACAGTGAGGTGTTCCCGACTGGGGTGTCCCTGTCTGGTGCATAACAAAATATTGTGTACAAGCCTTATATACTACTAAGTCAGTGCAGGTAAAAAGATGATTAAAAACTTAGTTATACTTACTCCAGGCAGAGACAAAGAAAGAATTTGAGTTAGTTGGATAAAGGATCAAGGGAAGTTCACCTGCCAGCAGCATCAGTAGCATCAGCAGCAGTCCAAGCACTTTCTGGTATGGTGAAAACATCTTTGCTTTCAAATAGATATTTCTTTCTCCTGAAATCACAAAATATCTCATTATCTTCTGGTGAGTATACATGCACACACATACCCTTATGTTACAGACTACAATAAATATGAAGCACTCTAGTAGTGGACCAAGTTATGTCTTTGTTTGTAGAGGGTAGCGGTCGAGCAGCTCCCGGGACTGTCCCTTTCTCATGCCTTCTGCTGCCCACACGTGGTTACTTGCTACTGGACCTGTTGTTACACCAAAAGTTGGGAATCTGCCTGAGGCACTTGAGGAAACAATGACCAGACAGGGCGGGGCGGGGGTGACTACTGGGGCTAAGAAATATATGTCACGATCCTGTCCTTCATTTTCTTCTACACGGGCTTCCCACGGGCTTCGCAGTGATATAGCCTAAGTTGCTGGCACGGCGTTAAAAACAAGCAAACAAACAAATCCCATCTGGTCTCGTATCCACTACATACTGTCCGTGCTGTGGCTTAATTTCTTTGCTGGCTCCTGCCTCGATTATTTCTCTGAACTTCTCTTCGATCTTGGTCTGACAACCTCCTCTTAACTATTGGATCCTGTCACCAGTACGACAACATAATTATGGTCACAGGATGTTACCACTAATATCTATATACGTCAATGATATTACTGTGTACCGACAAATGGATTTTTTCACGTGACTGGGGTTTTAATTAAAGCAAATTGATCTACAAAAATAATTTAATACACATATTGCTGTTACTTATTTTTACAACGCATGTTCTTCAAGCAGATCAAAACAATCTTTTTTATTATTAAACAATACATACACAAAACATAAAATACTACCACATAAAACAATTTACATAAATAAATTAGCAAACATATTCCTGACAATGTACACAGATCTTTCCTCAACCTCATCATACCCTATGAAAGGAGCAGCTGATAATAGAAACAGAGGTTGCAGTGGTTTGTCTTTAACTTTTAGTCTTTTTTCAGACACTTCGCACATTTTGAACCATACACTTGACTTATACTTATTTATAAACATATGACATTAGTTATATCCAAGGCATACCATAGACTTGACGTATACAAAACATAGCGACAAATGGATTTCTCTCAATGTCCATATCCGCCATCTACCCACCACTGAATCTCTTAAATGTGCACTGAAAGTGTACCATTTTCCTACTATCGTTACTCCTAACAACAGTCCTCACAATGCTAGTCTTTGTTCACATCCTTTTCCCCTTTTCCGCTTATTGCTACTTCCTTGATCGTCTTACTATTGCAAGATACTCTCAGTCCCTTTTCTTCTTTCTATTTAATGTTGCCCATATCTCGTTCTTGCTCTTAAGAGATGGGTTAGAGTATGTGGAGTGTAAGTACGCGGTGTATAAATTTTGTATTTATTATTATCACTTATTAAATGAGATTAATGACTACTTTAAAGCAGCGAATAATCATTATCATGATTTCAGATTTTTGGAGCGCAGAACAATGAGCTGAACGGAGTAAAAGACATCTTTGTTAAAAGATTGAAGTATTAAAAACACTCACCTGTGTTATTCTATTTCTTGCTGGACTTTACCACCTTTTTGGGAATTGCCAGTGGTGGTAACCATTGGCTATTTATGTACTCCTGTCAAACAGGCCTAGGCCCAGACACAATTATGCAAATGCATCGGAAAATAGAACCCACTGCCAAGCACGGAAAATCCCGATGGCCTTTTTTCGCCACATGGTGACTTACTGAAAAGAATACACTCATGGAATAAAACAGGTTCTTTTGAGGTATCCAAGATCGGATAAATACATGTGTGTTGCAGAAGGGGAAAGAAACCAACAGAGCTCAACGCGTGAAATTACATTTAATGTAAATTATCTGAGAAGGCATGAAATATTTTACATTTTCTATTCGCTTCTCCAAGTGTAAATAAGCATGTTTTAAATTTCTGGTACTTCATGTTTTCTGTAACCTTTATAGATGTATTGTTTTGTTTAAGCGTTTAAACCAACAAGAACATAATTTTTTATGTTATCATCACTTGTAAAACAACTTCTTTTTGAAATTGGGTAGTTATTGTTTTGCAAATTTATCAGGAGAAACGAACACTTGACTGCAAGACCACATACTTTGTCACACATCAAATATAGTCATTATCTGTGATAACTCAAATTTTATCTAGATATCTTCAGAAGACCACATACCTTGTCACATTACAAAGATAATCATACATAAAAGTACGCAAAGGGATATCATCTTACTGACTTGTTATTGTACTTCTTAGGGTTAGGGTGAAGTGCTTCTAAAGAACATGTAAAATCAGAATAACAGATCATACTGAAATATGATATCATGGTTGAAATGCCTCTTCATTCTTATGCAAGAACATAGTTAAGCTGACAAAGGGTTCAAAGAGGAAAGATGGTTTAGTATGCCACGAACATCTTGTGTTCTTCTTTGTATATTACTTCTATATCTATATCTTTTTTTGTCCGGTCCTGCCACTCTGATCTGAAACATCATTAAGTGGCATGAATTTATCACTACTCTTTCCAACTTAGCTACTTGCTGGCATCTCGGCAACTACTTTCAATATCTTTCCCTCTTTTCTTTATTTTATTTAGAAGAACCATGAAGTAAAGTCTTATTGACTATATGTTTTCTGCCTTAAAGTAGATGTAAAAGTTGTTTTCTACAAGAACTCATTACGACCAGATGTGTTCCAAGACAGAGGAGGGTTAATGTATCCTGGATGTCATCACCTATTTAAATCAATAATTTCCTCCAGAAAAAGGGAGTGGACGAAAATGGGTGTGTGGTGGGAAGTGTGGCGCACGTAGAATGAAAAAGAGCTTAAAGAACTTCCCAGTTTTAACACAATACTTTCAGTTGTGTTGGCTGATGATCAACACAAGTAGACTATGCTTGCAATAAGGAAAGCGAAACAGACTGGGCCTGGTATACTCAGTCAACCCGTGAAGTTTCTGATTTAATTTTTGCTAAGCAAAGAGGCGACCCGACCATGGATACGTTTAGCCTCGTGAAGGTTTTGTTACTTATTATATTCATACCAAAAGATCAGGCATTTTCTTCTACGTGTGAGTATTACAGTTTATGATTGTGTACTTATGTACTTGACTGCTTTATATGTATGGTAGGCTATCTATCAGGGTTGTGTTTGTCTTTTTCAAGGAGTAGCACATGGAAAACATACTGAAAGAGTACAGATCAATCTTTTCTCTAAACGTGTAAGAGTACTTTTAATTTGAAAATTACAAAAAATCCTTTTTTATGAAACTTTGTAAAAACGAGGTAAACTCTGCGTTACATATAAAGCAACGATTAGTTTGAGGACGAAGGGGGTTAATAAAAAGCTAAAGTATACTTACGACCAAGTTTAAGAATTATTGTGTACTCTGGCAAACACAAATTCTGCTTAAGTTTCGACTTTTTAGGTTGTTTAAATCTGATGATTGAAACTGGAATATTGTGCTGTAATTTCTTATAAAAAAGATTAAAACAAATCAAAACAAAGTTCACTGCAATTTTATTCAACTGGATTCATGAATAAAAAGGATGAGCAGTCAAACAATTTAAGTTTTGTGAACTTCATTATGTTTTAGGTGGAATAACAAGCTTCAGCGAGACTTTGATTGAGAGAGAAGGCATTTTTACAAATATTACCTATCTTCTCAATAGCACTGAACCCTCGTTTTTAATGGATAAAATCATCTTTGCATTTGATGTGTGCAAAAGTAACGTACTAATCAATCAGTGCACATTTGAATGGAACGAGCAAAGTAAGGAAATGACTTCCGACTACTGGGGTTCCGGTGACGATGCAGTCTGCTCGGTGAAGAGTCGTGAACTCAGCAGCTCCACTCTGACCTGGGAGATTCAAATTTCGCAACTGGTCACCCCGTCATCAACTGTCATTAAACTTTACTTGGAGAACAACACTCTGAAGGAAAGAACAGTTCGCACAATCCGCACTATACGCCTTGATCTCTTTGGTAAGTCTCCAAGGAAACTTCAACCACCTATTAGGCGAAAAGACAACTTACAATTTACTTCCATCATACTTCCCCTTACTTTTATCTATGAGGCAGCAAGCATGCTGTGTACAGTGTAATGTCGAGAGAGGTATAATACAATAAAATGTTACAGATGAAGGAGTTCTCTTTCCGTCCTGGACACAAATCTCTCTCTTCTTCATATATATTTTATATACAGAACTATATTGTAGTATAAAAGTCGCCTAAAAAAAGCAAACAAAGCCTACGAAAATACCAGACTGCTTTTTTTTTTTGCAGCGCTTATAAAATTTGTTTTCATGTTACGACTGCTTGTGTTAAGACTATTGCAAGGTTACACAAATGATTATTGTATCTAAAGCAGAATAAATATTTGCACGTTCCTCTATAAAGTGATCAGAGGACTATAAGAATGTGTGTGTGTGTGTGTATTATAGACCCACCTAAAGTCACAAGTCTGACTGTAGATGGACAACAGGTGAACGGCACTCATCTCATCAACGAAGGTCAGAAGGTCACCATCTCATGCAACTTTAACAAAGGAAACCCGCCTGTCGTCTTTCATTTGTTCAACAGCAATGGAAATAATCTTACTAAAAGTGAAGGTCCTCTAAACATGTTACTTACAGCTCAGTGTACAGATGACTGGCCGACAGTTCATTGTCAAGGAAACGGGTCAGAACTCAATAGATCGCTGTCGCTTCTGGTCAGATGTGAGTAGAAAAGGAACAGTTATACTAATTCTTAAGGGTTTCTAATGTGTATTAATGCAAGATAATAGGCGTTTTAATGTGTGACATCAAATAAGTGAGCAAGAAATAAAAATGACATTGTGTGTGAGTGTGGTGTATCTGTTAACCTGTTTAATTTAATCATTACGCTTAGGTTATCTTGTTGCAGGTCCTCTCCAGTTTGTTGGCGAGTCTGTAAAGTTTGTTCGTCCTCAACTTGTTGATGCTGCAACATTTCGTGTCAAGGCTCACACGACATCAGTCAAAGAATGTGTCTTGACATCCCTGTCATTGGACTTCGCAAAGAAAGTGAACTGTAGCCTCAGTGGTGATCCACCCGATCTGATCTTAAGTCTTCTCTTTGACAAGGAAGACATCCATCTACAAGGAAACTGGACCTTAACTCTTCACAACGAAAGAGGCTTCTCGAATACAACGCTAAGCTTCATTGAAGGTATACGGAATATACATGGGAACTGTTAAGAAATGCCTAGCTGGGACTGAGGGTTGCTAAGAACGAATGGGTACATGCGTCATCATCAGATTAATACATACAGGAAGGTATTGAAATAAATACACACGAGTGCTGCTGGTCCAAATGTACATTTTTATAAATGTAAGTGTTATATTAGAATAGCACTGTCATAAATGTAATTGAGACTTAATGTCTGATTGATGACATTTCTTGGTGAATGTGGATAGCGATTCAACGAATTTATGTTGTCTCTCCTTCCAACCTTTGACTGCAAAACTATTAAATGTAAACTGCACGCTCCAGCATGATAATGTCTGAAAACACTTCAAACACAGATGTGTAAAGTAGACTTAAGATGTGCCTTTTTTTCAGCATCAGAAGGTCTCAGACCGGTGTTTAATGTTTCTCTGCTCACCGTTATTGTCGTTACTGTCACTGGTGTCGTCGTTGTCGCTGCTGTTATCATCGCCGTTAAAATGGTAAAAAAATGCAAACGTGGTAAGTGACCTATAAATACATACATATGATAAAAATGTTTAGCATAGTATTCTATATATTATATTAGGAATATTTCTGCTTTCTTCGAATTTACCCTTTTTCAATGTTTTCATGGTAATATTACAAAATTGATAACAGGGCGACTTAATATTGTCTGTCTCTTTCTCTACTCTTTTTTTTAAACACCGAAACAGTGCAACTTCTAAAAAGGGCATAGCAAAACATTTTCCTCAAGAGATGTTGATGTTATTTTCCTCTGGATATTTTGGGAGGTCAGGTGTAAAGGTCATCCCTAACTTTTTCAGGTCCTTTGGGGGGTGGGATGTTAGAGACCTCACTTTTCTCGGGGCCATCTATGCATGAGGCTGGTGCCCATCTCGTCTCCCTCGAAGCCTTTCCTTCCCCAACCCTTTATGGAGTCAGGTGCCCGTTACCGCTAGCTGGATCGACTGGGAAAAGTTTGCTGCGCTAATCGGGCATTGAACCAGCGCGCTCTCGAACTACTCGACTATCCGCTTCCCTTTTGGCGGTGACATTTGATTACGGAGAGATTTCGATATCGCGAGTTGATTCAAGTTCCTTGAAGAAAAGTGGATCGCGAAACGTGGACAGAAGGAGACGAAGAAAAGGAGCACAACAAAGGTAAGCTTGGCCCGAGGTCTTGTCGCTAACCTCTGACCTCTCGTGAACTGACCGGTCGCCAGGTAAGTGGCGTGCGGGTCATGTCGCCCCTTTAACTGCAACTCAGCTAGAGGACCGTCTACATCTGCATACGCATCCTTCACACTCACATCGTGGGGGGGGGGGGGGGG